>CM028354.1:12167077-12619090 GCA_016618105.1 Dendrobium huoshanense
TCCTTATATGACATTTTGGAACCTTATGTTTGATTGTAACTTGTTTATTTGATTTGTGGTTATGTTTTATAGTTCTGATATATGCGGCGTATTGCCCCTTGCACTTGCTCTTTCTGCAAGTTTAGACTTTAGGGTGAACCTCCCTCAAATAGAGGGAATGTTATCAATTTTTTTTGCAGGTGCTACAGGTTTCTGGTGGCCAACGGCAGTTTGGAGGCCGGAAATGACGATACGGGACGGCCAAAGCTAGACCGCCGGTAATGTCATTATACCGGCGGTTACCGACAGCTACTGGCGGTGTTACGGTGGACGTCCAGCGGTGTGCACCATCGGTAATACCGTCGGCTGTAACCACGGGTTACCGCTGGTAATGGAATCGGCGGTCTACCGGAGCTTGCCGATGATTTAGCGAACACACGACGCCTTCTTTAACCGCCGGCATACCGTCGGTAATGTGACCGCCGGTTTGAGCCGTCGGTAAACTAACCGGCGGCGCGCTTAACAGCGATGGCTAACCGGCCGGAACACCGCCGGTTGCAAATCCGGTCGTCACCGGCGGTATAGGCCGCCGGAAAATCGCCACCTAAATAAACCGCCGGTGCCGGTTAGTGTTTCCTACGCGATTTTTACCGACGGTTTAAATGCCGCCGCAAAGCCTTCGGTAATAAAAAAATTCCTGTGTAGCCATACGAACCGCTGGAGAAAACCGCCGGTTTTTGGCGTTTTTCCTGTAGTGTCTGACAACCTTTTTGAGACTGCTAATTTAGTTGTGCTTCATTTTCAAACCCATTTCAATGAAGTTTTCAATCCTATTCAAGTTATGGATCACTCTTTTATTCCCAACCTTCTATCCCTTGAGGATAATGCTTCTCTTTCTAGGCCTCCCTCTCTTGAGGAGGTTAAAGAAACTTTGTTAGGAATGCATAGTGATTCTGTGGCGGGACCTGATGGTTTCACAACTCTTTTCTTTCAAAAATGCAAGCACATTATTCATAATGACATTTTTGCTGCTATTTTTGATTTTTTTGTTGGTAATCCTATCCCTAAATTTTTTGTTTCTACTTCTTTAGTGCTTATTCCTAAGAACAATTATGTTCAAACTTGGAATGATTTTCATTCAATTAGCCTCTATACCTTCTTCAACAAATTGGTTTCTAAAATTATTATGAATCATCTTTCTTTTATTTTACCTATAATTATTTCTCCTTATCATATGGGTTCTGTGAAAGATAGGGCTATCACGGATAATATTCTTTTGGCTTAAGAATTATGTCAGGATTTGGATGTCTGGGTTAGTGGGGAAATATAATTTTGAAACTTGATATTACTAAGGCTTATAACAATATTGATTGAAATTTTATTTACTTTATCCTTCAGCTTTTCGGTTTTAACTATGTATTTATTAATCTTATTAAGAATTGTATTGAAAATGTCTATTTTTATATCATTGTTAATAGTTCTAATCATGGTTTCTTCAAATCTTCTCATTGCTTTAGGCAGGGTGATCCTATATCCCCGAACCTTTTTATTATTGCGGTTGCGTTTCTAACTAGGGGTATTTATATTTTATTTGAGAATAATCCTGGTCTCTACTCTAGAACTTTGGGAGATTACCATATATCCCATTTATGCTTTCCAGATGACTATTATTTTTACTAATGCGACTATTAATAGAGTTCATAAAATTATGGAGTTTTTTCAATCATTTTGAAATGGTTAGTGGCCTTTCTTTTAGAAAAAATAAATGCTATTTTGTTACTTCTAAGAGGATTTCCAATGATCTTTTTTTTAGCTATTAAAGATGCTACTAGTTTTACTCATTCTAACTTGCCCATCAAGTATCTTGGTATTCCTCTGTTTAAAGGAAGAAGGCAGAATTTTTTGTTTAACGATCTTATTGCTTATGTTCAGAATAAGCTCTTATCTTGGGACTCTAATTTTTTTAGTTTTGGTGGTAGAATTACTCTGATCAAAAGTGTTATTTATGCTTTATCGGTTTATATGTTTCAAACTATTTTTCCTACTCATACTTTTTTTAGTAGAATCCACAAGTTTATTAACAAGTTCTTTTGAAAAGGTACTTCCTCTACTTCTAAAATTACTTGGGTTGCTTAGGAAAAGTGTTGCGGTGTTCTGGCTGAAGGTGGTCTTGGGTGCAAGAATTTACATGACATTGATAAGGCCTTCTCCTTTAAACTTTGGTATAATTTATGCACTAATAAGAATTTGTGGGCTAATCTTATGATTTCTAAATATTATGTGGGCAATCATCCGACTAATATCTCTCCTAAACTTGGGGACTCTAAAGTTTGGAAAAGGCTTTGCAAGGTCAAATGGGAGGTGGAGCCCTTTATTTCATGGGGGCTTAGTGAAGGTAATATTTTTTTCTGGTAAGATAGATGATTAGGTAAAGATTCTATTGACTATATCCTGAATTCTAGTTCTACTGCGTTAGTTAAAGTTAATTCATTCTTTAATGAGAATTATTGGGACTATGATAAACTATCTTGTATGATTCCTAATTGTATTATTCACCGTATTTTAAATCTGCCTATTAATATTATCTCCAAGGATATTATTTTATTTGATTTATCCAAAGATGGTGGTTTTATTAAAGAATGTCTGGCATTCTTTTAGAGATAAAGAAAATATTGATAATATTTTTTCTAAGATCTAACATAAGAGCATTCCCTCTGCGGTTTCTATTTTTGTGTGGAGAGTTTTACATAAATTTATTCCTACGGAGGATAATCTCATTAAAAAAGGGTTCATTTTGGCTTCCAAGTGTCAATGTTGTTTTCACATGGTGAATATGCATCATGTTTTTATTTCTGGCCCTATTGATGTTAGAACTTGGGTTTATTTGGATGATTTGTTTCAGTTAAACTGTTTTAATGCTCACCTTTCCCTTTATTCTTTACTTAAGTCTTGGTTTATTAATACTAAAGGTCACATTCATAATGTTATTCCTTCCCTCATTCTTTTATTTCTTTGGTTGGAGAGGAATAACTCCATTTTCAGTGGTGTGAGAATGAATCATCATAATGTTATTCAAAGGGTGAAGGATAAGGTTTTAGCTGCCTATATCTTAGAGAAAAAAGTACCTAATCCATCATGATACACCCACTGAACTTCCTATTTTCTTTATTGATGCCTCTTTTTAGGTACTCTTTAGGCTGGATCAAAGTTTAGAGGGAGAAGATTTCGAGGGAGAAGGAGCCCCACCTCCAGCATCTGCACCAGTACTTGGACCCGACCAGAATTTTTTCCAAGAAATGGTCTAGCATTTCGACATAATGGAAACTCATTTTGATAAACACTTTGATCAAATTGAGAATCGCCTGAATATGCAATATGTTAGATACAACGAGGATATAGTTTGGATCTGAGGGAAATTTGACTCGTTTAACACTAATGTAGCTACAATTAGTAGTTACTTTACAATATTCAACCCTCCACCTCCTCCAGATCAAGGTCCCTTAGAATATTAGTTGTACTTTTGTGTTGTAGTTGTTCATGAGTTTATGTGTATGTGGTTTAGATATTTTCCTATTATTTTTGTGATTTCATGTGTTAGTCTCTTCATTTGTTGTTCTTGCATTTCTTGGATGATGTAATTTTAAATGAAAAAAAAGGTGTTTCTATGTATTCTTAATGATAAATGAAATGATGGAATATTGTGTTGACATGCATTAAATTTAACTTTTCGAAATATTTATTCTTTATAGAAAAATCTTTTATAGTTGATCATTATAATAGGAATTTTAATTACTTTGCTCTACAAATTAATTTCCTTGCAAAATTTATTCTCTCAAATTTTTAAGTTACATTATGACTTGATGCAGATTAGAAGATCAAATTCATGTTCTTATAGACAAGTATTACTTAGCTATAATTATTACAAAATAGATGTCTCATTTTTTAGTTTTTATTTCCTTTTCAATGTGTTTATTTTTTTATTAATTATTAGAATTTGATTTAAAATTTATTGATATTGAGAAGAATGAAAAAGTAAAAAAAAAAAATGCACAAAGCATGCCAAGTTTAAAAAGATGCACAATGTTCACCAAAGAGAAAAAAGGCCAAAATTAGCCCAAATAGAAAAGATGCACAAAGTGTGCCACAAAAAAATTAAAAAGCTGCACAATATCGCCAATTAAAAAGATAATGCTCTTTCCTTTATCATTTATCTCTTATTCAAATCCATATAATTGACAATAATCTTCACTATTGAATTAGAAACTAATTAATATTTATTCAAAGAGAAGATTTTGAAGACTTCAGGATAGATTAGATTAGAATTTTTTGTAATTGAAGTCTATACTTTTTCTCATTTTATTGAGTCTGAGAGAGTATGATTATAATTAGGTAACTGTACACACACAAGGCGAGTATCAAAATTTATATTTTTAAAACTAATCATATTGTACGATTCTTGAATCATACTATATGATTTTTCCTTAGTGTTCCTTCAGAAATAAGTTAATTGAATCATGACTTAGAAATTTTTGAATGAACTTTTCATACTATACAAAGTTATATTTATAAAAATGACATCTAGAGTACAAAATAGATACAAATCAGTTCGTCCTAAACGAAATCACCATTTTTTGAACTAAACAAACTATAGAAAATTAGTTTCATACAAATGATATCTAGAGTATGAAATGAGTGTGTACCAGATCGCCCTATATGAACAGGTAAATTTTTTGAACTATTCGTATAATATGGAATTAGTTTTGTACAAATGACGTCTAGAGTACGAAATGGACTTGTCCATTTTCATACCAAACGAAGCATTTAAATTGATCATACTGTATGAAATGAATTTCATACAGTATATCGACTAGTGTATGAAATGCATTTGTATAGAATCATACCTGACAAACTTGTTCCTTTTTTTTGAACTGTTGGTATAGTATGATGTTAGTTCATACATACGACAAATATAGTACAAAAATTGGTTCGTCCAGTGTCGTTTAAAGATTTTTTAAACTATTTGTATATAAGAAGTATGATCATAATGTATGATCCAAGACGGTCAAATTAAAATTTTAAGTTTTTTGGACAGTTTTTCCTGTCTTTCATATTTAAGAATCCTAAAAACTAACTGACACTAACTCCTACTGTGAATTTCTTTTGAGAGTGCACTTGGAGAGTGTTTGGGAGAGTATTCACAAGGTTGTCCAACGGTGAGGATCTATTGCTTGTTCTTCATACTTCTTCCCTACTTTCTTGAAGGCTCTTAAAAGAAGAATTTCAAATGAGATACGGTACCCTGTCGACACTAGGAGGGTATGAAAGGGCGACAATACTGCTGACACCAGGAAAGTGTAAATGAATGATGGCACTCTACCAACACCAGGAGGCAATAAAAGGGCATTGATTCTCTGCCATCACTAGGAGGGTGAGAAAGGGTGACGGTACTCTACCACACGGGGGTTTGGTGGAAGAGAGATTATTGTAAAGGCTTCTCCACCTTACTAAGGGAGCAAAATGAGAGTCACTTTGGTATAGTGCAATACTTGAAGAGGGAGTCTTCAGGGAGTGGACATAGGTCTAGTTGGACCAAACCACTATAAAATTTGTGTTACTCTATTTTTACTTTTTGACTGCATTTTTATTTTCTGCAAGTTTTAATTTTGTGGTTAAAAAATATTTTTGAGAAAATTTATCATTATGATTAAAAAATCTAAAATCAATTTATTAATTTACCAAGAGAACTTTTAAATAACCAATTCACCCCCCTTTTTGGTCAGCCTTGGGACAAATCTATTAGGTCTAACAACCTATTTAGCCTTTCACTTTTTACTCAATTTTGGTATCTATTTTAGCAGGTTCGGTCCATCTCTTCATACATACAAGAAGAAGGATATTCAACTATATCTTTGAATATACATTGATGACATCATCCTCACAGGAAACCACTCAGACACCATTAGCTATTGTTGTCACAACTGCATGCTACTTTTTTCTCTCAAATTAAGAACATGGATCAATTTACTTATTCCTGGGCATATAGGTCCAACCAATAGCTTTCGGTATGTTTCTGTACCAATCTCACTACGCCCGTGCCATATTAGACTCTGTAGGGTACACTTACTGCAAGCTAGCAACCACCCATATGTCCTTAAAAACAACCAAAGACCTCTCCCTTTATTTGCTATATTCAGATCCCACATCATACCATCGCCTCGTTGGCTCTTTACAATACCTTACTATTACTCACCCAGATATCGCATCTGCTACCAATTGTATATGCCAACATATGCACAAACCATCTACTTGTGACTTCCAAGCTCTCAAAAGTCTCCTTCACTACATCAAAGGCACACTCCACTACGGCTTACCACTTACCAAAGGCGACCTCACCCTTCTAACCTACACCGACACCGACTGGGCAGCCGATTCCACTAACCGAAAATCCATTACATATTTTTTGTATGTATCTTGGTACCAATATCATCTCATGGCACGTCAAGAAACAAGCTATCGTGGCCAAGTCATACACCAAAGTCGAATAAAAATCTTTATCTTTCACAACATTAGACGTTATTTGATTTCACCATTTAGCTGCTGACTTCCACATTTGCCAACCGCTCCCAACTTCAATATACTATGACAACATTTCAGCACTAGAAAAATGCTCTTGCCCTAACAACTACCTGTCTCGCGTAGGAAACTATCACAACGGATTTTACCGGTAATACATAAAATTAGACTAAGCCGTCGTATTTTTTCCATTTTAACAACATAAAAACACCGTGTTAACCGGTGGTTTAACCACCGGCTAAACCCGCCGGTGACTAGTACATGAACCGCCGCCAGGAACCTAATAGCCAAGTGCTAGCTCTTGCCAACAACCTGTCTTACAATATGACTACCATTTCATAAGACCATATCAAGAGCCTTCCACATCAGTTCTATAGATTATCCAGCAAACATATTCACCAAAGCCCTCTCAGCTCAATGCTTCTCCACCCTCAAACCAAATTAACTATCCAACAACTAGATAATTTTAGGGGGGTTGTTAACACACCTGTTAAGTGCACCACAGACCATACCAGCTAAACCAATATGTCTACACCAGCGCACCACCTCCTTCTATCACAAACGGCCTCTGCAGACTCCAGAACAATCCTAACCATATATATATATATATATATATATATATATATATATATATATATATATATATATATATATATATATATATATATATATATATATATATATATATATATATATAATAATGCATTGTACCTGTATTGATATAAGCATTAATGAGAATTTCAATCTCTGATCTATGCTGAATCATTTCTTCATGTATCCTCTTTTCTCTCCATTTCATTCTCTTTTATAGAACTCTTTTACATTTGAGGTAGAGCAAAGTTCATGAGGAAGAATTGATAGCACAATAAACCACTCTACATAAATAAATAATTATCTAAATCTTTTATTTTTTTTGTATTCTTTAAAAAGATTACAACGTTAAATTTCCATGAACCCAAAAAGAAAACTTTAATGCACCTTTCTATGGTTAGCTCAACAAACTACTATACACTCAGAAGATGAAACTTTACCTTTAATTGGTAACATATTAGGTCATCTATGTAAGATATAATACACTCTCTTGTTGTCGCTAGAGCCCTCATCACCATTGAAGACATCATTCACTACACACTGGATGGACTACTGCCCATCTATCAAGCTTTTAAAATTGCCATTCGTACCAATCCCCAATTGCTAAGTTTGGACGATCTTTATACCCTTCTTTGCAGTGAAGAGCTCAACTTCGCACATGAGACAACTCGTGAGCTGCAGTCCCTTCAAATTTCTAGATACACCACTATACCTACAGCTACACAGGGTCGTGGTCACGACCGACCCAACTCTTCTTGTGGCCAAAATTCCTACAATAACCATACCCCATCAAACAACACCAGAGGCGAAAAATAATCAAGATCGCCTGTCACTTGCCAAATGCTGGCATCGTCATGATGATCAATACAACACTGAAATACCTTCCGGATCTTTCTTCACTTCACCCTCGCCTCCTCCCGGTCATCTATGTAAGATAAATACACTCTCTTGTTGTCCTAGAGCCCTCATCACCATTGAAGACATCATTCACTACACACTGAATGGACTACTGCCTATCTATCAAGCTTTTAAAATTGCCATTTGTACCAATCTCCAATTGCTAAGTTTGGACGATCTTTATACCCTTCTTTGCAGTGAAGAGCTCAACCTCGACATGAGACAACCCGTGAGCTGCAGTCCCTTCAAATTTCTAGATACACCACTATACCTACAGCTACACAGGGTCGTGGTCATAACTGACCCAACTCTTCCTGCCAAAATTCCTACAATAACCATACCCCATCAAACAACACCAGAGGCGAAAAATAATCAATATCGCCTGTCACCAAATCTATAAATAAGGACGCTACGCTGTGAAATGCTGGCATCTTCACGATGATCAATACAACACTGAAATACTTCCGTATCTTTCTTCACTTCACCCTCGCCTCCTCCCCCCCCCCCCCCCCCCCCCCAATGAATGGTATCTTGATAGTGGTGATAGCGGATCTTCCTTCCATCTTAAGATCTGATGCACTTCCAATCATAACACCCATACATCGGCTCCAACCAACTCATTCTTGGCAACTGGCCAGCAACTCCCCATTCATACCACTGGTAAAGGTCTACTACCCACACCTCAAGGTAGTCTTCAACTATCTCATTTAAATCTTGTCTCAAATCTTTCCTTCAATCTTTTATCCGTTCACAAACTCATTACTGATAATAACTGCATTATCATATTTTCCTCATGCGGCTATAAAATCAAAGATCCAAAGACCAGTCGAACTCTTCTCACGAGTCCGTGTATTAATGGGCTCAATCCTCTCAATGCTCTACAGCACAAGACCACCGTAACCTCTTAGTTCGCACTTTTCTCCATTCAAACCGTTCTCGATCTCTGGCATCGACGTCTTGGGCACCCCCATCAGCCACGCTTTTTCCTACCTTTCAAACCATTTTTCAAACATTTGTACTTCTTCTCTTACTTCAACTTGTAACTCATGTAGGGTGGCTAAAATCCATCAACTACCATTTAAAAAGTCACAAATTAATAGTACATTTCCTTTCGAATTAATTCACTCTGACATCTGGGGTCCCTCCCCATCTGTCTCAAACTATAGATATCATTACTATGTTAGCTTGATAGATGAATTTTCAAAATTTACATGGGTGTATCCTCTTGTCAAAAAATCTGAAGTTTTTTACAATTTTTTTGAATTTTAGAAAATGATTGAAAGACAAATTCAGACTAATATTTGCACACTCTGTATAGATGGTGGCGGAGAATTCATCAATAATAAATTCAAAACTCATTTAACTGCTCATGACATTCTTCATTAATTTACCATTCCCTACTCACCATCTCAAAATGGTGTGACCGAATGCAAATATAGTCATATAACCGAGACCACCCAAACATTACTCATTGAAGCATCACTTCTGTCATATCTTTGAGTCGATACTCTCCTAACCGCTGTCTATATAATCAATTATCTACCATCTCCAAATACTTCCAACAAATCACCATACTAAATTCTATACATAAAACCACCCACATACAACAACCTTAAAGTCTTTGGTTGTCTTTGTTATCTGTGGCTCAAACCTTACTCCACCTATAAATTCGCTCCTTTGTCTCACCTGTACATCTTTATCGTTATGCACCAGTCAAAAAAGGATATCGGTGCTTCGATCCTACAACCAACAAGATTTACACATCTTACCACATGGTCTTTAATGAAGAAATATTCCCCTTTACTCAATTATCAACCCAAAACAAACCATCCACTAGCCTGTCACCCATAATCCCTCCTTTACTTCTTATTTCAACCAACGGGCTACCTGCCTCCATAAGCAATAACATTAGCAATTGTATTAACTTACCTCTCAACCAAACCTGCTTCTTCCCATTCTTTAATACATGTCTCCAATAATCTCAACCAGCCAAACATATCTCCCCTACACCACTCCATTCCATCACATTCTAATTCCGCCTCCCCCACCAATGCTCACAAATCACAACCCACTACACACCCCATGCTTACTCAATCCAAGAACGGCCACTCCAAACCAAAACAAATCTTCAATCTATCCCATATCATTCACCATACCGAACCGACTACATACAATCAAGCCGTCAAAAGAGAACACTAGCAATCCGCTATGTCTCAAGATTTTCAGGCATTAAAATACAAGGAACGTGGGATCTAGTTCCACCCCATCCCAATCAAAACGTATTTGAATGCAAATGGACATACATAACCAAACTCAAATCCTATGAAACTGTGGCCCAATACAAAGCTCGGCTCATTGCAATAGGCTTCAATCAAGAACACGAAATTGATTACACGGAGACCTTTAGTCTCGTCGCAAAGATCCCCTCAGTTTGTGTCCTTATTTTTTTTACTCTACATTCCAATTGGGATATTCATCAACTAGACATCTCCAACGCCTTCTTACACGACAACTTATCTGACACCGTGTATATGCAGCAACCAAAAGGATTTCAAGACTCACTACATCCGACCTACGTCTGCAAATTGAAGAAAGTCATATACGGCCTCAAGCAGTCTCCAAGCGATTGGTACACAACTCTATCCAATCACCTTCAAACTTTCGACTTTACTATTAGCAATACTGATCCATCTCTCATATATAAATCAATTTCAAACTCTCTTTACATCTTAATCTACGTCGATGACATTCTACTCACTGGAAACTCTCCCACAGAGATCAAACGACTGCTATACAACCTCCAAGAATGCTTCCAAGTGTGCAACCTCGGCACTCTAGCTCACTTCCTCGACATTCAAACCATCCCCACAACATACGACATCCTACTTCATTAACAACAATATGCTAAACATATTTTGGAACGTGCTGTCATGCAAAACTCAAAATCAATATCTACCTCCATCTCTTACAAAACCAATTATTCAACCAGTTGCAGTGCAGATTTCTCCAACCCTTAACTATACCACCACCTGATCGGATCACTTCAATATCTCACTTTAACACACCCTAACATTCATTTTGCGGTCCATCAACTAAGTCAACACATACATGCCCCTCAATAGCAATTTTGATGCCCTCAGAAGACTTCTTCATCGCATTTAAGATACAACTGACAACAACATCCCTTTGCACCGAGACCATCTCACACTACGAGGCTTCGTTGATGCTGACTAGCCCAACATTGCCCAAGACCGAAAATCAATTTCCGAATACTGCATCTTTCTAAGAAAATCTTTGATTTCCTAGGAAGTTAAAAGGCAAACCATCGTGGCTCGATCATCCACAGAAGCAGAATATCAAGCCCTAGCAACCGAAATTTCTACGTCGTCTTCTTAAGGACTTTCAAATTCCTTAACTAACTCCTACAACTATTTACTGTGACAATACGTCCACAATCACACTTGCCAACAATCCGGTTTACCAAGCCAGAACCAAACACATCGATGTGGACTGTCACTTTATCTGAGATAGCATTCGGTCCAAACAATTGTATGTTCATCACATATGTACCAATGACTAACTCGTCGACACTTTCACCAAGCCACTACATATACGTCTGTTCAAATTTTTATGCAACAAACTAATTGCCGCTCCATCGTCATCAGTTTGCAGCGGCCCGTAAGATATCAATTAAAAACCGTACCGTCTTGCATACGTGGGCTCCACGTTATCTAGCCGTTATGGTAATTCATGTATCTCATATGTTATAAATATTTCCTCTGTCTCCTATATAAAGAGTGAATGAAATAATTTCTTTTTCTCTGTTCCCGTTCGGTCTCTCTCTATTCCTCTCTCTCGGTTAAAACTCTGTCAATCTATGAATGCCTCACTCATTCAGCTCGACTGATCCTAAGCCAGTGGCATCGTCTGCTCAATCTTTTATTTATTTATTTATTTATTTTGGGACATTTAGGCCATTTAAGGCAAACTCACACACACAACGCATACACATGGACTCGAACCTTGAATCTCTTAGTTGAAAGCCTAAGCTCTCAACCAATAGGCCAAGGGGAGTTGTGTGTTTGCTCAATCTCAATCAAGATATTTTTATCCAACAGATCTCATAACTCACTAAATACAATAAAATAAACAACTATCGAATGGAGCCATTTAATAGTTTTTCAGAGAGGAAGCGTCTTTTGCTTTTCAGTCAACACAATCAACAACAATAAATTTTTTCTTGTTGTAAAATAGATTTAAAAATATCGAACCAAAAAGGATTCTGAACCCAACAGCAAAATCCCTGACCTGTCAACAAGCTCAAAAAAGACAATAAAGCATTTATGCTTCTCTGAAACTGCATTTGATTTCTATTTAATATACCATGTGCACTAATACTGACCAAACCTAAGAAAGTAAAAGCTTAAAGGAAAAAAGGAAACTATTGATTATTCTTTTTTTTTTACTGAACTTATATAAACAAATTCAGAATAGACCTGTAATAGATGAATTTAGGTTGAACCAACTGCCGAAAGTTATTAATGTTTTCCCTTAAATTTGAACCATTTTGCTTATTTATAGCCTCCAAAAATAACTTACAGCTGCTTCAGAGATAGAGAGAAAGAGAGAGCGTCAGATAGAAAGAGAAAAGAGATATGATCGGAAGCAAAGAGATAGCCCTCAAAGGCAGTGGCAATGCTCCTTCATCAACCTGGGGTGGATTTTTAATCAAAAAGCTTTCAAGGAGATCAACCTTCTCTTCATCATGTGAGCTTCCTAAATTTTTATTACACTTTTTTTCTTCGAATTACACATATAAATTAAGCTTGTGTTTCAAAATTACAATTTTCTTAGATGAATATAAATAGACCCATTTTCACACAATATTTAGTTAAGAGAATAACAGTAATGAACGGCTCTCCAACCGTTTATATATGAATGAGTTTTAAAAATACTGATATTTAAAAAATCCTCAGCTACAAAGTTGCAGAGAATAACAGTAATGAACGGCTCTCCAACCGTTTCTGCTCCCAAGCGTGAGAAAGATCCAAAGAAAAGAATAGTGATAAGCGGAATGGGCTTAGTTTCTGTCTTCGGAAACGACGTTGATGGTTTCTACGATAAGCTCCTCCGCGGAACAAATGGAGTTGGAATGATCGATCGGTTCAACACGTCAGAGCTCGCGGTTAAATTCGCTGGTCAGATTCATGAGTTTTTGTCGGAAGGGTACGTTGATCAAAAGTCTGATCGTCGGCTGGACGACTGCTGGAGATACTGCCTTGTCGCCGGCAACAAGGCGCTGGAGAGCGCCAATCTTGGTCCCCAACAACTGATTAATGTAAGTTCAAAGTACCCTAAATTAATATATTTTTAATTATTAGATTTGTAATATATCATTTATTTTAAAATTAATTATTATACTCATCGTATAGGAATTTTATTATCATATAACTTTTTTATTCAATATATATTTTTAATCATATTTTGACAATAATTTAATAAAAATAAATATTAATTAGTTGAATTATTTTTGTGATGAAATTTAATTTATAACTCATACATCGCACTTATTTTTAAAAAAAATAAATAGTTTTTAAAATGAAAATGATTGGTGAGAGCAATAAATATAAGCCTCAAATGTAGCCAAGAAGTCTCATTTTATTCCTCATGCTGCGCAGGCAGGTGTACCATACTTATTTTGCCTAACATATATGCAAAATAAATTATAATTTTTTATTAATCTACATGAAGTATGTATATATAAACAAGGTCTATCTGTATTAAAATGAGAGGTTATTGGTTCGAGTCTCGCATATGTGTTGTGTGTGTACGTTATTTTGGGCGCTATCATAATTTCCCAAAAAGAAATTATTGTTGAAAATAAATAATAATAATAATAATAATAACATGCATGTGGACTTTTCTTTATGACTATTAAATGATGTTCTTGTCCAGATTTTGCAAATCCAAGGATATTAAACTAGAAGAAGATTCAACATTTAAAGATTTAATGAGAATTTAATTGCACGGTTGAATTGTGATTGTATATTAAATATTTAATATAAATATTCAAGAAAAGAAATATTATTTTCATAAATATATTTAATAATATAAATATGCAAGGAAAGAAGAAGAATTTAGTTTTAAATTCAAAATCAATTGATATTTTATATGATTACCCTTTTCTTTTTCAGTCATATATAATCAAGGTTGTGAAAACCGGACCGGACAACGAACCGGAAGAGGGAGAGGTTCACGGTTTGACCGGTTCGACCGGTCGAACCGGATGACGTAATAAATAATAATATTATTAAAAATAAATAAATTAAAAATCATATAATATAAGTATATGAGCATTTAATAATATTTATAAAATTTTATACATATAAATATATTTAAGAATAATATATTTATAAGAATAATACTTAATATAATATATAAATTTATAATAAAAAAATGTATGATCACTAATATAATATAAATAATTAAATATATGATCATTTAATAATATTTATAAATTTAAATATATATATATATAATATGCAAAATTATAAATATAAATATCATTTAAAAATAATATATTTATATATTTATAATTAAATATATTTATACAAATAATATTTAATATAATATATTAATTTATAATATTAATATTTTATAATATAAGTATTATAATATATATTATAGCAAATTTATAATACATATTATCTAAATTTATAGCCCAACTAAGAAAAAAATTGAAGCTCAAATAGTCCAAATAAGCCCAAATTCACATTCTAAACTACTCATGGAAGTTTTTTAGTCCCACATCATGGGGGAAGTTTGAGGATGTTTTCTTGAATCCTATATAAGGTGAGAAGTACACGCCTCTTACAAAATAATTTATGTGAGATATTTAAAATAACTTGCATGTATTATGATGAAATTAATCATCATATTTGATAAAATTATTTTTTAAAAGTTTTAAAAAATTTAGTACACTAAAATATATTTTTAAAATTTTAATTAAAACAAAATAAAATGTTTTTATGAACCGGCCGGTTCTTTCCAAATCGGACCGGTTCAACGGTTCACCGGTTGAACCGCCGGTTCAATCCGGTTTGATCTGGTTCGATGCAGAGGCGGTTTTGAAGCCTGACTGGACCGGCCACCAGACTGGTTCACGGTTGAACCGGTTGAACCGGCCGGTCCGGTGCGGTTTTCAAAACAGTGTATATAATTGGTATTCATTTAAATTTTCGAATGTAAATAGATGGACAGATCGAGAATAGGAGCAGTGGTGGGAGCAGGAGTGGGAGGCTACACAATCTTTTCCACGAAGATGGAGAAAATGATCAAAAGAGGATATCATAAGCTGTGCCCATTCTTTGTCCCCTGTCCTATCACAAACATGGGATCCGCCTTGCTGGCTATTGATAATGGACTGATGGGCCCCAGCTATTCAATATCTACAGCATGTGCTACAGCCAATTGCTGCTTCTTCGCCGCCGCTAACCACATAAGAAAGGGGGACGCTGATGTAATGATCGCCGGCGGTACGGAGGCGCCCATTCTTCCGATGGGCATTGCGGGATTTTCTGCATGCCGGGCTTTGTCTCTGCGCAATGCTGAGCCTGATAAGGCTTCTCGTCCATGGGATAAAGCCCGGGATGGGTTTGTCATGGGAGAAGGATCTGGAATTCTGGTCAGTACGTACAATTGGAAAGCAAATGTTATGATGTCCTAATTGAAAATCATAAATAAAAATATTTCTCCTTTGTTTTGTTTTTCGCAGGTGATGGAGAGCTTAGAGCATGCAAGCAAAAGGGGGGCAAATATAATTGCAGAGTATTTGGGCGGTGCAATAACCTGTGATGCTCATCATGTTACTGAACCACGCCCAGATGTGCTCGGAATCACTTCATGCATGACTAGGAGCATGGAGGATGCTGGAGTTTCTCCTGAGGAGGTTCCTTTCTACATTAATATTTTTAACATAATTACTGAATATTCATAATTATCAACTTTATAATTATTTAATTTATTTTTAAATTATATTATTATATACTTAATCCATCAAATATTGTATTATATTTATCTAAAATAAACTTGATGGCTATAAATTCATCTAGCTTAGTTATATTTTAAGACAACTCTATTTTTGTCTTGTACATGCACTACTTCACATTAGCTCGCACCGAATATGCTTTTTCGTCTGCTAGGATTTTTCCCCTTTTGCTAGGGCTTTTGCCCTAGGTTTTTTCACGCCGCCTCCGTCTCCGGCTCCGACTGCCCCCTTTTTTTCATGGCTTTTAAAAGGTTAGATCCTGGCTTTTTGAAGGGTAAGCACTCGAAATCCTTCAAAGATGTTTTGTCTGGTTCTGATGCTTCGAAAAGTTTTCCGGATTTTCGTATTTCTACGATTCGTGGTATGCCTGCGTTGTGGTTCTCGGAAGATGAATTTTTACATCTTGCTAAACCTTTTGCTTTTGCTTTGGTGGGGAAATTTTCCCTTAAGTGGCCGAATTTAGACTCTATCCGTAGGTTTTTTTTCAACCTCAAGTTATCCGGCGAACTTTCTGTCACTGTGTTGGATCAATCTAATTTTTTGATCAAACTTTCGAATGATCTTGATTATGGGAGGATTTTTGCGCATCGATCTTACTTCGTGTTTGGTTGTTTCATGAAAGTCATTAAATGGCCGCCTCTTCTTGACCTGTCGGAGGAATCGCCGATTGTCCCTGTTTGGATTTTATTTCCTGGATTACACCCTCATCTTTTTTCCCCTCGGATTCTCTTTGGTTTGGGGTCAATTTTTTGGCCACCCGATTCAAACCGACAATGCCACGGCTGTTGGCTCGCGTCCCTCTATCGCTCGTATTCTGGTTGAAATTTATCTCTCTAAATCTTTCCCTAATTCTGTTTGGCTGGGTCTGGAGACTTTCGGGTACATTCAAAAGGTTGTTTTTGAAGGTATGCTTAATTTTTGTTTGCATTAATTGTAAGGCGGTGGGTCATAAAAAGTCGGAATGTACTAAGCTTTTCCTCATTTACGTTCGTCTGTGGTGTCGGTTCCACCGCCGGTGATTGCTGTCTCTAATCCTTTAGTGACCTCTGTTAACCCTGTTAATTCTTCCAACCCGATTGTTAACTCGAATCATCTCGATGAATTTAATGAGGTTAATGGTGTCGTGACTTTAGCTCTAGGTCCTTTGAACTGTGACGCTGTTATTAATACTGTGGAGGAGGATGCTCTGTCCGCTGTTGAATCACCTTTTTGTCCTCCTATTGTTGTGGAATCCCCAATTCCATTGGGGGATGTTGTTCTACCTGGTTGTGAAGTTGGGGTTGGTTCGGCCCCTTTGATTTTTCCTGCTGGGATTGTTGAAGCAGCTGCTCCATCGTCTGGTGCGTAGGTTTCTAGTTTGCCAGCTATAACTAGTGATAATAATGCTGTGTGTGTGCTGGTGGATAATTTGGAGGGAAATTCAGTGCGCTCTAATAATTTTGTTGATGTCCCAGTAAATTTACTCGATACGCATACTTTGGTAAATCGTTTGGGTGATAATTCTGGTTTTGATATTAGGAACCATGTGATTTGGCTGCATGGATCATCTGAGTTTGAATCTGAATCCGACTGTTCGGATTGTGGTTTGATTTCTTTAGATTTTTGCGGTGGGTCTAATCCTGGGAACGATTTTTCTTTGGTTCGTGAGAGACCTGTTGTCTCGGTTGCTTCTCGTGGGAGATTCTGTGGGAGGGGTCGTAGGCGTTAAATGTTTATTGCATATTGTTTGTTAACCCTTATTTTTCGGGTTTGGCTTGCTGGTGTTTTGTCGCTGTGGTGGTCCGCCGTTTTTGGGGCAATGATGTGGATGGGGCTCGTGTCCCTGTCGTTTTGCTGGTGGCAACCTTTGGTGTTATTCGTAGAGTTGGCTGGATTCTGGACACTGGTTTCACCTCATTGGATGGTCCGTGCGAGGCTTCGGGGTGCTGGGAGCATCGGTCGTTTACTGAGCCCACTTTTGATTGTATTTCCTTTATTTTGGGTTTCTTTTTGTTGTAACCGTGGATGTTTTTATTAATATATTAGTTAAAAAAAAAAGGCAACTCTATTTGATCTTATTAAAAAAAATAAAAATCTTTGAGCATAATAACTGACTTAGTCAAAATCTGAGTTTAGTAATCGTGTTAATATTGATCCAACACTAATTAGGGAATATTAGGATCTAAGCTTGAATTATTTTTAATGATTTATTTTAGAAATATTAGCAATCAAATTAGTGCAAAGGTTTAAATGAGGTTATCTTGAATAAAATTTGTTCAAGACTTGAATTTTCTGGGATTAAGATGAGATTAATATAACTTATTATTTATATAATACAAACTTATAAAATTTAAATTATTTATTTTAATAAATTTTGGAGACTGTTTATGTTACTAGGTATATAAAATAACAATATACTCTATTATGTTCCATGTTAATTTGATGTTAAGTATTAGTTCTTTAAGATTCGTGCTGGAATTCTTTATTATTAATACTATTTGGTAACATGGAATATTATTGATAAATATTTTGTCCCTTAAAAAATGTCATAAGTACGGTATATTTTCTTCTCCATAATGAATATTAAACATGTTATTTTTTCTATTTTTTATTTTTTAGGTGAATTATGTCAATGCACATGCAACATCCACACCAGCAGGAGATATAACAGAGCTCAACGCAATAAAGGAAATCTTTCAAAATACATCGGAGATTAAAATAAATGCAACCAAGGTAAATACTCTTTTAACACTTGTTTTTTATTAAAATACTAAAATAAAAAAGAAAAAAATTAATTCATTATGCTCTCTACCAATTCCTTTTAAAATGAGTTACAAAAGTTAATACATTATTTTTCTATTATGAATTTTTAAATTTAATATGTTAATTTTCAATAATATTTCAATTACATGATGTTAATTTGCATACAATATAACAACATGCCTTTATCCCACTACATGGGTTTTGCAACATTAATCGTTTTTCTTTATTTCTTTATTAAGAGTTAAAAATTCTTAGTTAAACCTAAATAAAAAATATCCTTTTTAAGACTCTCTAATCTTCTTTTTAAGTCTACCTCTACCTTTTTAAACATAGGTTGAATATAATATGTCAACTCGTTTTACAGGGTCATTGATAGACCTACATTCTAGTGACCAAACCATGAAAAATGCCTCTCTCTATTCTTATTTGCCATTGGAGTTATTCCAACATTTTCATGTATATACTAGTTTCACATTTTCTCTCTAAGGGTAAAGTCACTCATCCACCTGAGCATCCTCATCCTTGCAACTTAACTTTTTGCTTCTCTTTTAATGGCCAGCATTATGGACTATAAACGATTGCTTGTCTCACCTCCATCTAATAAAATTTTACCTGAAGTTTGAGGCGGCACTTTTTTACCATACAACAAGTCTAATGCATTCCTCCACTTCAACAATCCAACTTGAACTCTACTAATAATTTTCCCATCATTTTCTCTTTCGCTTTGAACAATAGACTCGAGATATCTAAAATGTTCACACATTTTAAAGACTTGATCACCCAATATCACAATCCTACCATTGGATCTATTATTATTCAAATTACACTCTATATATTCAATTTTAGATCTACTCAAATGAAACTTTAATATTTTATGGTTGACCTCTATAACTCAAGCTTTGCATCAACTCTCTCAGTATTCTCAATAAGAAGAATATAATCAGCAAAAACACATACAATAAGGTACATCCTCGTACAAAGGTATAGTAAGAACATTTCTAACTAAAGTAAAAAAGATATTGGCTTATAGATGATCCTTGATTTAATCACACTGAAAGAGGAAAATATTTGGTTAAACCACTTTGTATTTAAACACTACTAATAGCATATATATATATATATATATATATATATATATATATATATATATATATATATATATATATATATATATATCCTTAATGACTTGAATATAAATATTATTTACTTTCCTCTACTCTAGAACTCTCTAGAGTAACTCTCTTAAATCTTTATTGTTTAGTTTCTCTAAAAAAAGTAAGTATGATTGGTATATCATCGAAAATTTATATTGATCAAGCACAAATATCGAGGTAATTATTTTGAATTGAAAATTTTAAAATTAAATCTTGACCATTCGAACATTGATTTCATCAAATTTATAGTCAAACTGAATGTATTGAAAAGATGAACCCAATGACGCTAAATTTGACTCAATTTGAGTCCATATAGGTCCCAATTGAGGATCTAAAGCATATTTGGAAGGTTTAAACAATAAATTGGATGACCAAATGCTCACCAAATGTGATATGCTTATAGTCGATTCAAGTGGCTTGGTGAGAAAGATTCAACAAGCCTAAGATTGACAAATCAAATACTCGAACCACTACCTGACCATCGATCCATCGCCTGTCTATTATTGGACTTTTGCCTGACTACTAATTATAGTCAAACTTATGTCCGACCAACAATTATCACCAATTTTTATTCATTGATTCATGTTCTCTGTGGTGTGAAGTTGTGTGAAGAATGTGAGGTTTTTGAGAGGGAGAAGTAGTGTGGTGGTGTCACACGGTTCCTTTAATTCTTGATCCCTCCATAGGGATCTAAGGATTTGCTTGGGGTGCACTTTGAAGGAAAGCTTCAAGGATAAATTTTGAGGTTCTTTACCTTTACTAGAAGATTGAAAATTTATTTCAGGTTCTCTTCTATCATAAGGAGGGTGAAAAGGGACTCAAGGTTTTCTGTCTTCTTTCTTTGAATTATTCTTCTAACTCAAGATGGTTATCATCAAGGATTATGTGCATTAGTTATGTCAACATGGTTCTCTTTTAATGCATCATATTCATTAAGTAAAGACATGTGATCATTATCTTAAGTAGAACGCTCAGTTATCAAACTAGTATGTTCTTTTAGCATAAAAAAACTCAATTTTAAGCTACCATACATCTTTTTAAGTTTCCTATATGAATTATGAATTTTCTCTGAAATAATAAAAAATTTATCATAGGATCATTGATATACCTCATCTTAATCTAACTAATTAAGATTTACATTAGCCAAAAGACACAACTTTCTTGCCTTCACCTCTGCTTCTTATTTTGATGACTCTGAGGCAAGGTCAGCCCAAAATGCCTTATGCATCCTATTCTTCCCCTTCTAAATTTTTCCTTCTCTTAACCCTTCTCCTCGACTGTGTTAGTCCCTTGTCCTCGACTGTGTTAGTCTTCTGTTTCGGGTAGTCTGTTAAGAGATGTCTTAATTTTCTGCATTCAAAGCATATAGTGTGAGATGATGCTTTAAAATTTTTAGTTCCTTTACAATTCTTCCATTACTGTTGATGATGCTTTTTCTGTCTCTTTAGGAAATTCTTGAACTAATTGGTCATCAATGCAATGTCTTCATCCTCCTCCACTACAGAACTTTCACTTTCTAAGTTATTTGCATTCAGATCCATAGTTTTCTCCTTCTTCTTATCACCTGCATCAAGTAGTCTTTGACTTACACCTTGCTCATAGGCAATGAGTGACCCAAGAAAGTTATAAATGGAATAAACATTTAAGTCCTTTGATTCATAAATAGTAGTGACTTTAACATTATACAAATAAGGTTGGCAATGTAAAAGTCTTATTAACTTTTTTTAGAATTAAAGAATTCTCTACCTAGTGCATACATAGATGTCATTATCTGGGTGAACCTAGTGTATATTTTGGATACAATCTCTCTAGATTTTATGCGAAAAAGTTTAAAGTCATGCAGTTGAATATTTAACCTAGATTGTTTAACTTCACTAGTTCCCTTATATGTGGTGTATAGTCTATCCCATATTTTCTTTGAAGTAGTGCATGTAGATACTTACATATAGTACTCTAATTTTAAGATACAAAAAAATAATTTAAAAATTTTGTATTTAATTATTACTATTTCTCTATCCTCATGACTCTATTTAGTGAAGGAAATATACATTTTGACACCAATAACTACTTAAGATGGAAGTGGATAATTGGTTTGAATCATATACCAAATTTTATAATTAATGGATTGTACAAATGTAGAGATGCAAATTTTCCAAAAGGAATGTTTTCAAATAATGATGGAAGGGTTATTGAATAACCCTCTGTAGTATTCTTAATTCAAAATTACATTATTTGATCTTTGCTTGAAGATTTTAAAATCTAAATTTTTTGACCCACTCTGATACCACTTAAAAGTTCAGGGAGTTTGTAAGACCTTAATAAACTAAGCCAAGGCGGACAAAGAGCGGGGGTAAATTAGCACTTATTTAAAAAATTATTACAATAATAAAAATTCTTGCTAGAGAATGATTTTGAAAAATAATTCCCAAAGAAACAATTATTCTAACACATGCATAAGCAAATCAATGTTTAAAATATTTTTTATTTTCAAGTGCAAATATATAATCAATATAATAATTTTTTTTTATTTTTTAAACCATAAATTAACCTAATTGTAGTTGATGGTAAATAATGAGATTCATGAAGTAAGCTCAAATTACATAAATAAAAAGTACGAAAAAGTAAAAATAAGATAGAGCACACCATATTTTATAGTACTTCGGTCAACATTGACCTATGTCCACTCCCCGTAGTCCTCCTATATAGGTATTGCACTAATCACTATAGTGTCTCTCCTTTTACCCCCACAATATGGTAGAGAAGCCCTTACAAGAATCTCTTCCACCAACTGTGGTGTAGTAGAGAACTAGATGCTATGTCACCCTCCAAGTGATGAAAATGAATCTTTAATCCTTTTTCTACCTTCTAAAGAAGGAAGAGAACCTAGAATCCTTTCTTACCTTCATGGTGATAGTAGAGAACCATGCTCTTGAGCTGAAAAACTTCTTCTCCTATTCACCTAATAAACCTTGATAAACACTTGGAGGAATAAGGCAAGATACTTTCTTGGAGCATCTATGTGAACCTATCACACTACTTATCCCTTACACACATGTTTTCCATCTCTTCTTACCAATGCTCTTTTATATCCCTTCTCCAAGCTCTCTCTCAAGAACAATCAACATATAAAGACTTGAAATAAGTCTCATTATAAAGATTAAATACAAGGTGTTAAAAAGTCATAGAAATTTAATTCTAGCGACTTTGATCGTATAATACGACGAAACGATTAGTTCAAATAATCATATTAGTAATGTACAAAGAATAAGATGTTGTATAATTAATTCAATGAATTAAGATGATCTTCTAGTACAATTTAAGAATCATTTAGTATGATTTGTTTAAATGACTTAGATTATCATCCTGGATGATTGGAAATGATAAAGTATCATCCCATGCAAGGATTTGATCGTACAATACGACTAGGTCCAATCATCCTAACGATCTTTTTAGATCAATTAATTTAAAATCATTACTTAATTATAGAATTAATTTTGGTAAGATTTAATTATATCATACACCACAATACTTATCGTACGATATGATTAGTTCAAATTTTGAATTTAAAAATATTGCATAAATTATGATTATCGATTGGAGTCTTTATTTAAACTGATCATCCTGTATGATCTAGATTATCTAGTATAATTAATCCAAATATTTTTAATTACATAACTAGACCTTTTTATGATTTTCTTATTAATTCATACAATATGATTTGTTTAGAAAATTGAACTTCTAATTTTGTCGCTCTCTCACTCCCTTGAGTGTATGAATGAAATTCCATCGTACAGTACGATCAATTCAAAATTATACCAATTTGTCTGGTATGATTTGGTACGAATGCATTTCGTACTCTGGTTAGCATACTATACAAATCTTATATCGTACAGTACGATCAGTTTAACTAAATCACGCTTCATTTGGTATAAAAATAGACGAGTCCATTTCATACTCTTGATGTCATCTGTACGAACCCAAGTTTGTACAGTACGAATAATTTAGTAAATTTACCTATTTATATGGACAAACTGGTATGCACAAATTTCATACTCTTGATGTCATCTGTACGAACATATGATCGTATAGTATGATCAATTCAAAAAGTTTTGAGTTCATTTGGGATGAACTGGTATTTAGCCATTTCGTACTCTGGATATCGTCTGTACGAATGTAACTTTGTATAGTACGAATAGGGCTTAGAAAAATTTTTATGGCATGATTCGATAAACTCCATTCTGGAGGAATACTTAGGACAAATTGTTTGAGTTAACATTTAAAATAATTTTTTTCCTTAGCTCCCCGTTAATGAATGACCAATTTAAAATAAGGAGTTCCCATAAAGATAAAAAAATATAAACCTAAAAATTTAAAAGAAACAACAACTACTAAAATAAAAGTAACTCAAATAAATCATGAAATAACTCGAACAAAAACACAAACATGAACAAAATATACACACATTCAAAACATACACACAGTCACAATACAATACATACATACATATATTCACAATACAACACATACATACACATAACACGTAAACATAAATACATCAAATAATAATCAACAACATCAAATAATATTATGACTCCCCCTTTTGACAACAATAAAAAGTGAAGTACACCTTGAAATTAAAAGTTTCTATGGATAAATCAAAGTAGTTGGAGAAAAAAAATTAAACTAATTGCAAACACAAAGTTAATTTCCAAATGCTAAAAAGAAAAAAAAAATCAAAATTTAAATTAAAGTACAACTAAGATAAGAAAAGTTAATCAGGTTTACTATTCATATTAGACAAATTATATATAGAAATAATTATTATAAAAAAGATGAAATAAAGATTAAATAGTTTATAATTCAATAATGAAGATGATTGTCAATTAAATGAAATTGGATTAGAGATATAATGATAAATGAAAGAACAATACTATTTTTTTTTTCAATTGGCTATAATGTGCATGTTTTCAAATATTTATGGCACAATTTGTGCATCTTTTCTATTTGGGTTAATTTTGTGCATATTTTCACTTTGTAAACTATTGCATAACTTTTTTATTTTTGCATGCTTTATGCATCTTTTACTTTTTTATCTTTTTAATATCAGTAATCTTAATTCAAATTCCTCTAATAATAAAAAAAAAAACACATTGAAAAAGAAAATAAAATAAATAAGACATCTATTTTGCATCAATTATGTATATCAAAATAATACTTGTCTATATGAACATGAAATTGATCTCCTTATCTACATCCACACATCATTTTAATTTAAATTTTAAAAGATCAAAATTTGAAAGAAAATTCATTTGTAGAACAAAATAATTCAAATTTTCATCCAAGAGATCAACCACAAATAATTTGTTTAAAGAAAAATCACCATTTTAAAAAGTGAGATTTCAATGCATGTCAACAAAATATTTTATCATTTTATTTATCATTCAAAAGAACATTTAAACACATTTCTCCATTTCACATCATTACAAATAACATAATCAGAAACAACACATGAAATCACTAACACACAAAATCACTAAAATCATTAGAATATATCTCAAGAACAAACACATAAACTCATAAGTAACAACACCACAGAAGTATAATTAATAATCAGAATGGCCTTGATCTGGAGGAGGTCGTTGGTTGATCATTGAAATGTAACTACTTATCGTAGTTATATTCATGTTAACCTAGTCAAACTACCCTCGGATCCAACCCATATCTTCATTATATCTAGCATCTAGTTAATTTAGGTGATTCTCAATTTTATCAAAATGTTGATTAAAATGAGTTTCCATTTTATCAAAGTGCTTAATCATTTCTTGGTAGAAACTCTGATCGGGTCCAGGTGCAGGTTCTGGAGTAGGTGCTCCTCCTTCAAAAGAATTATCTGTTGAAACTTGTTAAATATGAATTAGGCAGTTAGACCTAAGCTTGTATCCTAGCGGCTAACCAAGAGAGGGGGGGGGGGGTGAATTGGTAATTTAAAAATTTTATCACCCTTTTATAATTTTAAACAGATAAAAAACTTATGATAATTTTTTAAAAAAAAAAATTCAACCACAAATCACACAGAAATAGTAAAGTAAAAAAGGCAGTGGAAAAATAAAAAGACACAAAATTTATAATGGTTCAGTCAAACACGACCTACATCCACTCCCTGAAGTCTTCCACTTCAGGTATTGCACTATTACCACTTAGCGTCTCTCCTTTTGCCCCCACAGCAAGGCGGAGATGCCTTTACAAAAAAAAAAAACTCTCTTCCACCCTATCCAGTGTGGCAGAGAATCGTCGTCCTTTTACACCCTCCAAGTGTAGGCAGAGTACCTTCTGCTGTTCACACTCTCCAAGTATAGGCAGAGAACCTTTCCGCTATTCACACTCTCTAAGTGTAGGCAGAGAACCCTTCGTCTTTTCACACTTCTCCAAATATAGGCAGAGAATTTTTCATCCTTTCACACTTCTCCAAGTGTAGGCAGAGAACCCTTCGTCCTTTCACACTTCTCAAGTGTAGGCAGAGAACCTTCCTCCTGTTCACACTCCTCGAGTGTCGGTAGAGAATCGGATCTCCTTGATAAGATCTTCTCATGAGAAATCTGAAAGGACAAGAGAAAAGAGTGAAGTAATCACAATTCACAAACAAAGATTCTTACCTTTGAGTACCAAGTGAAAACTTCACGCTCTAGTAGTAAGAAATTGTGATGACCCCAAGATCCGTGTAGCGAAAGGATTCATCTGATTGTTCTATTGCCTCTTTTTTTTTTCTTCTTTCCTTACTATCGGTTCCCTCATCTGTTGTTCATATCAATCCATACATACATATATCCAGAGCCAGAGATAATTACATTATAGAAAAGAAACAGCAGCGGATACTATAATTCACAAATAGTACAACAGTCAGAGTACAACCAAAAGAGAAAACTACACTAGCCGTACAGGCTACAAAAGAAAGCCTACCATGGCTACAAAAAAAAAAGCTATAGAACTCAGCGGAAAGATCTTCAAGCTGGAGGCCCTGCACCTGAAATCATTAACCACATATAATGAGCTTACAAAGCCCAGCAGTTCACCAAAGCCTACAACTGAAATCAAAGCACGACACTGAAAACAATATGCAGGTTAATCAACTCAAGTCAAATCAATCAGTCGTACATGATCAATGAGTCAATGTAATACAGAAATCAATACGGAACATAAATCAATAAAATCAATAACCAGTAGGAAATCCATGAAGCTCAAAAATCAATGCGTCAATCCATTCTCTACAATTTCTATCATAGCAATCGATAACATCAATTACATCAATACAATCGTCTAGTCGTCTTACTTATCGTATCACATCAGTCAAATCAATAGAGTGGAATCGTATCGGAACATATACTTGCAAATCAATCTATCGTTCAATCTCACTTACTTCTTATCAATACAGCAGTGTTTGTATCCATATCCATAAAAAGAACCATCCATTGACGACCACGAACAATGCTACAACAGTGAAATCGTATCAATCAATTCTGTCAGTCAATAGTATCAATCGGCTCAAAATCCCAATAAACGATCAAGTCAATACGGCGAAAGATCAATTGAAATCAAATCAATACAATCAGCTTCATAAAGAAATCTATTTTACGATAAATTAAATCCATACGGCAACAATCCATTCAATCAATCAATCGATATTCGGTATGACGAATCAATGTAACAATGTCATACCTATATCAATGTCGATGTCGGTATCTATCAATCGATACAATCTATATCAATATCAGTGTCAATATCTATGAATCAATACACAGAATCCATATCAATATCGGTGCCAGTATCTATGAATCAATCAAGTCAATAATATCAATTGGAAATCAATACGATACATCAATAAATCCGTTCAATAATAAATCAATTCAATAAATCCATCAATATCAATAAATCAATCAGAAATCAAGAAACCAATGCATATCAGGAAATCCATACGATGCAATATCGTACACATGCAATTTCATACAATGGTCTTACTCGACAAGCACAAACACTAGCTATGATCAACCAGATTAACTGGCTATTATCAATAGTGCTGTTGTAGAAATCCATATTGCTGTTGTAGATATCCGCACGTTGGTTTCGATCAAGAAGAGTCGTCACTCTTTTGCCCGTCGGCCGCCCGTCGGCATATAAAACTCCTTATAACTCCCAATCGTTATATTGATGATCTATGATTTAAAGGAAAGCCCGTCGGCCCACCATCCTGTACAGGTCAAGTTCTATTTCCAACCAACGTTCAACCAGGTTCCCACTTGTCTTTTAGTAACAATTAATTCAATGCAATAATCGATGCAATAAGCAGAATTAAAGAAATCTAGAACAATCATATCAATAGTCATGCACATAACAATTCAATCTATCAATTCCGGGAAAATTAGAAATCATACGAAAATCGGGCAGAGTAACGACAGTCTACAGAATTTACACAGAAATCTCCAAAAATTACAATTCACCAAATTAATACAGAACGTGCACAGTAACATTATTAGACTATTCTTCTACTGCTCAAATCAATTCGGACATTATAATAAATTACAGTCAAAATGAAACTCCGCAGAATCAAAACGGACCGGATGAAATCTGCCAGAAAATAATCAAAACGTGCAGAATAATCACATCTACAACATACCAAAAGTTATGCGGTAAAATCTTCGCCAGTACCAAACCGGGTACGAAAATCACTTACAAAAATGCAAATCTGAGCACCATTTTACAAAACTTCAAAATCTTCGAAAACAGAAGTAGGGTTCGGAGTCCTTACAGCGAGACAAACAAAATATCCAACAGCAACGAACGACGAAAATCGCTCCGCGGGCCCCGAAATTGGACTTCTTCCTTTGCTTTCCCGCTCTTTCTCTCTCTTCAGATATTTTTGTTTTATAAAAATGATTTCTCTCTCCTCAAAACGAGCTGATTTTCTTATATCTGTGAACTGATCGGCCCGGCCGATAGCCACATCGTCCCGGGACGATCAGACCAATTTTGATCGTCCTGGACCGTTCCCAGGGCTATGATCAGGACGATATTTTGAACAGTACAGATCGGCCTGGACGATCTCAATATCGTCTCGGACGATCCATCGCTCCAGAAAGCACTCTAGAAATCAGCTGTTTTCAATGCACTGATCGGCCTGGACGATCTCAACATCGTCCTGGACGATCCTGGGAGAAAAATCCAAATTAGAGAGGAACAGTAAGGGAACGAGGTCTCACAATCTCTCCACCTTAGAAAAATATCGTCCCGACATTTCCCTAACGTGTCCAGAACAAAACAAAACAAAACAAAACAAATCCAATCTATCGAAAAATCGAACAAAGCACATCAAAACATACAATAAACTAAACTCGTACCAGTCACATCAGCAGGCACTGAAGAAACATCTTCTACCATTGCTTGTACATTTTCAGTCTGAACAAACGGAACAGGTCCTTGCCTAAGTTCAGAACTTGGGCAATCAGTCATTCTATGTCCGTATGCACCACATCGGAAACATTGCCCAGTCCTTCGATAACATTGTCCTGAATGTCTTTTCCCATAACATGTACAAACATTAAACCTTGCTCTGCTACCTTCCCCACTTTTCTTGCTACGGCCAGAGCGTTTTGCTAATTTGTCACTCACCATCTGAGCGACCATATTAGCAAACTTATTCATATTTTCAGATGTGAGCGGGAGATTAGTAGCAGACTCAACTTTCTTTCCTTTCGGATCCATTGGCCTGATTAATACAAATCATTCGAATCAAAATCGCGGAAATCAAATACGTATAACAAAACAAATCAAATAATGCAATCATTAACTCTGGATATAATCAAATCCTTTTCACTACACTCGCTCTGATACCACTTGTGACGACCCCAAGATCCGTGTAGCGAAAAGATTCATTTGATTGTTCTATTGCCTCTTTTTTTTTTCTTCTTTCCTTTCTATCGGTTCCCTCATCTGTTGTTCATATCAATCCATACATACATATATCTAGAGCCAGAGATAATTACATTACAGAAAAGAAACAGCAGCGGATACTATAATTCACTAATAGTACAACAGTCAGAGTACAGCCAAAAGAGAAAACTACACTAGCCGTACAGGCTACAAAAGAAAGCCTACCAAGGCTACAAAAAAAAAAGCTACAGAACTCGGCGGAAAGATCTTCAAGCTGGAGGCCCTGCACCTGAAATCATTAACCACATATAATGAGCTTACAAAGCCCAGCAGGTCACCAAAGCCTACAACTGAAATCAAAGCACGATACTGAAAACAATATGCAGGTTAATCAACTCAAGTCAAATCAATCAGTCGTACATGATCAATGAGTCAATGCAATACAGAAATCAATACGGAATAGAAATCAATAAAATCAATAACCAGTAGGAAATCCATGAAGCTCAAAAATCAATGCGTCAATCCATTCTCTACAATTTCTATCATAGCAATCGATAACATCAATTACATCAATACAATTGTCTAGTCGTCTTACTTATCGTATCACATCAGTCAAATCAATAGAGTGGAATTGTATCGGAACATATACTTGCAAATCAATCTATCGTTCAATCTCACTTACTTCTTATCAATACAGCAGTGTATGTATCCATATCCATAAAAAGAACCATCCATTGACGACCATGAACGATGCTACAACAGTGAAATCGTATCAATCAATTCTGCCAGTCAATAGTATCAATCGGCTCAAAATCCCAATAAACGATCAAGTCAATACGGCGAAAGATCAATTGAAATCAAATCAATACAATCAGCTTCATAAAGAAATCTATTTTACGATAAATTAAATCCATACGGCAACAATCCATTCAATCAATCAATCGATATTCGGTACGACGAATCAATATATCAATGTCATATCTATATCAATGTTGATGTCGGTATCTATCAATCGATACAATCTATATCAATATCAGTGTCAATATCAATGAATCAATACGCAGAATCCATATCAATATCGGTGCCGGTATCTATGAATCAATCAAGTCAATAATATCAATTGGAAATCAATACGATACATCAATAAATCCGTTCAATAATAAATCAATTCAATAAATCCATCAATATCAATAAATCAATCAGAAATCAAGAAACCAATGCATATCAGGAAATCCATACGATGCAATATCGTACACATGCAATTTCATACAATGGTCTTACTCGATAAGCACAAACACTAGCTATGATCAACCAGATTAACTGGCTATTATCAATAGTGCTGTTGTAGAAATTCATATTGCTGTTGTAGATATCCACACGTTGGTTTCGATCAAGAAGAGTCGTCACTCTTTTGCCTGTCGGCCGCCCGTCGGCATATAAAACTCCTTATAACTCCCAATCGTTATATCGATGATTTATGATTTAAAGGAAAGCTCGTCGGCTCACCATCTTGTACAGGTCAAGTTCTATCTCCAACAGACGTTCAACCAGGTTCCCACTTGTCTTTTAGTAACAATTAATTCAATGCAATAATCGATGCAATAAGTAGAATTAAAGAAATCTAGAACAATCATATCAATAGTCATGCACATAACAATTCAATCTATCAATTCCGGAAAAATCAGAAATCATACGAAAATCGGGCAGAGTAACGGCAATCTACAGAATTTACATAGAAATCTCCAAAAATTACAATTCACCAAATTAATACAGAACTTGCACAGTAACATTATAAGACTATTCTTCTACTGCTCAAACCAATTCGGACAACATAATAAATTGCAGTCAAAATAAAATTCCGCAGAATCAAAACGGACCGGACGAAATCTGTCAGAAAATAATCAAAACGTGCAGAATAATCACATCTACAATATACCAAAAGTTATGCGGTAAAATCTTCGCCAGTACCAAACCGGGTATGAAAATCACTTACAAAAACGCAAATCTGAGCACCATTTTACAAAACCTCAAAATCTTCGAAAACAGAAGTAGGGTTCGGAGTCCTTACAGCGAGACAAAAAAAATATCCAACAGCAAAGAACGACGAAAATCGCTCCGCGGGCCCCGAAATTGGACTTCTTCCTTTGCTTTTCCGCTCTTTCTCTCTCTTCAGATATTTTCGTTTTATAAAAATGATTTCTCTCTCCTCAAAACGAGCTGATTTTCTTATATCTGTAAACTGATCGGCCCGGCCGATAGCCACATTGTCCCGGGACGATCAGACCAATTTTGATCGTCCTGGACCATTCCTAGGGCTATGATCAGGACGATATTTTGAACAGTACAGATCGGCCTGCACGATCTCAATATCGTCCCGGACGATCCATCGCTCCCGAAAGCACTCCAGAAATCAGCTGTTTTCAATGCACTGATCGGCCTGGACGATCTCAACATCGTCCTGGACGATTCTGGGAGGAAAATCCAAATCATAGAGGAACAGTAAGGGAACGAGTTCTCACAGAAATCTCCATCAAACACTCTCTAACACTCTCTCCTCCAATCACTCTTCAATTTGCACGAAGACTAGTGGACAAAAAGATTACAAGCTAGTTTTAAGAGGACCTTTTATATGAAAGACAAGAAAAATCATCCAAAAACTGTAATTTTTCAAATTTGTACATACTTGATCGTCCCGTATGATCGTAATTCGTACGTACGAACAGTGTAAAAACTATTGCGTACGAACTCAATGTGCATTGGTACGAAATTACTTAGTACCCGATCATCATCCCGTACTAATATAGTTCGTCTGGAACAAATAATTATTTTCAAGCTTCGTTGAAAAATAATAGCAGGATAGTCTACAAGGTTAAGGAACAGAGGACATCATCCTGGGATGAATGGGCAGAATCGTCTGGACGAACTGGTAAATTCAAAAATTTGAGAATATCATCGAGGGATGAATGGGACATTTCATCTGGATGAATAGTTCAAAGTGAGAAATCAGAGGACATCATCCAGAGACGAATGGGACATTTCATCTGGTTGAACAATTCAAATTGAGAAACCAAAGGATATCATCCAGACACAAATGGGACATTTCGTCTAGACGAATAGTTCAAAGTGAGAAATCAGAGGACACCGTCTAGAGATGAATGGGACATTTCATCTGGACAAATAGTTCAAAGTGAGAAATCAGAGGACATCAACTAGGGACGAATGGGTAAATTTGTCTGGATGATCAGGACATAGAAAATTTTTCTTCACTTTATGTTCATTTTATTGCTCTTCGAGGGATATAACTGACCTGATTGTCCCGTACGAACATGGTTCATCCCGTACGATCAGTAGATAAATTTTATCTTTTAAAGATCTCCCCTAGAGTGTGTGCTAAATTACTCAATTACAATCACATTTTCTCTGACTCAAAATGAATAAAATACAGACTCCAAATTATAAAATAGTATAGTTAGATCTTTATTTGAAGTCTTCACCAATCTGGAGTTTAATTTCCCTAAAATTTTAATACACATAAGAGCAAAAAACAATTCTTCCAAAATGTGTTAGGAGAAATTAAGTAATCAAAATAATAATATTTGAAATTATCAAAGTAATAAGTTGCAAGAATATAAAAATGCAAAAGCTAAGTAGCAACTCCCTTAACAATCTCCCCCTTTTTGATGATGGTAAAATAATTATTGTTTGATTATTGAAAGAGATTGAGATATATTTGCAAATAAGTTAAAGTTCATTAAAGAAATGGAAGGATTCATATGATTTAAGAAGAGATATAACATATACAAGAAAAATATCAAAATCATGAATCAATTTAGACACTAAGATAAACAAAATCATTGCAAATTAGATGAATGTAAAATTTGTATATTTCAAATTTCAATATCAAATAAAATTATACAGAAGATTAATTTGAATTGAAAGATTAAAATATTATGCAAAGAATCAAATACCACTTGTGGCGCTTTGCACATCTTTTTAATATTTGTGACACATTTTGTGCATCTTTTATATTTTTGGACTAATTTTATGCCTCTTTTCAATTTGCGAACAATTGCGCATTCTTTTGATATTTTATACATTTATAAATTTTCAAGTGTAATCTTGATCTTTCCAAAATCAATAATCTAAAATATCAAAATTTTTTATGTACAATAATATTTAATTTGATAAGAGAAATATAAAATAAGAAAATATCAGAATTGCAATAATAATATAAAAATTATATTAGTCTAACAAGAGACATGAGATTGACATTCTTAACTAAATCAAGTTATAATCACATAAATAAAAAAAAATCTAATGAATTCAATTTTATATTGCAATTAGAGATATAGCACCTATAAGATTAAATATTTGAAGGATGATCATATAGGCTGACACACATTTCTGAAATAAAATAAAAAACATTAAATCAAGATAGGATAACTTTTATTTATATCATAATAAATGATATTACATTGAGTATGATTGATATCAATAAACACATTTTTCAAAATACTAAATAAAAACTAACAACACAAAACATCACATAACATAACATAAAATATAAAAACATAACAGCTAATAATTGAAAGTTCGTTAGGGATGTTAGGCCTTATGAACTAGTCCTGAGGCTAACCAAGAGGGGGGGGGGGGATGAATTGGTATTTTAAAAAATCTTTTAATAAAAGAAATATTATCAAAAACCAAAATCACCACAAAAAAATAAGTGCGGAAAATTAAAGTGCGGAAGCAGTAAAAAAGAACACAAGGGTTTATAGTGGTTCGGTCAACTTGACCTACGTCCACTCCCCAGAGGCGCCCTCCGAGTATTGCACTACCAACGTGACTCTACTTTAGCCCCCACAGCTAGGTGGAGAAACCCTTACAAAACACCTCCTTTTTGCCACACCCAGCAAGGCAGAGAACCCAACTTCTTTTGCTTTCTCCTAAAGAAGGCAGAGAATCACAATCACTTGCTGAAACTTATCTCTCCCAACCATTCCAAGGACAAGTGACTCTAGGGAAAAAGAAGTGGAACAATGCTTGGAGCAACCCTTGTGAACCCCCTCACAAGATCCTCTCTCTCTCTCTCTCTCTCTCTCTCTCTCTCTCTCTCTCTCTCTCTCTCTCTCTCTCTTTTAGGTTTTCTCAGGTTAAGAAAGTAGCCAAGGATGTTCAAAAACATTGAACAAGAGCTCTTAAATAGAAGAGCTTCAAAGGAGCTCATTAATTGTAAGTTGCCGACTTTATCGTCCAGGCCGATATGGAAATCATCCTACCCGATCAGTACAAATCTCATAAGATCAGCCAGAGCATCGCCATGAATACAATTTGGACGATTAAAAATTTGCTTGATGATCCCGGACGATATCATGATCGTCCTGGCCGATCAGATCAAATCAGAGGAAAATTTTCTAGAGCATCGTCCTGAATTTGAGCTGTCTGATCCAAATCGGCCAGAGCATCGCCCTGAATTTGTACTGGCCGATATTTATCGTCCAGGAGAAACCAAGGGTTTTTTAATGGATCGTCCAAGATGATGTGATCGTATCAATCATCCTTAATTACTCCCATGATTGTCGGATCAATTTAGGCATAATTATATAATATCGTCCTAGCCGATCAAATAATCGTCCTCGCCGATTTTCAAAAATACAAAATACTTAAATTGATCATGGCGGCAAATTCTTTATATATTGAGCATATCGTTCTGGCCGATACAGGTATCGTTCAGACCGATTAGTTAATTATGTATGCCTTAACTAAGAAATCCTGATTAGATCTTCTATTTTGAACTCGATCGTCCATGACGATATAAATATTGTCTGGGCCGATGTGAATAAAAACACAAGTTCTAAATCTCTCAAGTGTGTGTGTGTAGGGTTACTTATCATCAGCCACTTCAAATAATTACAATTGACTCAAGAAAGAAAAATAAAAATTACAGACTGGCTCAACCCTAATCTACCCAGTCTTGAGCTGATTCTGATTTCCGTCCGATCTTTGAATCCTGAAAATGTCAGTAGTAAAGGCAGTCGAAAAGAAGCAAGAGTGTTTGTTAATCATCAAAACATAATTCATAAAATCTGTAACAACAATCACACCACATCACATCTGGTACAGAGAATCAAACAAAAATACAATCATCACTCTAAAGGACCCTAATTTGGAGGAGGCTGAGGAGGGTTGAAGAAGTTGAAATAGTTACTCATAATAGCCATATTCATGTTAACTGAATCAAACTGACCTCTAACCCAATCCATATCCTGCTGATGTTGATAGTCCTGCTGTTGAAGATGAGTTTCAATTTGATTAAAATGTTGATCAAAATGACTCTCAAGCCGATCAAATCGCTGGACCTTATCCTAAAAATTTAGAGTACTAGATGGTTCAGGTGGAGGTCCTCTTCTTTCTTCCTCTAAGTCACTACTTATTACATGTGGTTCTTTATTAAAGATTGCTCGAAAAGATCCTCATTGTAGTAGATCGACTCTTCTAGATTTTGAATTGGATGACTTAGGTCATATTTCTTCTCTAAAATGTAGGTCACAAGATGTCTTAAGGCAGTATTTTTCTTCCTCTTGTGGGAGACATGATCAATCTCAGAAAGTCCATAAAAGTAGTCAATGATCAGTTGGGCTTCATTTATTGGTTGGCTTGTCATAATCTGATAAGTCACTGTAGAAAGAAGATGTGTGATATTTACTCTATCACCAACTTTAAGAATAATGGAAGTGTGAATAATATGATGGATGATACAAGCATTATGGTTAAGAGAGGCTACCTTAGAAAAATGGCTTGCTTAACTACATCCTCTAATGACTTGATTTATTACAGTCCAGTAAAAGTTGATGGAGGAGGTCAAAGTGTGGGCTCTAATCCCTTTAGTCCTTAAGTTCAAAAATATTCCTAAGTCTTCTTTAGTGATCTCCACTTTCTTCTTAAAAACATATGATCTAATCACAGTTTGGTCAAAGTTGAAGGACATATTGGCAAGGAAGTAGCGGAAAATCTCCTTGTTGTAGAGATGGATCAGAGTGGGAATAAGACTAAAATGGGTAGAAGCAAAAAGGTGCATTACCTTGAAAGTGAGTTGTTCTTGGAAAAGGACTCTAGAGGGAGAAATTTTGGAGGATGCGAATCTAGGGAAAGACTCCTCATTTGCTTTGGACAGAAAGTTTTCTGCTAAGTTTCTAGGGGGTCCCTTAGCAAGAATCATATGCATTTCTCTTTTGCTTGAACTAGCCATGAAGAAAATCTAGGAGAATCGAAGATTGAAAGTGATTTTTAAGGGGATGAAATTTGAGTTCAAAACCTTGAAATTTAAGGAGAATATGATCGTTTCGTACGAACGAGAAACTTTCGTCTCGTACGATTTTGGGTTCGTACGTACGAAAAAAAATTTTATAGACAGTCATGAGTCCAAAAAGAAATGGCTTTTCATAAACATGCAAGTAACGAGGCATCCTTTTGTACAGACTTTTGACCAAACGATCGTATAGAAGAATAATTATTTGCCTAGGATGATCCGTTTTTTAAGATCGTTTTTATGACGGTTTGAAACGTCCCCTACATTGAACCGCCACATATTCGTATGTACGAACTAAATGTTCATACGTACGATTAGAAATAAAGAAACTGATCTTATCCGTATAACCGTCTACATGCATACATACGATTAAATATACATCGTTCACACGATCGTTATGATCGTACAGACGAATGGTGATACGAAAACTGAAACACAGCATGCAAACCGTTCAAATCGATAGTTAATACGCTACACGCTTCATCCCCGTACGAAATTAATTTCATATAGATGATATACACTCAAATTTCCAAGTGAACATTCAAAAACATAAATCTAGATTTGAGAGAACACAAAACAAAACAGACAAATGTTTGCAAAATCAAACATGAACAAAATAATAAAAAAGCATATAAAGAAAATCACAAAATCAAAAGACGCTCAACACACTGACAAAAACACACATCAATGTTGCAGAATCATTTTAATTAAGCATTCAAATCAATCACATTAAGCCTTGTTCTTAATGTACTGAAACTATCAAAGGCTAATGGTTTTGTAAAAATGTCTGCAAGTTAATTTTTTGTTGTAACATGAATGAGTTCAATTTCTCCTTTGGATACATGATCCCTTATGAAATGATGTCTGATGTCTATGTGTTTGGTTCTTGAATGTTGAATAAGAATTTTAGAAATGCAAATAGCATTAGTGTTATCACAATAAATGGGAATAGCGTCTATTGTTAATCCTAAATCAATCAACTGTTGCTTCAACCAAAGTACTTGTACTACACAACTTCCTAATACAATGTATTCAGCTTCAGCAGTAGATATGGCTACTGAATTTCATTTTTTATTAGACCAAGAGAGTAAAGAATTTCTAATGAATTGACATGTTCCAGCAGTACTTTTTATATCAACCATTTAACCTGTAAAATCTGAATCTGAATATCCAATTATTTCAAATGAAGAGCTAAACTTAGGATACCAAATTCCTAAATTTTAAGTTCCCAACAGATACCTTAAAATCTTTTTCACTGCTGTCAAATGTGATTCTTTTGGATCTGATTGAAATCTAGCACATAAGCAAATACTAAACATGATATTGGGACGGCTAGCTATCAAGTAAAGCAAATATCCAATTATCGCTCTAAATTTCTTTTGATCAATAGATTTTTTCTTAAGATCCTTATCTAACTGAACTAAGAAACTCTTAGGTGTACTAACAGGTTTAGCATTATCCATTTCATACTTTTTGAGGATGTCCTTAATATATTTTGACTGACTAACAAATGTGCCCTCCTCAATTTGCTTATTGCTAAAGCCTAAAAAGTAACTCAAATCTCTCATTAAACTGATATTGAATTTACTACTCATTGTTTTAGAAAAATTATCACAAAGATTTTTATTTGTAGATCTAAAGATGATATCATCAACATAAATTTGTACAATGAGTATATCCTCTCCCAATTTCTTCAAAAACAAAGTTGTGTCCACACTTCTTTTTCAAAAGATTTCTCAAGTAGGAAGGTGCTCAATCTCTCATATTAAGCCCTAGGTACCTATTTCAATTTAAAAGCATGATTTGAGTGTTTAGAATTTTCAAACCCTGAAGATTATTCTACAAAAATATCCTCTTGAATTACCCCATTTAAAAAGACACTTTTAACATCCATTTGATATAATTTAAATTCTCTAAAATAGGCAAAGGCTAACAAAACCCTAATTGCTTTAAGTCTAGCTACAGGGGCAAAAGTTTCCTAAAAATCAATCCCTTTAATCTGATTATACCCCTTAGCCACCAATCTTACCTTATTTCTTATGACTACTCCTAAGTCATTCATTTTGTTCTTGAATACCCACTTAGTTTCAACTACACTTTGATCCTTTGGTCTTGTAGTTAATTCCCAAACTTTATTTCTTACAAATTTATTTAGTTCTTCTTGTATAGCCAATATCCAAAATTCATCCGAAAGTGCTTGATCAATATTTGTGAATTTTATCAATGAAATAAATGCTGAATGATTGACTTCTTTATTCAGTCCATGCCTAGTCCTAACACCCTCACTAGGTTCTCCTATAATCAATTTCTTTGGGTGATTTTTAGAAAATCTCAAATTTCTAGGCACTGGATTTTCTACCTCCAAATTTTCTTCCAAATTCACTTTCTCAATCTTTTGGGAGTTAATTTCTATCTCATCCTCTTCAACAATTGGCTCTTTCAAACTTTCAGATTCATCAAATACAACATGTGTGGTCTCCTCAATTATAAAAGTTCTTTTATTAAATACTCTATAAGATTTTTCAACACTTGAGTATCCTATAAAAATTTCTTCATCTGATTTTGGATCAAATTTTTCTAAGGCAGATTTTCCATTATTATGAATGAACAACTTACATTCAAAGGCATGCAAATATGTCAAATTGGATTTTCTCCCCTTTAGTAACTCATAGGGTATTTTATTTAAGTTTGATATGATATTCACCCTATTCAGAACATAATATGCGGTGCTAATCACCTCAGCCCAAAAAATATTTAGAAGTGAATATTCTGCCAACATGGCTCGGGCGGATTCTATTAATGTTCTGTTTTTCCTTTTGACTACCCCATTTTGCGGAGGGATTCTAGGTGCAGAAAAATTCTGATCAATTCCTTTTTCTTTATAAAAATCCTCAAATTTCTTATTATCAAATTCTCCTCCATGATCACTTTGAATAGTTATAATCTCATATCCAAGTTTTTTTTTTAATTCAAGTTGAAAAGTTTCTAAATTCCTCAAATGATTCACTCTTATGACATAAAAATCGGATCCATGTGAATCTTAAAAAATCTTTCACAATCACAAATTCAAATACCTTCCCTCCTAGACTTACAGTTCCAACTGGTTCAAAAAGATTTATACGTAAAATCTCAAATGGTTTACTAATTCTAAGATTTTTATTAGACCAAAAAGAGGACTTTACATGTTTTCCTAATTGACATGCATCACAAAGGTGATCATTATTAATGTCTTATTTTGGTATACCTCTCACTAAGTTCTTTTGGGTAATCCTCCTAAGAGTTTTCATGCTAGAGTGATAAAGTCTCCTATGCCAAAGTCATGACCCATCAGAAATAGTCTTTAAACAAAAAGTAGTCAGAGTTTTAATGCAATTCAAGTCTAACATATACACATTATTTACCATTATACCATTCAAAACATCATTACCATTCAGGATTAATATGCAGTTTGTAGGAAAAAAATTTACACAATAACTTTTATCACATAGCTGACTAATACTTAGAAGATTATGCTTCAAGCCTTCTACCAAAAAAATCTTTTTATAAAAAAAAAATTTAAGATTTCCAATCATACCTGACCCTACCACCTTCTTTGTGGTGTTATCTCCAAGTATTACCTTGCCTCCACTCCTAGCTTCCAGTGATATGAATTGTGCAGTATCTCCAGTCAAACGTTGTCTTGGTACCATATGCTCTCACGAGGCCTTATGTGAGAGCAATCCCGCAAAAACATCAAACATTAGACTTGGGAACCCAAACAAGTTTGGGTACACCTTTCTGCAAATTAAAAACAGATATATGTATGATATGTCTAGATTTATGCATCTTAGGTTTCCACACTAAATGAGTTTTCTTGTTCAATGTACATGTGTGAGCTATATGTCTAATCAATCCACAATTATGGCATTTGACTCATGAAAAAGGGTTTCTTAATTTTCTATAGTTTCTCTATCTATTTATGGATTGCATAAATTTAGGATACAAAATAGGATTGGTGAAATCTTCAAGTCTTGGTGGTATCCTATTATCCTTGAGAGCTTCTATTTTCAGTTTATAAAATGAATTCAAATCTTCCAACATACGATTTGTATAATTTACTTGATACATTTTGCTCTCAAATTCATCCTTATTATTTTTTATTTCTTTTTGAAGTTTTGCATATGATGATTAAACTTTCATAGTTCTTATTCAAATCATCAAACTCATTAAGCAATTTTATGTGGTTGTTATCTATTAAAGCATGATCTTTCCTAAGGATATATTTTTCTCTTCATAGTTCCTGAAATTCTAAGTTCAGACTAGCATGTATTTTCTTTAACTTTCTATATGCATCATGTATGCATTCAGAGATATCAAATAGTTTATTATAAGATAAGTCACATACATTTTCTTGATCTAACTGATCAATATTATCGGCCATTAAGCATATATTAGTGAGTTCCTCTTCCTTTTCAGTCTCTTACGAGTTTGAAGCTGAGTCTGCCTAGAAAGCTCTTTGGAATTTCGTCTTGCCCTTCTTAACAATAGGTTTCTTCTCTACCTTCTCATTCCTAGGAGTGATTTTGAGTTTTAAGCAATCTGACTTAATATCTCCAAATTTTCTGCACTCATAACAAATAACATCATTTGAAACCTTGAGATTTCTATTAAATTTACCTCGATTTTATTGCTGGCGTCTTTTTTGCTTCCTCTTCAAAAAGCTTCTAAACTGTCTAGTCATCAATGCGATGTCATCTTCATCCTCAGGTTGTGAGAGTTCACTCTCTGACTCCTCCACTTCCAGTGCTATGTTCTTCTCCCTTCATGGTTGACCTGCATCAATCTTTCTTTGACTCACCCCTTGCTCGTAAGCAATAAGTGATCCAAGAATATTATCAATAGAGTAAATGTTTAAATCTTTAGATTCTGTAATTACAATTATTTTAGCATCATAAGCAGTAGGTAAGTAATGAAGTATTTTATTAATCATTTCTGCATTCGTTAGTTCCCTACCTAATGCATGTAAAGAGGTGACTATTTATGTGAATCTTGTGTATATGTCAGAAATGGATTCATTGGGTTTCATGCGAAATAGTTTATAGTCATGCAACAAGATATTAAGTCTGGATTATTTAACTTCATTAGTCCCCTCATAAATTATACAAAGTCTATCCCATATGTCCTTTCCACTCTTGCAAGTGGAAACCCGCATATAATCTTCAGATTTAAGAGCACAAAAAAACTATTCAAGCATTTGGCATTAAGTTGTGCTAAGTCATGTTCTTCTACTGTCTAGTCTACAAAAGGTGTTTCAACTCTAACTCCGTCAACAAATCTAATTGGTTTTGTATACCCTTCATGAACTAAGATTCACATACGGTAATCAAGTGATTGTAAAAATACAGACATGCGTGTCTTCCAAAAATCAAAAGGAATATTGTCAAACCATGGAGGTCTAGTTATAGAGTAACTCTCAGGTATATTTTAGTTTCCAAATGTAGTCATGATCGTTAATTAAAAAGTAGTCTAAACTTATGATTTTGAAACTAAGCTTTGATATCACTTGTTAAAACTTATTAAATATGAATTAGGTTGTTAGACTTAGCTTATGTCCCGCGGCTAACCAAGAGGGGGGCGGTGAATTGGTAATTTTAAAATTTTGCCACCCTTTTATAATTTTAAACCGATAAAAAGCTTATGATTAATTTTTTTAAAAAAAAGATTTTTCAACCACAAATCACATAGAAACAGTAAAGTAAAACAAGGCAACGAAAAAATAAAAAGATGCAAGATTTATAGTGGTTCGGTCAAACACGACCTACATCCACTCCTTGAAGTCTTCCACTTCAAGTATTGCACTATTACCACTTAGTGTCTCTCCTTTTGCCCCTACAGCAAGGCGGAGAAGCCTTTACAAAAAAAAAACTCTCTTCCACCACTACCCTGTGCGGCAAAGAACTATCATCCTTTTACACCCTTCAAGTGTAGGCAGAGTACCTCTCGATGTTCACACTCTCCAAGTGTAGGTAGAGAACCTTCCCGTTGTTCACACTCTCCAAGTGTAGGCAGAGAACCCTTCATCCTTTCACACTTCTCCAAGTGTTGGAAGAGAACCCTTCGTTCTTTCACACTTCTCCAAGTGTAGGCAGAGAACCCTTCATCCTTTCACACTTCTTAAATGTAGGCAGAGAACCTTCATGCTGTTCAGACTCCTCGAGTGTCAGCAGAGAACTGGATCTCCTTGACAAGATCTTCTCACGAGAAATCTGGATGGACAAGAAAAAAGAGTGAAGTAATCAAAATTCACAAACAAAGATTCTTACCTTTAAGTACCAAGTGAATAATTCACGCTTTAGTAGTAAGAAATCTCCATCAAACACTTTCTCACACTCTCTCCTTCGATCTCTCTTCAGTTTGCATGAAGACCAGTGGACAAAAAGATTACAAGCCAATTTTAAGAGGACCTTTTATATGAAAGACACGAAAAACGGTCCAAAAAACTGCAATTTTTTAAATCTGTACGTACTTGATCGTCCCGTACGATCATAATTCGTACATACAAATAGTGTAAAAACTGTTGCGTACGAACTCAATGTGCATTGGTATGAAATTACTTCGTACCCGATCATCTTCCCGTAGGAACATAGTTCGTCCGATACGAACAGTTATTTTCAAGCTTCGTTGAAAAATAACTGTAGGACGGTCCACAAGGTTAAGGAACAGAGGACATCATCCTGAGACGAATGGGCAGAATCATTTGGACGAACTGGTAATTTCAAAAATCCGAGAACATCGTCCAGGGAAAAATGGGAGATTTCGTCTGGACGAATAGTTTAAAGTGAGAAATCAGAGGACATCGTCCAGAAACGAATGATAAATTTCGTCTGGACGAACAGTTCAAAGTGAGAAATCAGAGGACATCATCCAGAGACAAATGAGATTTCGTCTGGACGAGTAGTTTAAAGTGAGAAATCAGAGGACATCGTTCAGGAACGAATGGGTAAATTCGTCCGGATGATCAAAACTTAGAAAATTTTTCTTCACTTTATGTTCATTCCATTGCTCTCCGAGGGGTATAACTGACCTGATCGTCCCAAACGAACATGGTTCATCCCGTACGATCAGTAGAGAAATTTTATCTTTTAAAGATCTCACCCAGTGTGTGTGTGCTATATTACTCAATTACAATCACACTTTCTCTGACTCAAAATAAACAAAATATAGACTCCAAATTATAAAATAGTATAGTCAGATCTTTATTTGAAGTCTTCACCAATCTGGAGTTTGATTTCCCTGAAATATTAGTACACACAAGAGCCTAAAAACAATTGTTCTAAAATGTGTTAGGAGAAATTAAGTGATCAAAACAATAATATTTAGAATCATCAAAATAACAAGTTGCAAGAATATAAAACATACAAAAGCTAAGTAGCAACTCTATTAACATTATCTCCCTCAGAGCTTCGATCACTTATAAAGAGGGGTTGAAAAGAGGTATTAGTAAAGTAAATAGGGAGTTAAGTGGGAGGATTAGGATGTATAAGGTTGTACTTCTTTTAAGATATAAACAACTAGATGTCATAAAGCCACATTTTCCTTTTTCTTATTATAAGAAAGTCCAATATCAAAAATTTTGTAAATATAATCCATGATAAGTTGGACTTCATGAAAAGGTTTTTCTGTCATTATTAAATAAGTGACTGTGGACAAAAGAGGAGTTAAGTTTATGCGATCTCCAACTTTTGGAATAATAGAGGTTCTCAAAATGTGCTGGATAATCCAAGCATTTTGATTGAGAATGTAAACACGAGACAAATGACTCACTTGGGCAACACCTCTATGATTTTCAATTTTTTTTTTACTAGTCCAAGTCGGTTCTAGAGGTTAAGGTGTGCACTCTAATTCCTTGGGTTCTTAGGTAAAGGAATTTGCCTAAGTCTTTCTTAGTGATTTATACTCGTTGCTTGAAAATATAAGAGGTAATCCTAGTCTGGTCTTTATTTCCTTCATGTTATTCAAAAAAAATTGAAAGGATTCTTTATGAAAGGCATAGATGATAGTCAGGATAAATGAAAATCTGGTTAAGGTGAATAGGAGCATGATAGAGAAATTTATATCATTCTGAACGAGGAGTTAGGAAGGGGTAATTTTTTGCTGCAAAATATCTATAAAAAGCATCCTCATTCTTTTTGGATAGAAAATTGTCATCCCTACCAGATCTAGAGGATGATCCCTTACAGATGTGAGGTCGTTTGCTACTACTTACGATTTCTAAGATTCGGTCTCTAGAAGGTTTGGAATGGATAAGAAAGTGAAGAAAAACTTATCCAAAGACCTTTCTATTTGAAGAAAAAAGTCCTATTTTACAATACAAAATATGGATCGTATGTATGATTTTAAAATCATTTGGGATGAAATAATTATTGTACATAAAAATAGATACACCCAAAAATGAAATGACTTTTTATAAAATGTCATTTTTTAAGCGTCCTTTTGTATATACTTTTTGACCAAACGATTGTATAGATGAACACGTGCTTGGCCAAGATGATCAGAATATTAAAGATTATTTTATGATGGTTAGGTTCGCCCCCACAAGGAAAAAACCTTATCAAACAAAATGACATGCTTCTAGTAAAATCAAAAGCAAAGCATGCACAAAACAAACAAAAGAGAAAAAAAATAAAAAAAAAAACAACAAAAATTAAAAAAAAAAAAAAAAACAAACAACAAACTCTTACAATCAATCTAAGGAAAAAAACAAATATACAATAACATAACAAATCAAGTTTTTCGAATTTCAACTAAAGAATTAAGATTCAATCATTTTTAATCTGATCGTTAAAGTGCTAAATGTGTCAAAAGCCATTGGTTTTGTGAAAATATTTGCAAGTTAATTTTCAATTGCAACGTGATGCAATTTAATTTTTCTCTTAGCTACATGATCTATAATGAAGTGATGTCTTATGTCTATATGATTGATTTTAGAATGTAGAATATGATTCTTTGAAATGCATATGTAACTAGTATTATTATAAAAAATTGAAATTGAGTCAATAGAAAATCTTAAGTTAATTAATTATTATTTTAACCAAAGAACTTAAGCCACACAACTACCTAAGGCAATGTATTCTGCTTCAGCAGTAAATAGGGCTACTGAATTTTGTTTTCTACTGGACCAAGAAATTAAAGAGTTTCCTATAAATTTATAAGTTTCAAATCTACTTTTTTTATCAACCCTACATCTTGTAAAATCTAAATCAGAATATCCAAAATTTTCAAAAGAAGAGCTATGCTTAGGATACCAAATTCTTAAGTTTTAAGTTTCCAAAAGATATCTTAGAGTTTTAGATGTAGTTTGTACGAGCCCAACTTTATACAGTACGAACATTTCAAAATATTTACCTATTTGTATGGACGAACTGGCACGCACCCATTTCATAGTTTAAACCTTGTCTGTATGAACCTATGATCATATAGCATGATCAGTTTATAAAATTTTGAGTTCATATGAGACAAACTGGTTTGTAGCCATTTCATACTATGGATGTCGTCTGTATGAATGTAACTTCAAATAGTACGAATAGAACTTAGAAAATTTTTCCTTGCATAATTTGATCAACTCCATTCTGGAGAAATACTCTGGACAAATCGTATCGTATGATCCATGATTGTACAATACGATTAATTTTAAAAATACAAGTTTTTATAGTCCCCTTGTGTATGTGTGCACAGTTACCCAATTACAATCACACTCTCTCAAACTCAAGAAAATATAAAAAGTATAGACTTCAATTATAATAAACCCTAATCTAATCTATCTTGAAGTCTTCAGTAGTCTGGAGTATTATTTTCCTAAAATATTAGTACGCATATATAACACAAATAATATTGCAAATATATGTTAGGATAAATAGTAATCAACACAATAAGATTTTGTAATCATTAAAAACATACATGACATGAAAATATAGTTATAAAAACTAAGTTGTAACACTAAAATGTTAGTGCACATGAAAAACAAACATGCAATAATAGCAATTAACAGGAGATAACATAGAAGGGAATCCAATAATATTTTTTATCATCAAAATCACAAGACTTGGGTCCAGATTTCTAACAACTAAAGGAGGGTTACTTAGAGTTAATGCAATATCCAGAGTGGAAGACTGAGAAATGGACGCAGGCCATTATTTGATCGAACCGCTATAAAATTTTATTTTATGCATTTTCCTGTAGTGCCACCACCCTCTTGGTGTGCAGAGGGACTGTTTAATGAGGCTTAACATCCTCTATTAAACTTTCACTGATTGTCATCAAATTTCTTCTCGACCACCATCGCCCAATTATAATTTTTATGGCCTCCATTGCACACCAAAAATAGGCTCTTTAACCTTCATCACCAGTCAACTACGAACTTACCTACCTTCTCTACAAATATATGACACTTTTAACCACCATCACCTGACTACGATCTTTTCGACCCCCGTCGCCAGCCGACTACTGTCCTTCCAATAAGCTTCACCCGATTACTATCCTTTCAAATTTTGTCGCTTGCAATATATGGTCCTTCCAACTAATGTCATCTAACTATGATCTTTTCGACTTCCATCACCTGTCGACTAATATCTTTCAGACCTCTATCACATGACTACGATAATTTTGACAACTATCACCCTGCTACTAGTTTTGTGACCAACATCGCTCACTAACTACGATCCTTTCGACCACCATCATGTGATTAGGATCTTTCTAACCTCTGTTGCTTTTCAACTATGGTCCTTGCAACCACCATCACTCGATTATGATATTTCTGACCTTTGTCGCCCACTAACTACAATTATTTTGACTTTCGTTACTTGATTATAATCCTTGTGTCCTCTGTCGCTCGCCAACTATGGACCGTTGCTCGATTATAGTTATTCCAACCTCCGTTACCATAATAAGATAATATTTGATTTAAGTTTTTATTTTACACCCTTTCATTTTTAGGTCTAAAATTAATAAATGATGTTAGGTGCAAAAACTTTTACTCAAAATTAATTTACAATCTTTGAGTACAATAAAAAAAATTAAAATATTATTTATTAAATTTACAATAAAATATTAAGGCATTGACATGTAATCAATTAAATAATTGTCAGAAAAGGTAATATAAATGTAGTTAGAATTATTCACTTTCATATCAATATCACCGCATGAGCTCAATATTTTTATAGTTCTAGAAATTATTCAATATTAAATCAATATTTTCACACAAGCTCAATATTAATAATGCAAAGTCATAATAATTTATCTATATTATTAGGAGAAATTTTATTTATTAAAATTTTATTGCTCTATTCTTTTAATAATATATTGACACCATTGTATCAAAATATTATTCAATTCAACAATAGTTATTACAATTTTAACATCTTAATATATGAAATATATATATATTTTTTTTAAACAAAACCATTTTATTGATGAAAGGAGAGGTTACACCAAAAGTAGTCAAAACAGAAAATAAAAAGATGAAATACATTAATAGAATGAAGTTGATAGTTGGTAGTTGGGCTCAGTATTTGGCTAAGACTCCCAGTGCCCCACCAGCTAGCACGGGCCATCTAGTAAGGTAATAAAAGCATCCAGTATACGATCCACAAAGAAATGCACCAAAGGTTGCCGCCAGCAAAAAGATAGGGCACGAGCCCCGTCCACATCATAGCCCTAGAACAAAACGAAAAAATCGGTGAGGACATCGAAAGCCATAAACCGAAAAACATAGTAGTAGTAACACAAAACAACAAGTCATCAACGCCTTCGACGGCCCCTGACACGGCCCCTTCCACGGCCTCTACCACGAGACTCCTTCGAATGACGAACAATAACACGAACCAAAGAAAAATCATTCCCTGGGTCAGAGCCTCCGTAAAAATCCGAAGACATGAAACCAAAATCCGACTGGTCAGAAACGAAATCACCATCTGAAGAACCATTTTGCCAATCCCTTTGATCCGACCTATCACAACTCAAAGAATTCACCACATTGATCGTTTCAACCGCATGCACCAGAACATTGACGAACGGATTCGAGCTTTTAGAAACTTCACTTAAATTCTTCACTGGCACATACACAGCAGTATTAACATCCACAGCAGATAAATCTAAATCACCAGACAGAACAACAGGCTCAACCGGAGCACACCTAGGGCTCGAAACAACACCAACACCAATATTAGGTAAGGAATCAATCCCCAACCTAATTGGAACATCCAGCAAAACAGGGGAATCAGTGGACGGAGCAATAAACTCCTCAGCACATCCAACACTAGGTTTTAAAGAAACCTCACCCTTTTCCTTAGTAGCAGCATTAAGAGGATTAGAAAGAAGATTAGGGGATGGAGATAAAACAGTTTCAGGAGGGTTAATATCTAGATTTAACCCGACATCCACCGGAGGAAGAAACGAATTCACAGGTGTTCTTAAATGAGGAAATAATTTAGAGCATTCTGATTTTTTGTGGCCAACAACCTTACAATGCTAACAAAAGCTAGGCACATCTTCAAAAATCACCTTTTGAACATACCCACACTTCTCCGGACCTAACCACACAGAATCCGGATGAGATTTAGAGATATCGATTTCAACCAGTAAACGAGCGACAGAGGGACGTGAAGCCACCGCCGTCGCGTTATCAGTTTGAATCGGCCGGCCAAAAATCGATCCCAAACCAAATAAAATTTTGGGAGAAAATAGGTGTGGACGTAAACCCGGAAATGAAACCAACACCAGGACGATCAGCGACTCCTCCGACAGGTCGAGGAGAGGCGACCATTTGATGATTTTCATGAAACAACCAGCAACAAAATAGAAACGATGAGCAAAAATCCTACCATAATCTAAATCGTTACCTAGCTTAATCAGCACATTTGTTTGATCTAACAAGGTGACCGAAAAATCACCGGAAAGTTTAAGGTTGAAAAAAAATTTCCGAATGGAATCCAACACCGGACGTTTCAACGGAAACTTACCAACTAAAGCAAACTCAAAAGGTTTAGCAAGATGGAAAAACTCATCCTTTGAAAACCATAACGCCGGCATGCCACAAATGGTAGACACACGACAATCCGAGAAAACAGCCGAAACCGAACCAGAGAGCACATCCTTGAAGGATTTAGAATTCTTACCTTCAATAAAACCATGATCCAAACGTTTATTTTCCATGGGAACGCAATCTCACCGGCGAGAAAGCAGACGGCGGCTAGGGTACACGAAGGGGAAAAATCCTAGCATACAGGACATCACAAATTTTATCATTCTTTAGTTGTTTGTATTAACCTTAATATATGAAATATAAACTTTCTCAATATATTCAATAATCCTATATAAGAAAAAAATATTAATTCGTAAATATAATTGCCATGAAATCTCTTTTTTTTTTTTTTGGCATTTTGCCTCTTGTACTTCTTTTTTTGGTTTAATATATTTTTTATTTTTGAAAATAATAATAATAATAATAATAATAATAATAATTGCCTTGAAATCTACGACAAAACAGTCAGCTATTAAAAGAAAAAGAATCTTTTTTTTTTTTTTTTTTTGAGATAATTCCTATCGCAAATCAAAATTTTCATCTCATTATAATAAAAATTAGTTCAGAATATTCACCCATTTTTTCACCCAAACTTAAATTGCCTAGTTATGTTCAAATAGGTTTTAAGGTTATGTATATAATTAAATAATAGTAATGCAGCATAATAAAAAAAGTGAACAATATAGAGTACACTAATGTCATTAAGAAATATTTTATTACGGAGAAATAAACATTTTTTTTTTCCTCTATTAGTCAATGATTGGGCATTGCCTTGGGGCAGCTGGGGGACTGGAAGCCATTGCTACGATCAAAGCTATTACTACGGGCTGGCTGCATCCAACGATCAACCAATATGTATAATATTTCATCAAACATATTAATTATCTAACTTATATACTTTTTATTTTTTGATTAATCATTTTATTTTAATTTTCCTTAATAGAACTTGGAGCCAGAGGTTACGATTGACACAGTGCCTAATGTGAAGAAGTATCATGAGATTAATGTTGGTAAGTATAAGCCAAAATTCATTTTTGTTTTATTAATTATCTATAAAGCACAATTTTAACCACATTATTAAGTATTAGAATTTAAAATTATATATATTTGTTTGATTATTTATTTATATTCATCTGTAAACAAATTCAAGCATTTAAATAGCTTCTTAGAACAGTACTTTTTTTATTTCCATTTTCTTATCAATTTAATTAATTAATTAATTAATTTTAATTATTAATATGTTAGTTAAGATAAAATTATTATATATATTCGAATTGAAGAAATTCATAATAATACTATTTTCCGTAATAACGATAATTTTATATTTAATAACGAAAATTAAGTGGGGGAATTTTAAATTTAAAAAAAAAAACTCTAATTTTAACAAAGAATGTGAGAATTTATTTCGTAATTTAAACTATGATTAATTTTAGCTTATAAAATATATTAACCATTGGCAATATTTTGAAGCAATATCGAATTCATTCGGCTTTGGAGGCCATAATTCTGTGGTGGTTTTTGCTCCGTTCCGACCTTAGGAGAGGAAGAAGGAATGGTGAAGGAGAAGTTGTACTCTGTGAGCACTATGAGATCGCAGTGATGAACATTTATTTCTTGTAATGTCTAATGGTTAATTGTTGTATATAACCTCAACAACTTAATTGCTTATGCATATTTCAGAATATATGTATTTCTACTAAATTTCTTTGCCAAATTTAATTTTTCTATTTCTCTTACTCTCTTTCTCCACTGACACAGTTTTTTCTTATATATATATATATATATATATATATAATTCCAACTAAGAAAAGAGGTTACAACAAGCTAACAAGTGGGAAGAAAAGCGACAAGAAACCTAAAGGGGAACAACCCATAGGCTCAGCAAAGATAGAGGCTACAAATCACTCCTAAGCCAGGCCGGGCCATCCAGTATGGAGTGAGAGCAAGAAAACATCAAGTAGCCATCCCAAACGAATAATGAACGCACCACTAACGATTTCCATGAGCCACGGCTTAGGAACAGTGAGTCCTAGCCACATATTTTTCCTCAGTCTAAAATTCGCAACCACAAATATCCATCCAAACTGTAGCGACCAAAATAAAATGCCTACGAACAAGAACATTCCACCATCCAAAGGAAAGAGCCCGATGAACAACCAGACATCCGCCACAACATTACCACCAACAGGCAAACAATCAAAAAACCACAAACTTAACCAAAATGAGAGCACCAACCACAACAAAACCCAGCATTATTTCCTTCCATGCCTACCACTACCTTGAGACGTAACAGAAACAACAGGACGATCGTTACACTTTACAAACTCTACCCATAGGTTCTTCCTCCTCACTATCCTCCAAATAGGAATCCTCCGAGGCTTGAAGCCAATCAATTTGCATTCTCACATCCTCCTCCACTTAAACAAACAAAGCCTCAAGAGAAATTAAATTAATAGGCACGTCAATAAAAGGGTCGGGTACAAGAAAAGTAGGCGTGATAGGGGAATTGAAATTACAGACATCCACATAAGCAGATGAATCACCAACTAAAGCCTCAGGATTAAGGTGAGAGACCGAATGAACAAAGCCCGAAGAGTCCTGGGAAGTCAATTCACAGGCAACACAGTTCACACCTTTCGAAGAGGCCACAACCAAAAGGGGAGAAACGACCGTAGGTTGATAAATAGAATCCAAATTGTTAATCACACCACTCAACGGAATAGCCAAAGTGGCCGGCATAACCTCAACGGAGATAGGATGAGGAGGGGGAGGAGATTCAGCTAGATGTTTCCCAATATCAACATCATCCACAACACAATACCCAAATCTTTCAAAACAGGAGCGTGAACAGCACCCTCCCCCCCTGATCAGAAACGAAAATAGAAGCAGAATGCTTAAAAGGGACCTTAAGGGAGACACCAACTTTGGACTTACATTCCCCCCTAAATGACCCAAAGAATGATAAAGATCACAATAGGGGGAGAACACCTTCATCTCAACCTTTTGGATGTAGCCCAGCTTCTCAGGGCCAATCCAGATAGAGTTCAAAAATTTTTTAGTTATATCAATCTCAACCAAAACTCTCACTATAGATGGCCTCGACTCCAACGAAGTTGCAGAATCAACCTTGAGTGGATGACCAAAGATAGAGCCAAAGGCATGAAGAATTATCTGGTTAAAGAGGTGAGATCGAAGACCAGGGAAAGAGATCCAGATAGGAATCACTGGGCATTCAATAGAGATATCCAAAGGAATCCATTTCGTTAATTTCATATAACAATTATAAACCAAATACGAACGATGACAGAAAACCCAACCGTAATCGAGATCATTCGAAAGCTTAACCAGAATGTGCGAAGAATCAAGCACAGTGACAGAGAAATCGGCTATAAGTTTCAAATTGGAAAAAAATCTCCTAATGGATTCTAAGCTAGGTCGTCTGGCAGGAAAAAAGCCAACCATCGAAAATTGGAAGGGAGTCGCTAAAGCCCTAATTTCATCTTCAGATATCCCCATTGAAGGCATACCACGGTAAGACGAAGACTTAAGCTTCGGGAAACAAATAGAATATGGCGAACCAGCTAAAGCATCGGTGAAAGACCGTGAAAAGTTGAAACTAGATAAAAAACCAGGGTGCAACAGGCATGTCGGCGCCATATGACAGCAAAAAAAATCGAAGAGACCAAAAAAGGAAAGAGACAGGGAAACAAAAGAACTTCCCTGAGCAAATCGGCGGCGAAGCCCGCCGAGGGGACGCACCCAGCAAACCCTAGACGACAGGGAGACACCCAGACGACCAGGCATAAAAAAGCATAAGGCATAAATGACTCTTAGTAATATCTCTTATATATATTTAAATGATGTAACATATGTTATTTTTATGTACAATAATATAAAAATATTAAAGACATTTAATGTATTAATAAAAGGTAAGCTAATTTAATATAATAAGCAGAATAATTATCATAAAAGGTAAACATAGTTATTATTATTATTATTATTATTATTAGATGATTCAATTAAACCCAATGACTAACCTAGGAATTTGTTTAGATTTTGGATTTCAAAATTTGTTTTAATCAATTATAAGTGGGTTTGCAGAAGATTTTAAAAGTTTTTAATTTGCTTTGAAGGGACTATGCTAGACTTCTGAAGGTCTTGTATGCCACCTAGGTCAAGTTACGATTAATCTAATCAATGAGGCTCAAGGGTTTAGCATGGGGTATAAGGTACCCTAGGGTTAACTCATCTATGAGAGTCCTATGAGTAGGGGTGTCAATTCGGGTCAACTGGTCGGGATCGGTTCGAACTCGAAACTGACCCGACACTATTCGGGTCAACCCAAACCCGACCCGTTTTTAAAAACGGGTCACATTTTCGGACCTGAACTCATCCCGATTTTAGTCCAGGTCAACCCAACCCAACACGAATGACCCAGGTTGACCCAAAATTGCTAGTTTTTGGGTTAAAAAAAGGGGTGTCAATTTCGGGTCGAACCCGAACTGACCCGGGTAGAAAACGGGTCGACCCTAACCCGACCCGGGTAGAGAAACGGGTCGAAAATCAGAACCCGGACCCGACCCGGCGGGTTGCCGGGTTGACCCGACCCGACCCGGCACCGCGGCAGCGCGATCGGCACTCGGCAGCAAGCGACGGTGGCACCGCGGCAGCGAGAGCGGCACGCGGCAGCGCGAGCAGCACGCGGCAGCGCGAGCGGCACGCGGCAGCGCGAGCGGCACGCGGCAGCTCGCGGCACGCGGCAGCGCGCGGCAGCGCGAGCGCGAGGGCGGCACGCGGCAGCGCGAGCTTGAGCGCTGGGCAGCGGGGCGGGCAGCGGCGCGTGGCAGCGGGGCAGGGGGCAGCGGGCAGAGGGCGGGATTTCAAAATTTTTTAAACAAAACGGGTTTGCGGGTTGACCCGGCAACCCGCCGAGTCAACCCGGTCCCGACCCGTTTTTTAAATGGGTCAATTTCTGGAACCCGAACCCGACCCGTTTTGAAATCGGGTCGGGTCCAACCCGGATTTTCCGGGCCGGGTCCGGATCAGGTTTTCGTGTCGTGTCAAATATTGACACCCCTAGTTAAAAATCGGGTCAATCATCAATTTTTGCGTAAAAAAATGGGTCAATCTCGAGTTTTCAGGTCGATTTTGGGTCAACTTCGGGTTGCTGGGTCAACCTAAACCCGACCCGATTTTTAAAACGGGTTGATTTGTCGAGCCCAATATCGACCCGTTTCGGGCCTGGGTTAATCCTAACCTGGATTTCTCCAGGTCATATTCGGGTCAGTTTCGGGTCTTGTCAAAAATGACACCCCTACCTATGAGGAAGGCCCTACACTAGAGAAGAGAATCCTAAGCCTCATAAAAAAATGAGAACAACAAATATTATGTAGACTCACAACATACATTGCACATTTTAGTATTGATCGTAAAAACCAATACGATCAAATAAAAAGGATGCAAGTCAAGTTAAATAGACTTGAAAAGATATTGAATAATATTAATTTGAACTTGAAAAGATTTAAATTTGAATTTAATTTTCATTTTAATTAAATATATTGGAAATTTAATTTAATTTTAAAATATTGACAGAAGCTCAGGAAAGCTTATGAAGGTTTGAGCATACCAAGGCTGGGGTCAAAAAATTGAACGTAGGACTACATAGTAATAGGAAAAACTATGTGTAAGAGGTTTAATTCGACATAAGCTTCCTAGTTAAATGTTGGTCCATTGAATTAACTAGCATAATGGTAACAACAATGTCAATAAAATACAATCCAAAGGTAAAAATAAAGCATTTTACTAAATTAACTGTGGCGTAGTAGAAAGAAACAAAGCTTAAACAAGTTTTATAAATCTATAGGTATCTAACTAAAGCTAGACTAGTTCCATTTTTTTTCCAAGATTTTCAATGACTAAGCTAGGAAAGAAGCCTAGAAGGTTTGACATTAACCTAGATTTACTAGATAAGAGTTTAACTTTTAAAATAATCATTACAGAATATATTTAATAAACCAGGAATGATGATGGATCTATGCATGTCTAAGCAAGGCTAGACTAGATTCTATTAACTCATATTAGGAAGAGAGTTCAAGGTGAAGAATCCTAACCTAGGTTATTTAAGGTACGGGTGTCAAATTTCGACCCGGCTCGGAAAAATCCGGGTTCGGGTCAACCCGTTTGTGAAATGAGTCAGTTTTAAGTTCAATAAACTGACCCGTTTAAAAAATCAAGTCATGTTCGGGTTGACCCAGGAACCCAAAAATGTCCCAGAAATGACCCCTGCCCGGCTGCCCGCATTGCCACTTGCTAGAACCGCGTTGCCCGTCGCGTCGCGTGCCAAACTGCCAGCGCCCCTGCCCCGTTACCCGCTTCGGGTCCGGTTTGACATAGCTGACCCGTTTACAAAAACGGATCGGGTTCAGGTTGACCTGTTTAGAACCGGGTCAACTCAGGCTCGACCCGAACCCGACCCGTCGACCCAAATATCAGCCAAAAATCTCAAGTCTATGATGGAAAGATGAAGGAAATCCTTACTGAAAAATGAAAAGATTTTGAATGTTAAAAGAAATTTTCAGAGATTTAAAAATTTGAAATTTTTTTAGGAAATATAGAAAACTTTCCACTCCTTTATAAATGACCTAAAACTACTTGAAATTTTTTCATTAAAGATCATAGGTTTCTGCAAATTCCATCTATCAGGGTAAGTAAAAGAGTAGATTGATCATCTTTGATAAGTAATAACTTAATTTTATTATATTAACTACTCATAGGAAAATAAAGTTTCTAATTGAAGTTTCATATTGGGTTTGAATTTTAAAATCCAATTATGATGAGCAATTCTGATATTAATATTTATAGAACGCATTTAAGAATAGCATCTTTTAATAGAAAACATAAGATGTTCACTTGTATAATAAAAAAAAATAGATACAACCCATATTGATAGACATTTTTTATTACAAATGGGTCATTTCACATAGGCTCAAACTTGTCTCCCACCTTACAGTGAGTCAAGATAGATCTTTTAAGAACCAATATCATGTCTTTTACTTGGAAGATTATAGAATAGATTAATTTTTCACAATCTTTTGTTATGGTATATAAGTTAGTAGTGTTGAGATTGAAACACTCTTTATTACTATCACGTTCTTCCAACTAATTAATCTGAGGGTAATAGATTATTGAATATCTCTAATCAATATCATGCTTTCTTAACTAAGTGATTTTAAGTTTTATATACTAGGGATGATGGGCCCATGAAGTCCTAGCCAATGTTATATATATATATATATATTCTAATTCTTTCTTCTCACACATTATACATTTATGTCTATTGTACACTTTAATTGAATGGTGGTAATGACTTTGATTTTATAGACTTTTTTTTGTTAATTATAGCTAATCATTTTGGTTGATTTTGATAATTCACATTTTGCCTTAAAAATGAATCTAACTTAAGGCATAGACTCCACCATTAGGTTATTGGTTGTTGCATCATAGTGTTATTCATAATCAACCAACACAAATTTAGATAAATATATGTTTCATTAATGAAGAGTGACTTTTATAGATAGAGTATAAATAATTTTTCGGAGCTTAGTAACTTTTGGAGATCGGGTAACTCATCTTGAATTGAATTTTATGACATGTTGTCTTCTGATTATCTTACATAAATAAGAAAGTATTATTTATGACTATTAAACCACTTGAGCTACAATGGAACACAAGAGGGGAGTGAATTGATATTTTAAAAATTTCTTTTTCAAAGATCCTCTTTTTGAAAAATTTAAACCAAATTCAAAATCATAAAATTTAAACTCATATTTATAATGCGGAAGAAAAAAATAAACAACTATTTTCTTTTCATTTTTTATTTTATAGAAAAAAATATATATATATTTCCTTTTTTTAGATTTTTATTTATTTTTCTTTTCTAAGAAAAGCTAGAACCAAATTAATCACAATGTTTTCGTATCACAAGAATATCCATACTCGATAAAAATTTGCAAGAAAGTAAAATATAGAAATTAAGATGCTGAAAATAAAAGAAACGAGCGCATCAAAAATTTTATAGTGGTTCCGTTAACTTCACCTCCTTCCACTCCCTAGAGTCCATCTCTCATGTATTGCACTAAAACTCTATAGGGACTCTCCTTTGCCCCCATAACAAGGCGGAGAAGCCCTCATAAGAATCACTTTCACCTTTCTCATTGCAGCAAAGTAGTCGGCGGCCCTTTAACATGAAGAGGTTTTTCACCGAGTTTACCTCAAGAAAAGTAATGACTCATGGAGGAAGAAGATTAATGTTGTCTAGAGCAACTGTATATATACTTTCTCTCGCGCATTTTTTTGATCCCACAAGGCTATTCTCCCTCTCATAACTTCACCTCTCTCTCCATCCTTGCTCCAAACTTTCTCTTCAAACCCTTGATTACAGAAGACACATGCACCTCCAAATACTTTCTTAAATAAAATAAAAGATGTTTAAAAAGTTGGCTCCAATAAAACCTTAATTTTCAATTTAGTTGTCACTGGTTGTACAATATGATCTATGGATCATACAATACTATTAGTTCAAATATCCTCTATAGTATTTTATGATGAATTGTCTACAAGATGATTAGTTAAAGTTTGTTAACATATCATACTGTTTGAATGAACATAAGTATAATATGATTAGTATAACTAAATATTAGATCGTACTGGATAAACCAAAAGTCATCGAGAGTGTCACGACCCGACCCGACGGGGACGGATCCCGCCCGAGCCGGATCGCGACGAGCGCGCTTACTAAACTTGACTATCCAGGATCTGGCTTTGGATTAGGTTACTGAACTGATCTTCCAAATACTTAACTCAACAAACACACACAGAACAACAGAGCTACTAAAATCATCAAATGCAGCGGAACAAAACATCTATCTTTTCATTTCCTCAAAAATAATCATCTACAGAACAGTGCATGGCTTTCGACAGAAAGAAAGACAGAACAGAAAAGCCATGACTGTACAAAAAATCCAAAAGTACAAAAGTACCTAATCGGATCAGACTCTGAAACTAATCCTGGACCTCCTTGCCCTTCCCAGAACCTGAAAACCACCAGAAAGCAAGGGTGAGCTCAACAGCTCAGCAAAGCAACAAACCACCAATCTAAATTCTCAGAAACCAAAACCAAATTCATCAGACAGAAGTCAGATCAGAAATCGAAACAGAATCGGAAATCAGAACTTATACGGACAGATATCAAATCAGAATCGGAATCGTACAGATCATATCAGAACAAATCAACAGAGTCAGAATCAGAATTCAGAAATCAGAATCGTACGGAGCATATCATATCGGAATTACAATTTCGTACAGAACAGAACAGATACAGAAAACAAAACAGATACATATAGCTAAATGCCCTGACACTGACGGAATCTCTACGGATTCCGGCCCCTTATGCCTCCCTTCCCAGACACTGACTGAATCTCACAGGATCCAGGCCCCTTATGTCTCCCTTTGTGCTCACGGCACCAAAACAGATGTGCTTATAGCACCAAAACAAAATTCATCGGATCCGGAACAGAACAGATATCAGATTTCAGATTTGAGCTCATTTCAGATTTCCCGTTTCACTAACTGAATCTCATAGGATCCAGGCCCCTTATAGCTCCCTTTTATAGCTTATACACATAGCATTTCAATTCAGAAGAAATCCGGACAATTCAGAAATTACCCAAAAATCGGGCAGCACAACGGCAGTATACAGAATTTACACAAAATTCCTGCAAAGAAAATTTACCGAATTCGCACAGAACATAGATAATCACATTCCAGAACATTTATTCTACTGCACAGAGAATTTACGATTTCACAGAAAATTCCGGTCGACTAAAAATACAGTCGAATCAAAAACACCCGGACGAAAATCTTCAAAATATAGTCAAAACGTGCACACCTGGCACGACAACGATATACAGAAACTTACGCGGTAAAAACTGAATCAATCAAAAGTTACGGACGAAAAATCGTAACGAAAACGAAATCCGGACAGAAAAATACCGCCAACCGCGACGGAACTGAAAATTGAGAAAGATGGAATGTGCCTTACCTTGAGCACAGCAAATTCTTCAACAGTTACTTCGCTCGAAAACGGCTCCGCGTCTTCCCGAAATCAACTTTTCCAAAATCCTCTTTTTCTCTCTCCTCAGACGAAAAATCAGATATTTTTATAAAAATCTTTTTCTCTCTCTTCAAATGAGCTGATTTGCCTTAAATCTTCTTCAGATCGGTCTGGCCGATCGTCCAGATCGGCCTGGACGATCAGACCAAAATCCCATCGTCCAGGGACGATTTTTCAGGACGATGTTTACTATTCATAGGCGATAAAAACCTCTACTCACTGACTTGTGCCATCCACTGATCGTCCCGGGACGATACCTCGATCGGCCTGGACGATACCTACAGGAAAATACTTAGAGCAAATTCTGGGCAAAACTGGTGCTGATTTTCTACTGATCGTCCCAGGACGATCCAAAATCGGCCTGGACGATCCTGGAGCAGATTGTGATATTACAATCTCCCCAACTCAGAAAAATGTCGTCCTCGACATTATCCAATCCAAACGCAGTCAAAACAAGTACGGGTACGACCGTCTCATATCAGACTCCTTTTCCCACGTTGCTTCCCGTGCAGTCCGGTGCTTCCACTGGACTTTAACCATCGGAATCTCTTTATTTCTTAACTTGCGGACGTCGTACGCTAAAATCAATTCTGGCTCTTCCTTGTACGCCAGATTCTCCTGAATCTCAACCTCGTCAGCTGATACCTTCTTCCCAGAGTCGGATACCCACTTCCTCAGAGTGGATATATGAAACACATTATGCACATCAGGCATAGAATCAGAAAGCAATAGGCGATAAGCAGCTTTTCCAATTCTTTCCAAAATCTCAAATGGTCCAACATACCTTGGACTAAGCTTGCTCACCTGACCAAATCTGCTCACACCTTTCATCGGGCTGACTTTGACATACACAAAGTCACCGACCTGAAACTCAACAAATCTGTGCTTCTGATTGTAATACTTCTGCTGACGATCTTGAGCGGCTTTCAATCTCTCTTTTATCAAACTGATCTTCTGAGCAGTTTCATCAGCAAAAGTGGCCCCCAAAGCCTGTCTATCTCCGACCTCCGTCAGAGTCAAAGGAGTACGGCACTTCCTGTCATACAGAGCCTCGTACGGTGCCATACCGATACTGGACTGAAAACTGTTGTTATAGGCAAACTCAATCAGTGGGATATGATCTTCCCAGCTTCCGCTAAAGTCCAGAACACAAAGTCTCAACAGATCTTCCAGTACCTGAATAGTCCTCTCAGACTGTCCGTCGGTCTGAGGATGAAAGGCTGTACTGAAATGCAATTTCGTACCCAAGCCTTGCTGAATGCCTTTCCAAAGTCTGGAAGTAAAACGTCCATCTCGATCAGATACAATCACCCGAGGCACACCGTGCAATCTGACTATCTCTTTCACATATATCTGTGCCAAGCGTTCAACTGAATCCGTCTGTCTGATCGGAAGAAAATGGGCTGACTTCGTCAATCGATCCACAACTACCCAAATAGCATCATGTCCTTGTCGTGATCGAGGAAAACCCATCGCAAAATCCATCGTTACCTCCTCCCATTTCCACTCAGGGATAGGCAACGACTGCAACAGTCCACCTGGTCGCTGATGCTCTGCCTTCACCAACTGACAGGCTTCGCATCTCGACACAAACTTTGCTACATCCTTCTTCATCCCAGGCCACCAAAACAAAAGCTTCATATCAGCGTACATCTTACCACTGCCTGGATGAACAGTGTAGCCTGAATGATGAGATTCATACAGAATCTCCCGCCTCAAATCTCCAAACACAGGTACCCACAACCTGTTCTTACAGAAAATAGCACCATAATCAGAAATTCGAAGTTCAGAAGTCTTACCAGATCCAATCTGAGCTAGCAACTTCGAATAATCAGAATCTGACTTCTGGGCTTCTTGAATCCTTGCTTCCAAAGAAGACTGAATACTCATCTGAGCCAACTCCAAATCACTGGAGGAAATCACCTCCAACTGCAATCTTTCCAAATCACGAATCAGAAAGTCATCACAAGTAAGCTGAATACCTGATAATCCAGAAGACTTCCTGCTCAAAGCATCTGCTACCACATTCGCCTTTCCAGGCTGATACTGAATAGTCAGGTCATAGTCCTTGATCAACTCGAGCCACCGCCTCTGTCTCAGATTCAGATCCTTCTGAGTAAAAATGTACTTCAGGCTCTTATGATCAGTAAACATCTCACATGTGACGCCATACAGGTAATGACGCCAAATCTTCAAAGCGAAAACAACTGCAGCTAACTCCAAATCATGTGTCGGGTAATTCTTCTCATGTGGTTTCAACTGTCTCGAAGCATAAGCAATTACTTGACCATGCTGCATCAGGACACAACCCAGTCCTTTCAGTGAAGCATCACTGAACACCTGAAAACCTTCCGTACCTGACGGAAGTGCCAACACTGGAGCTGAAGTCAAACAATCCTTCAATCGCTGAAAACTAGCTTCACACTCCGGTGTCCAAACAAAAGGAACTGACTTCTGAGTCAGTCTCGTCAGAGGAGTCGAAATCTGTGAAAATCCTTTCACAAACTTCCTGTAATACCCGGCCATGCCCAAGAAACTACGTACCTCAAATACCGTAGTCGGCCTTGGCCAATCAGCAACCGCCTGAATCTTCTGGGGATCTACAGAAATGCCTTCTCCGCTAATCACATGCCCCAGAAATGAAATGCTCTTCAGCCAGAATTCACACTTGGAGAACTTGGCATACAGCTGATGCCTCCTCAGAGTCTCCAACACAATCCTCAAATGTCTGGCATGCTCATCCTCAGATGCAGAATATACCAGAATATCGTCAATGAAGACGATCACAAACTGATCCAAATACTCCCTGAATACTCGGTTCATCAGATCCATGAAAATCGCAGGCGCATTGGTTACCCCAAAAGGCATAACCAAAAACTCGTAGTGCCCGTACCGAGTACTGAAAGCAGTCTTCACCACATCAGATTCCTTCACCTTCACCTGATAATATCCGGATCTCAAATCAATCTTCGAAAATACCGAAGATCCGGAAAGCTGATCAAACAAGTCGTCAATCCGAGGCAAAGGATACTTGTTCTTGATCGTGGCCTTGTTCAAATCTCTGTAATCAATACACATACGGAGTGTACCGTCCTTCTTCTTCACAAACAGAACAGGTGCTCCCCAAGGAGAAACACTAGGACGTACAAATCCTCTGTCAACCAACTCCTGAAGCTGAACTTTCAACTCAGAAAGTTCTTTCGGTGCCATCCTGTACGGAGCTTTCGATATCGGAGCGGTACCCGGAAAAACATCGATAGAGAACTCCACATCTCTATCCGGAGGCAAACCAACCAACTCCTCAGGAAAAACATCAGCAAACTCCCGTACCACTGGGATCTCAGAAACAGAACCAACCTCCAGGTTCAAATCCCGCACCGAAGCCAAAAATACTGGATATCCTTTCTTCCACATTCTGCTCACCTCTAATGCAGAAATCAGACTGGAGAGAACACCTCGTAATCCCTGAAATACAACTCTCTCTCCAGCCACAAGCAAACTCACTTGCTTCTTCAGACAGTCAATCTGAGCCTCATACTGACTCAGCCAATCCATTCCCAGAATCACATCATACGAAGAAATCGGCAATCAAATCAAACTCGATTTCCACTTCTTGCCAGAAATCTCGATCTCACACAAACAAAACTGTCGAGCAATCAATGGATTCCCAGCCGGTAAAATCACGGACAAAGAAACCGGTAAAACCATCGAATCCAAATGTAAAAGCTCAAAACAATGCTCGGACAGAAAGGAATGACTCGCTCCAGAGTCAAACAAAACACGACAGGGCTGATCAGAAATGTAAACCGTACCTGTCACCACATCGGGAGCATCTCGAGCCTCCTGCTGACTCAAGCTGTAAACTCGTGGCTGAACTGGAACAGGAGCTGAAGCAACAGAACTACTCTGCTCCCTCTGAATCGTAGGTGGTCTCCGTGGTGCAGAACTAGAACCACCACCTCTACCAGTAAATCCCTCAGGGCGTGGAGGAACAGTCCTCGGTCTTCCTGCTGCTGAACCAACAGGTCTGACGAAGCCCTCAGATCGGTGCTCATATCCCATCTGTGGACATTCTGCAATCCTATGTCCCGGCTGACCACATCTGAAACAAAGACCAGCTATCCTGTAGCACTGGCCATGGTGTCGCCGTCCACAACTCTGGCACACAGGTGCCGAACTGACAGATCCAGAACTAGTCGTACTGGTAGCAGTACCAGACGATCCTCCGCTCCTTCTGGAATCTCAAGATCCAGAACCAGGAACAAATCTCCTCTTCCCAGAGGAACCACTGCCAGAAGTCTCACCTCCAAACCTCTTCCTACTCGCAGACCACCGCTGCTGAGTAGTCGTCATGTCGTTCTCAATCAGACGAGCTCGCTCCACAAGCTCAGAGAAATCAGTAATCCGGAACGGTATCAAAGGCTGCCTCAAAGTGTCTCGTAAACCTCTAAGAAACCTGTAGCACCTCTCAGCAGACGTGCTAACCAGCTGCGGAGCGTACCTGGCTAATGCAGTAAACTCAGCCTCGTACTGCATCACCGTCTTGCTCCCCTGAACCAGCCTCAGAAAACTCTCCTGCATCTGCTGTCGTGCAGAAGGGGGAACAAACCAGTCTCTGAATACCTCAGTGAACTCTTCCCAAGTGATCAAAGAGTTCAATCTGCCCTGAAATCTGGCTGCCTGCTGGCCATCCCACCAGTGCTCAGCCTCTCCGTCCAACAGAAAAACTGCTAACGGAACCTTCCTGTCTGCAGGACACTGCATCCCGTCAAAAGTCTTCTCTAATCTCCTCAGCCACTCCTCGGCTGCTCTGGGCTCAACAGCGCCCTCAAACCTCGGAGGCTTCAACCTCAAAAATAACTGCAGGTGTCGGTCAATATCCTCAGATCTAACAGTAGAAGCTCTGCTCTGGGTCTCGCTCATCATCTGAGCAACAAGTGATGCAAACTGTGAAAGCGTGTCAGCACCGACCACTGGGGCTGTACTCCCCACTGGTGCTGCCTGATCGTCACTCTGACCGTCTGTCATGTCTGGGTCTGGCTGATCCATACAGAAAAATCCAGAAAATCCGGAAAACTATCACAAAAACAACACAAAAACAACACAATAAAAAGCCAAACGACCCAAAACTACCTCCCAGACAGACTCACTGATCACTTCCTAAAGCTCTGTTTCACAATTCGACCTGTTTCCAAAACCAGTGCTCTGATACCACAAAAGCTTGTCACGACCCGACCCGACGGGGACGGATCCCGCCCGAGCCGGATCGCGACGAGCGCGCTTACTAAACTTGACTATCCAGGATCTGGCTTTGGATTAGGTTACTGAACTGATCTTCCAAATACTTAACTCAACAAACACACACAGAACAACAGAGCTACTAAAATCATCAAATGCAGCGGAACAAAACATCTATCTTTTCATTTCCTCAAAAATAATCATCTACAGAACAGTGCATGGCTTTCGATAGAAATAAAGACAGAACAGAAAAGCCATGACTGTACAAAAAATCCAAAAGTACAAAAGTACCTAATCGGATCAGACTCTGAAACTAATCCTGGACCTCCTTGCCCTTCCCAGAACCTGAAAACCACCAGAAAGCAAGGGTGAGCTCAACAGCTCAGCAAAGCAACAAACCACCAATCTAAATTCTCAGAAACCAAAACCAAATTCATCAGACAGAAGTCAGATCAGAAATCGAAACAGAATCGGAAATCAGAACTTATACGGACAGATATCAAATCAGAATCGGAATCGTACAGATCATATCAGAACAAATCAACAGAGTCAGAATCAGAATTCAGAAATCAGAATCGTACGGAGCATATCATATCGGAATTACAATTTCGTACAGAACAGAACAGATACAGAAAACAAAACAGATACATATAGCTAAATGCCCTGACACTGACGGAATCTCTACGGATTCCGGCCCCTTATGCCTCCCTTCCCAGACACTGACTGAATCTCACAGGATCCAGGCCCCTTATGTCTCCCTTTGTGCTCACGGCACCAAAACAGATGTGCTTATAGCACCAAAACAAAATTCATCGGATCCGGAAAAGAACAGATATCAGATTTCAGATTTGAGCTCATTTCAGATTTCCCGTTTCACTAACTGAATCTCATAGGATCCAGGCCCCTTATAGCTCCCTTTTATAGCTTATACACATAGCATTTCAATTCAGAAGAAATCCGGACAATTCAGAAATTACCCAAAAATCGGACAGCACAACGGCAGTATACAGAATTTACACAAAATTCCTGCAAAGAAAATTTACCGAATTCGCACAGAACATAGATAATCACATTCCAGAACATTTATTCTACTGCACAGAGAATTTACGATTTCACAGAAAATTCCGGTCGACTAAAAATACAGTCGAATCAAAAACACCCGGACGAAAATCTTCAAAATATAGTCAAAACGTGCACACCCGGCACGGCAACGATATACAGAAACTTACGCGGTAAAAACTGAATCAATCAAAAGTTACGGACGAAAAATCGTAACGAAAACGAAATCCGGACAGAAAAATACCGCCAACCGCGACGGAACTGAAAATTGAGAAAGATGGAATGTGCCTTACCTTGAGCACAGCAAATTCTTCAACAGTTACTTCGCTCGAAAACGGCTCCGCGTCTTCCCGAAATCAACTTTTCCAAAATCATCTTTTTCTCTCTCCTCAGACGAAAAATCAGATATTTTTATAAAAATCTTTTTCTCTCTCTTCAAATGAGCTGATTTGCCTTAAATCTTCTTCAGATCGGCCTGGCCGATCGTCCAGATCGGCCTGGACGATCAGACCAAAATCCCATCGTCCAGGGACGATTTTTCAGGACGATGTTTACTATTCATAGGCGATAAAAACCTCTACTCACTGACTTGTGCCATCCACTGATCGTCCCGGGACGATACCTCGATCGGCCTGGACGATACCTACAGGAAAACACTTAGAGCAAATTCTGGGCAAAACTGGTGCTGATTTTCTACTGATCGTCCCAGGACGATCCAAAATCGGCCTGGACGATCCTGGAGCAGATTGTGATATTACAGAGAGAGCCCTCAATTGTTTCGAATGGTACAATCTTATGATTGTATTAGATGAACAAAACTTAGTCCAAAGACTCCTTAGGTTACTCATATTGTATGACATATTATCGTATAGTATGATTTATAAAAATTAGATCTGATTTAAATTCTTAATTAACTAACAAAATTAAGTAATTATTGACCTAATTTTTCAAGGACTTTTTAGTCGAGCATGTTAGATCAAGTTAATAAGCTCTTTTAGAGCATAATTTGAGTTTAATCAACAATGATTTGGATTTAATTTTATAAAATTAGCACACTCAAGAAATATTTGACCCAAATTAGCTATAATTGAGTCGAATTGAGTGTATGGACTCGAATCTAACCTAAATATACTTAACTATTTTAAATATATGTCCAATTGACTTTCTAAGCATTTTGGATTTCTCTCCAAATAAAGTTATGCATCCAATGGCTGAGATTTCCCTAAAATCCCTTCTCTCAGCCATTAATATGCATGTGATATCCTCAATTAAGTGAGGGATATGGGCAGTTGCAGTAGAAGATCGAGTGAAAAGATGGATGGTGTCTTGCAAAACTCACAAAGATATATCCCACTCTCCCTTTGAGCATGGCATTCGATCTCCCTTCCCCTCTTTCGCTCTCGCGTCTTGGTTCGCACGATCACCAAAAAATCGTAATTCTCCCTCTTTCACCTCCCTATTTGTACCCACATAGATGGACAAGCCAAAGTCCCCTCCCTCTTCCTTCTCATGTGACCTAAAGCCCATCTAACTTCTAAAGCTGATCCTGACCCTGGCTTGCCAAACAGATTCTAGTCTCCCATTTGTGCAAGCCAAGCTTAGAATGATATCCTTCTCCTCTGCCCGAGCCGACACCGTCCTCGAGCCCGATCTCCCAAATTGTAGGTGATTTTTCTGTCTTCTCCCTTTTCTTCTTTTCCTCCTCCCACTCCTACCAAATTTATCTTCTCCTTCTAAATCTCCTTTGTCTTCATAAGTTTCTTCTTCCTCTATCTCCCTGGTTTAATTTTTCTTTCCCTTTTCCATTTTATTATTCTTCTCCTTCCCCGTCTTCCACTTTCCTTCACAATAATTTCAAAAATCAGTGGATTATGTTAAGCATGCTCAAATTTATCTTATAATTGAGTTAATTTTAAGAAACCATTACATCCTCGTTCGTTTAGCTTAAATTTTTATTAAGATTTTTGTGTCATCATTTTACTCACAAAGAATTAAATCTGATGAGTTAAATATGATGAGTTATATATATATATATATATATATATATATATATATATATATATATATATATATATATATATATATATATATATATATATATATATATATATATATATATATATATATATAGAATTGTATTTATTAAACCAAAGGTATGAGGTTTATTTTATCATTCTTGGGCCTAAGTTAATAATCTTATGAGCTCAGGTTATCCAATAATCACCTTATTATTTATATTTACTATTGTGCATTGAATTTGATTTGGTGAATTGATAATTTGCTGAATTTGTTTTTATTTAATGAACTTCCTTAGATAATTAACTATTTAATTGATTAAATTTAATTAGATTTTGCCAATTTTATTTTTATTAAATTCTAAAAACATTATTGGTTAAATGCCTTTTAGTTTGAATCATTTGGATTTCTTTGGAATTAGTTATGATTTTTACATTTTAGATGATTAATTAATTACTTAATTACTAAATTGAGGAGATTTTTTATTTAAGTTATGAATCAATTCCAAACTTCTTGAAATCATCCCAAAATATCATTGATGGCACTTAGGGATGATTACAAGTGTTTATAATGATTTAGGAATTTTAATTATTTTTCTTGCTTAATTAATAATTTTTCTTGATTACTAAATTACTTTTTATGTTTAAAGAATTTCAAGGAGCTTTTAATTTTTCTCGATATAGATTTTAATTCAAAGCATCCTAAACTTTAAAGTTTATTTTTATCAATTTAGTTGGATTTATTTTGATTTAAACAAAATTCTATGTTAATTATGCACGTCAAATTTGGGTTTACTAATTTACAAACCAAATAAACTCCAATTTTAGTGAAATTTAAAACACAACTTCACCTAAACATATGGTTCAAACCCAACAAAAGTGAAGCCATGAAGGTCCCCTAAGTTTCATGACTAATCCCTCAAGGTAAATCTATTTATACCCTTAGGGATTTAATTTCGAGTTCTTATTCATTAGATTGGGTAGCAATGATGGCAAACTAACCCTAATTCCCTATGGATTCTTATGGGTGAATTTTTCAAGTTATATGTCAAATCATGACCTATGAACTTTGGATGATATATTGAAGCCCTTAGCAGATTCCAATTGACATGAAAAATTTGGGGTACATATAACACATGCTAAAGAACATTCTCTACTAATTTCACCTCATTGTGCACCGCATTTGATGAGTAATTAAGAAATACTCCCGAGAGCATTTCAAAAATTACTTTTAATATATATGGAATTACTTTTAATGTATAGAAGTTCAAAATGCATTTAGCTAGGAAATTGGATTTCTTCAATCCTACTCAAGCTAGTGGATTGGGTTGAGATGATCACATGTGTCCTCTAGAGTAATTCTACAAGTTTTTAGGGCTTGGGGAGACATGGAGAAGAAGTTTGGGTTGAACCTGTAGTCTATGGCCAATTTTGATAATTATGACCACTCCCAACCACCATATACTGGGAGTTGATATGGTAAAGGAGTATGGAAGCTTCCTAAGTTCAATTCATTGGTCAATTTAGCATGGTAAAGTCATAGTCACTCAAAAACACTTATTTTGGTCACTTTGGGCCAACCTAGTTGGCTAACCCAAGCTAGTCCAAGGGCTTAGCTAGTAAGGTACATGTAAGGGACCATGAGCCTTGCAGTGTATATGTTATTCAAGGCCAATTTGGTCTAAATTGTAATTTGGCTCATTAAAAAGTAGATTTGGTCAGTTGGGTTAATCCATATGGCTACCCAAGTAGACTTAAGGGTCAAATCACCTAGGGTTGGTTCCTAGGGACTTCATGGATAGTCTCATGGGTTCAATTTGGATTGGGCATGCATGGGGTCATTATAATTAAAGAGGATTTGTGTATATTTTGGCTTGATCAACCTTGGTTGACTTGGTCAACTTTGCTTGATCAGAGGTTGGGATTAGGTCCAATCAATTCTAAATGACATTTTGTGTTTGATATAGGTGATCCTAAGGTTTGATTTAGTCTTCATGCATGCAATGTGCAATTGAATGCTTAAGGGTTTAGTAGTCAACTGAGGTTGACTTGGTCAACTAAGCTTTGACCATGGGTTGCGTTTGGGTCAAACACATTCCAAATAATATTTTGGACATGCTGGAATGAGTCTCACACAATGGTAAGGCTTCGATGCATGAAATGCAAGTTTGAAAGCTTAATGAGCCTTTTGGTCAACCATGTTTGACTTTTATAACAAAGCTTGTCCAAACATGGGTTTATTGTCCAATGTACTTCAAATCTAATTTGGGATGTACTAAAAAAGGTTTCAAGGTTTAATTTGATTGAGCCATGTTAAAGTTTAAGGACAATTCATATTTAGGAGGTTTTGAGGTTTAGGGTTTGATCAACCTTGTGGTCAACACAGGTCAACCATGGTCAACAAGCTGCTCAATATTAGTTTAATACATTATTCCAATGATGATGATCATGCTTTATGGATTTTAGGAGGTTTCCAAAGTTAAATCCATAATATGTCATGTCCAGTGGCATAAGGTAATATTTGATGGTTTTGTAGCATTGGAATATGGTTTGTTTTCAAAGGGTTTTTGGAATGCCGCCAAACTAATGTGCTTGACAATAGGGACATATCTAATCAATATTCAAGTCATTAATCATGACTCCAATATCACTTGAATGGGTTTTGAGAAGTTTGAAAATTTTCCAAACATAGGTCAGAATAAGAGATTTTGGAGTAGAATTGGGTTTTGGATTTTGCTAATGAGTTTGGATTTTGCACTTGATTATTGGACTTTTGATTTTGGATTTTATTTGAGATTGTGATTTTACCTCAAACAAAAGTGATGTCAACACTGCTCCTTTTGAATTCACTTTGGTGGAAAAAATTTCCTCCATTGACCTAATCTTGGTATGATTGATATTTTTTGTGAATTTTAAACTTCTAATCCATTATTAATCAGTCATTTGGATTATTGGCATGTTATTCAGTTGTCCAATGATTTGGACAAAATCCATATCTTTACTAGACTTTCTTACTTTACACTACAGGAAGATCGTCCATTATAGGTGGCATTTTTTGGCAGTATACGTCAAATTTTCATCAATTTTCCACCAATTTTAAAACCACCAGAATAAACTACATAGAAAATTAAATTCGATGGTATATTTCTAGTGGTAATATTTTTTTATGGTTTTTCGGCAACTATTACATCTAGAAATTACTGAGCTCAAAACTACGAGTAAATTGCTAGAATTTTTTTGACGCAAATAACGACAATATTATCAGTGATCAAACCATCGATGTTTCTGGTAGCCAAACCGCATGTGAACTTGCAGTAAATTGCTTCAAAAAATAAAATAACTGGTAGTCATTATGTCTGTTCGGTATCGAAGGGTCCATCGGTTAAACCGCCGATTAGCTGAAGGAAACGTGTACCAATTATAAAAAAAATGATAGTATCCCCTCTATCCAAATAGTTTTTGACAAGTACCTATAGGTAGTTAAAAGTATAAAACATGTACTTTTAACCATAAACTCAGATAGTTTAAAATATAATATATAAAATACACTAACATTCACAATCAACAGATGCTCTGATAGTTCAAAATATAAAATATATAAAGTTCAACTTGTTAAACAATCTAAAAAATATATAAAAAAAGTACTTTCACATCCATATGTTCAAAATACACAACTAATTCTTCAAACAAATAATAATAACTAATCATCATCCGTGTCATCGTTGCCCTGTGATTTAGGTATAAGCTATTGCTCTTTTTTCTTCTGATCTTCAACTCGATATGATCGTAGCACCTCCTGCATTTTAGCTTTAATCTTTTTCATCTCCTCTATCTCTTTTATTAGGGACCCTCTAGATAATAATTTCTTTAGCTTCACTAACATCATAAAATGTTGAAGTAGATGTATTTCCCTCATAAGCATATCCCTATGAACCTAAGCCATAAAACCTCCCTCTATACCTTCCTCCAATAACTTATGACCACGTATAATACTCAGAATATTGAGTCGATCCTGAAAATGATCTCTCACTAATAGACTGTTGACTATCTCAAAGTCGTATAAAATCATCCTATAAGAAGAAATCTATAAAATAATTTTTTTTATTTATTTCTTTTCATTACTCAAAAATTATACTCATATGAGCTTTTCTCACCTTCTCATTTACTCATTGATGATCAGCTTGATGTCAGTGAGTCCTCGTATGTAGGTCCAGTTGTGTTGGCTCCTGGCCATGATACTCTTTATGTAGATAAAAAATATAGTTAAAATAATGTACATATATTTATGAAACTAATTAAAATAATCTTTTTCCGATCGTAAGGATTACTTGATTTTTGTGCTTCGAGCATAAACATCTAAGCATTCAAACTGACTTAAAAGAAGGTACACTACAAGAGAATCATCTATTACCGATGGAATTTTCTAGCGGAAATTGATCATTTTCTAGCGGTTTTAGAATTTACCAGCGGAAAATTTTTTGCTGATAAACCCGCATAGAAAAAAAATTTTATGGTGGCCTTTTAAGGCAGGAAATAATTATGGCGGCTTTCCATCTTTAATAGGCTGCCAGAAAAAAAATTAATTAAAAAAAATTTCGTGCTTCCCGGCCAGCCCGCCTGGGATGTTGCCTACTACACGAGTTACGTAGCTTCCCGACCAACTTCCTAGCTTCCAGTAGAGCCCGCCTGCCTGCAACAATGGGCTGCATGCCCAACTACTCGCGCCCGGCCTGATAGCCTACTTGCCCGCGCCCATGTGTTGCTTGCCCAACTGTCCGCTTGCTCACGCACCCCTGGGATACTTGCCATGTGATTCGAATCCGGGTCTTTTGGGAAAATTTTCAAACACCCAACCACAATACTGAATAGAAAAATACATTTTCATTATCACATTTTTATATTTAAAGTATATAATAATGCAAAATTTATTTAATAAATGAAATTAAATTTACTAATTAATTTAATTTTAAAAATTAAAATTAATAATTAATTTTAAAATAAAAATTAATAATTACTATCAAATTTTAAAATGAAAATTAATTAAAATAAATAATTACAATTAAAATTTAACTAAGAAAATTATTAACTTAATGATTAATTAAAATACTATAAAATTACTAATTACTAAAAAAATTAATAATTTAAAATTTAAATCTTTTTATTTAAATTAAGAAAATAGTTAATATTACTTTTAATCATTTTTATTAACTGATTTAAATATTTAAAATTAATTATTTTAGTTAAATTATATAAAATCTGCTAGAAAACTTGAAAAGCTGCAGAAAATTAGCCAAAAAATTCCACCGAAAAAAAACCGCTGAAAAATTCCATCAGAAAAGCTATCTCATTGTCTTCCATCAGAAAACCACTAGAAAGTCACACTACGAGAAAACCTGTGATTACCATCAGAGCTTCCAGAAGAAATCTATATGTCGAAAATTATGATGATAGAACCAACATTCTATTCAACGGTTAAATTACGGTGGAATTTTATGCCATAGATGACACAGATATGTGTCCGGCGCATTATACATCATTGTAGTCATCATAATCTATAAACCCATATTATAATGTGGCGTATTTTCCATCGATAATTTTTGGTGTACTAACTGATGGATAGTACGCCGGTGTATTTAAATAGAACGAATGGTTACCATCAAATTATTCGATGGAAACTTCTCCGGCATCTTATCCACTAGAAAACCCATCAGTTCAAGCCCTATTTCTCTCCCAAGCCCGTTTGTCGTATTATTTCATTCCTCACTGTTTCTGTTCACTCTGCTCGCCTCCATTACCTCAATCAAACATCATCGCTGCTAAGACCGGCCCATTACCCAACAGACTTCCACCGATTTTGATGACATTTGGTTCCTCGGTCACCGACTTCCACCACTATATTGCGGATAATCCATCGTAAGTTTTTCTTTTTTCATGGATTTTCTCAGTAGAAATTTATAAGAGTGTGTACCTTGGAGCAATCAAAATCAACAGATGTTGACGTCGTTTTTGTATGAGGTCATTAGGGACCGACCCAGACTCCAGATTAATCCTGACCCCAGATCAATTTAATCTCCAGACCAATCTAGACTCTAGGATCCTCCTAGAATCTAGACATTAGGTTCTATTCTAGGTCCTAGAATCCTCCTAGAATCCAGACCTTATGATCTACTCTAGACCCTAGGATTCTTTCAGACTAATCTTGATCTTAGGATCTATTATAGGTCCTAAGATCTTTCTAAAATATAGATCTTAGGATCTACTCAAAACCCTAGGATTCTTCTAGACTAATCCAGACCTTAAGATATATTATATGTCCTAGGATCCTTCTAAACTCCAGACCTTAGGATCTCCTTTAGACCTTAGGATTCTTCTAGACCCTAGGCCCTAAGATTTTCTTAGACTCTATGATCCTTTTAGATTTTAGAATTTAGGATCTATCCAAACCCTAGAGTCCCTCTAGATTTTAGGACCAATCCATATTCATATCAATTCAAACTTCAATCAAATCCATACTTACAAACCTACCCAGACTTTAAACCTATTCAGATCTTAATCTCATGTTCAAACCTTGATCATGCCTCTGATCAAGCTGTAACCCTGTCCTATCATTTATGATCATCCAAATGATCATAAATGATTTGGATAACTCAAATTTAATCAATCAAATCATGAATCCAACTCAAACCCAAAAATCCAGACCAAACTCATAAGTCCAAAGGACATGTCCGAAAAGACTTTTCTAAGGATTTTTCAAATACTTTAAACCCCTATCAAATGACCTCTGATTTAGAGTCTATAAATTTCATATTGATAAGACATGTCTCTAGAGGCAACCCTCCAAATTTGAGCCTATTATGAGGCCTCTAATCCAAGAAATTGAATTGAAATATAAAAATTATAAAATCTTCAAATATTTATAGTTTATGCCACTAGACCTGCCACAAAGTGGATCCTAACCTTGGAGCTTTTTCCAAAGCCTCCAATCACTTCCAGACCCTTAATCCTAACTTATTGAGCATTAAACTGTATTTTGGTTGACCACTTTGACTCTTAATTGACTAGGGGTTAAAATGACCATAATGCCCCTTGAGGGCTTAAATAGTCATTTCAACCCAAATGACCTTCTCAACCCCTATAACCAGTCCCATCCAACTTCAAACATCAAACTAAATCTATTGGACCCAAACCTAGATCCTGGGTCAACTTGGTTTATCAAGTCAACCTAGGTTGACCAAATAAGCCCTTAAGATTCAAACAGTCATTATGACTAAATTAACCTCCCCAGACCTTGGGGCCACCTCCAATGATCTCCAAATGTCATTTCAAATCTATTGAACCCAATTCCAGCACTTGGGCCAGCCTAGTTGACCAAGTCAACCTAGGTTGACCCAATCAACCTTTGAGATTTTTCATATTCAATCAAGCTCCATATCGATTTCAAGTCCATTCAAACTCTCCCAATCACTTCCCCTAATGATTTTGAAATGATTGGACCTTTGACCTAGTCAACGGTTGACCAAGTAACCTAAATCCATGTCTAGCTCAATTTGACATATTTAGGTCAAATCAAATCATATCACCAAATTAATATCTTCAACCCCTCAAATATATTCCTTTTAATGCTCCAACCATTTCTAAACCCACCTCAAGTTAAATTACATGAATTTGACCAAGTCAACTCATTTTGACTTGGTCAAATCTATTTAAGCCTTTACACTTTCATTTAAATTCCAACTCTTAATCCTTGGACTCTCCAACCTCTTCCAAACTAGTCCTTGAGGCTACTTGGCTGCTACCACAACAGTCAACATTATCATTTGATCAGTCAATACATGATCAAACCCTTTTAAACCCCCCTCTAACTCTTCCAGATTCCAATCCTCAAACATTAAATCCCTTCCAAGTCATCAATCTAGCTCCTTAAGCTCCTCCCATGCCACCTTAGCTGCCATGTGGCATGGAAGACCAGTCAAACAATCAAATCAAGGCTAGGGAGTGGTCAAACCTAGTCAAATTGCCTCTTAAGCTAAATCCTTTATAGTTCAAACCATTCCAGCTACTTAAATAGCACTCTAGAACATTCCTAAAGTCTATCTTAACCCTTAGAAGAAGATCCAATTATCCTTAATCACTCCACATGTCCAAGTGGGAATCAAAACCCCTTTCCACATGGCATGTCCTTTCCTTGTCCTTGGCTCCTGCTCCTACCTACTTCCTAGACAAATGGCTTGATCGTAGACACTTCCTAAGTCGATCTTAGCCATCCATTTGATCTAAGGATAAGTGAATAGGGGGAAAATGCCCTAATCAAGCTCATTCTCCCCCTGGCATTATCTCTCCATTCAAGCCTTCCTAGAGCCCAAACTTGTTTCATTTGGGCATTCCAGACCTCCCTCTACCTTTCTCCAGTAGAAATCTACCACTCAAACCCCACCGGCGGAGAGATCTCCGACGGGTCAAGGCCAAAGTCCGTCGAAGCCAATTTATCATTGATCTAGGAGCTTTCAAGCCAAGGTTTCTTCTACAAAATGGAGCATGGACATCCTATAAATGCAACATGTCATTAAACGGTTCAATCCATCCTTAAACCAAATTTAATCTTAAACCTTAGGTAGATACACTTAGTTCAAATTAGCTTTTGGTAAAGCGGTTTTTAAGTTAAATAAAAGATCCCCCACAATTTCTGTTCACCTAAAAGATATAGATTTAAAATTTCATTAGGTTTGACCCATCTGATCGAGAGAACGAGCTTGAAAACTCATTCTAGGACTCAACTTATGTAACCATCCAGGTACGTAATATCCAGACCGTTGATCTTACGATCAACGATCCGGATATAGCCTTTCCGCAACTTCGTTCGACTACGGATATGATCTAGCGGTCATTCCTTTCGTCCGGCACAATCAGCACCGTTCTTTTCTTACAGCGGGTAATCCAATGGCTAACAGTGTGTGCCAATGTGGATTAGTAAACTGTGTCCCCGCGGTCACTAATTGCCCAATGATTACATGCGGCACAAATCCCTGTGGTTATGATCCATTCAATCGGGAGATGTCGCGTGTCCTCCAGCCACCGCCGGCACCACCAATTAATTAAAATATTTAATTTAATTTTAAATCATTATTAAATTCATATTTCTTCTAAAAATTATAAAAAATTAATTTTAAATTCAAAAATTAACTTTAATATATCAAACTGTTCAAATTATTAAGCTCTTTATTTAAAAATTTAAAATCAATTTAAAATATTTAATATATATTTTAAATAATTTTAAAATAGTTAATTTCAAATATTTAATTAAATGCTATATTAAATATTTTCAAAATTCAAAATTTATTTTAAAATACTCTCATAAATAATCAGATATTAACTTCAAGATATTTTAGTTTAAAATTGAGATTAATTTAAATTATTTTTGTATATTTTAAATAATTTAATTTCTTTAAGTGTTCAAATTAATATTAAGTTAAATGTTAATTTGTACAAAATTTCAAAAATTAGAAAATTTAATTTTGGAAATATTTTAATTTTATTAAAATATTTTCAAAACTACTTTGAACATATTTTTAATAATATTTTGATCTCTTTAAATTTCTAAAATTAAGCTATTTTCAAATATCAAAATTTAATTTTTAAAATTATGTATACATTAAATTTTTAAAGCATTTGAGATATCCATTGAAACATTAAGCATAGATTGAGTTATTTGAATGGAATTGACGGGGGATGATTAGTGAACAATCACATTTTGATTGTTCACTAATCTAGTCTTTAGTTATATGTCATATATTTGATATTTGCATATTTAGAGTGCACACACATGCACTTAGTATAGGCTCTCCTAGATTTAGGGACTTGTATATAATTATTCATGTTTATGTATATGTTGGTCAAGGGTTAGAAATTTTGATTCAAGTCTACATAACCTAGTGACACCATTAAGGACATGTTTAGAAAACTTAAAAAAATTCTAGAAATTAGGATACACATACTCTTGACTTGAAAATTTGAACATTTTAACTTAGTGACACATACAGCCCATAAAATTTTTCTCACTGATTTTAAAATTCATTAGGCCCCTTAACTAGTTTTCTTAAAATTAAACTCTTAATTAAACATTAAAAATTTCTAAAAATTATAATAAATCAAATTCAAATCCAACAAATACAAATAATACCTCAAACCGACCAAAATTCAAATGTTAACTTAAGAAAAATAAAGTCCCTTTGATTTGACAGCAAATCTGAAATTAATTTAATTTTAATTGAAATTAAACATTTAATCAATTTAGTTAATTAAAAATAATTAGAAATTCCAAAAAAATTCTCAAACACTTTATAAACCCTCCTTAGATTATTTCTGGTCTTTGAAGGTGATTTCAAGAAGTTTGAAGTTCATTTGGACTTAAATCATAAAAAGCGCCTTAATTAAACAATTTTAAAAATTCAAATAATTGTCAAAATTTGAAAAATCATAATTAATTCTATAAAAATATAAATTGAACAAACTCAAAGGCAATCAACTCAAAATAAAAATATTTATCAAAATTATCAAACCTTAAAAAATAAGTTAAATTCAAAAAGTCAACTTTTGGTCAAACTTCAATTCAAAATCAAGTCAAATCTTCAAACATTCATAACTAAATATAGAAAATCCAATTCCATCAAACTTAGTATATAACAACTCATCTTAAGGTCTAATATTTTATAAAAATACTAAATTTACATAAATCACTTTTAATTAAAAAGTTAATTTTTAACCCCTTAATTAAATGATTAAAATAATCTGAAAAATTCCAAAAATTCAAAAATCACTTAAGAAATCCAGAAAACTTTAATTTATCTTTAAAACCATCAACCGATCAATATTAATTAAAATTCATTAACCTTCAAACCTTAATTAAATGAAAAACTTAATTATACCGGGTACCACTAGATAACTCAGGCCTACGAGGCTATTAAATTAGCTCTAAGGAAGATGAAATAAACTTCACAGCCTCAATGAGAAAAAAAGATGGTATTCAAAAAATAATTAAAAATTAATTTTAAAATTAATTTCAAATCATTAAGACTTAAACTTTAACCAATATCTTCTCTTAAGCCTTTCAACCAACTAGAACTTCAAATAACTTTAACTAATTATATTTTATATGACATATCCATACTGCACATCTTACCCACACACTTTAGATGATTTGCTATAATAACCAACTCTAGTCTTAGGCTAGGTTGGTGTTTACTTTTTTACTGTGTGCCGGGTTTTCAAGGTTTCACTACATGTTGTCTGAGGATATTGATGTGATTGTTTACTTACTTTATACACTCTGTGATGTGATTCGATTGTGTGTTATATCTACCCCTAAGTTAGCAACGATTTATACTAATTCAATCTTATGTAGGTGTCATGCTCATACAAGATATAAAAATTAAAGGGGGTAAATAATTAAGCTTTAAAATTAATGATGTTTTATGTATGTGGTCTATAAATTTGCTAAAGTCCCCCTATAAATTTAAAGAGCATGGCCAAGTGTGGTTGTGACTTGAGCATTTTAAAATTCAAAATATTAACTGCTTGAGATGATTTGATTATAACTACTTAAGATAACCTTGCAATATTGAGTATATATATATATATATATATATATATATATATATATATATATATATATATATATATATATATATATATATATATATATATATATATATATATATATATATATATATATATATATATATATATATATATATATATTTCAAATTTAATTTGATATAATTGAGTTGTAATTTAAAGTACTTTGAGATGGGATGTTAAAACATCTAATTTGGAATCCAAAGAGGAAGGGACATCCCTTAAGGGAGAGTTCTTATCCATTTGGAGATCCAAATTCGAGTGTCTTCAAAATATCCAAAGTGAAAAGATAACACCCCTTTCGAGGGGGAGTTTCTTTTCATTTGGATATCCAGACCCGACGATCCAAGGAGTCGCAGAAGGATGAAGAAGTGGATAGCGAGAAGACATATTCTCAAAGTCACTTGAGTCTTAGGATTAAAAATATGGGCTTATGTTAGTGGTAACCGGCCACTTTACTATTATGCAATTCTAGGTTGTAATATTAAAATACACTTGCCTATGGACTTGCCTATGGACATTAAATTTTATTTGATTTATTTATTAATGTTGATTATTTTATGTTAAGTGTGATATATGATTGCCTGTTTTTAGTAATTTTTGGCGACCTTGCATGTCGTATTTGGATTTAGTCTGGAATCTGATCGGAGGCTTGTGAGGAATCGTTAAAAATTTTTCTACCTTAATTAAATTTAAAATATTTAAGCTCACATAGAAAATCTAAAAAATTTAAGAAGTAAGCCCGAGATCGCCGGGAGTTCGCATGCATACTTATATATTTCTTTCCTTTTATTAGGCACCTCCGTGCCTACGGGTTTTTTCAAATCACTTGCCCATGAGAGTGCAGATCTGTCAAGGGAAATCTATGCATTTCTTTAGGGAAAAATCTATTTTTAAGCCATTTTCAAAAACTGCTTAATATCTAATTTAAGTATTTAATCAAGTCAAATAACATGCATTGCATTAGTAACAAACTTAAAACTATATAAAACTTTAATTGCATTAGCTTAAGCATCAAATACCTAATATATGTTAAGGGGCTAATTAGGATCTGCTCTAGATGTCGGCCTCGCTTTCCTCAAACTCATTTTAATATAACGTACCTACCACTCTTGCATAATTTGATCATATTCATGATTTTAAATCGCTTAGATGGTTTAGCTAGCTCCCCAATATAGGCCAGGGTAAGTCCAAATTTGTAATGCATTAGCTAGGTTTAGGTTACTAATCTTCGATACCCAATTTAGACTTAGGTTCTGAGGCAGTCTCAGGCTATAAGCCCTCAAGTTCTAGAAATTGAATCCAAACCTTCTAATAAAATTGACCGCACAAACTTAAACCTCCATTAATTAAATTACAACCCAACTCTTAGGATAGGTTGAGCATTTCTAAATTATTTCATAATCTTAAAATACTCCATACCCTTCTTTCTTTGACTCCAGAAATAAGTGCTCAAATTTGATTCAATTCCACTTGAAATTCCAACCCTTACATCCTTTGACATCAAACTTTGTATTCTTAAATAAAAAATTTATCGTTATTTTAATCGTGAGTATTCATGAGAAACTTTGGTTTTTCTATGATGTAATTAACTATGAGGGTTTGCACTCGTAGGAGATTAGAACCCATACTAGATTTTTAAAAATCAAATTTTCAAAAATGTCTAATTAATTCTCTTTGGGAAATTAAAATTCAACGATCATTATCAGCATATCCAAATGATTGATAATAGGTGATATTCTCTTTCATTGAAAAGATATATCATTTAATTATCATAATTTTGATTACAAAATTAATGATCTTTTATCAGGATTATTATAGTCAAATATTCAATTGAACATTATTTTGATCTTTCGAGATCATATGTTGTCTCTCCTGAGTTTGCCTAGGATAATCAGGATAGAATTTAAACTTTAAAATTTGAGCACATTAGGGAATGGTATATTCGCCTCCCGAGGCGCTATATTATTCATAATGCCATGATCAATTTCAAAACTAAAATTCTAAAAATTAATCTTTCCTAAAGAAAATTAAACTTTTCAAAACCACACTCTTTCAATCAAACAACATAACAAAGTTTTTGATGTTGGGGGCATGGATAGTTCCCTTCATATTGGGGGCTCAGTTCTACATACTGAGCACAGACGATATTTGATAAGGAATTTTAAAAGTTTTTAAAAATGTTCTTTAATAGGAATATTAATGGAAGTCTATTATAGAAAGAGATATTGGGTATAGAACAAACTCATGTTAAATTTCATAGTCACACTCATTAGTGGCAGTAGGACCAATAATGGGATGATGAGCGAGCAAGGAAAGCCCATGTAAGTATATGTGTTTAATATTTTTTATGTTATGTCTAAATTGCTTAAATTTTTATTAACTTTCATAGGAGGAGTATACATGGCTTTGAGAGAGCTAGGCTATAGTAGGTGAGGATTCTTTTGGCGGCTCTATAGAGTATTATAAGTACCGCATCTAGTTACAAGCGATAGGAAGAAAGCAACATGGCAGGGTTTATGGTTTAGGTTCGCAATCTTAGGCATACAAGGGGATGACCTCTAGTGGATCCAGATTCGCAGCAAGTTCCCAGGAGTCTTTATATAGTCAACAGGTGGCTTCCCTTCAAGCAGAGCTAGAACAAGTAAGGAAATCTCAAATTGATTGGCAAGTGCAGTTGTAGGCACAGATACATATGCATATGCAAATGCATTACAATTAGTTGTTGGATGAAATGCGAAAAATGAGGGAGCAGTTCAATGGAAAGGATATAACTCCAACAGGGGATTAGTCGACGGATTAAGAGTAGTTTAGTTTTTTTTTTTTAGTTTCATATGTACTTATTTCAGTTTCTAAATATTTGGTGAAGTTTATGAATATGTTGAGATATTTTTTAATATTTGGTGATGTTTATGAGTAGTTGTTTGTTATTACACTAAACACAATCAGTTGTTGATGTTTGTTATTATCTTATGTAACTATTTATTGCAGGTTGTGGAAATCAGATTGTTATATGGGAAGGTTATTTTTTTGCTACAGGTTTCTGGCAGATAATACGATGGTAATCGACTGGAAACAACAATACAACAAATTCCTTATCACTTTGTGGTGTATTTATATGCCGTATTTTCGGCATACAATGCATCGGTTATCTGTGTCGTTTAATTTTTGGCGTATACAACGATGAATTTTGTGCCAGAATTATCGGTGTATTATTACATAAAAAATTCTAGTAGATTTAATGTCAAAATAAGAGAGAAGGAAGTGATGTAACTAACATATTCTTTTTCGCCAGCTTTGCGCCAAAAAGTCTGCCGGAAACATTTCCGGGGTAATATATACATCATAAATTCTTTCCTGACGTGCAAATTAATGCCGCATTAAAATTCAATGGAAACATCCTTTTCCCATCAAATTTTTTATTTACCAAGCTGATTTGTCCTGCTTGTAATAATGGGTTTTCTTGTAGTGTTGCCAGAAAATTAATCGCTAGAAAGCCGTCGAAAAATTCCGCTGGTAATGGGTGATTTTCCTATTGTGGTAGTTGACATGCGACTTGAATAAAAGTCTCAACTCTCTCAATAAATTCATCTGTCAATCTTTTTTGAATCGATAACAATCTATTATACATCCAATATCTCTCTTCTTAGATAGTCATTTGGATGTTAAATCAAAGGTTCCCTACAGAGTTGTGAAATGAATTATTAAAAAAAGTGTCACCTTAAAGGTGTGGTAAATGCATTAATAAGAAGTAATAAGCCCTTGCAGTGTGTATCTCTAAAGTTTATTTTTGGTATGTTTTTATGTAAACAAGACTCGATATTTTCCCAAACTATTCATATTTCTTTCTTATGTTTGTAAATTATTTTTATGATGCATCTGTTCCTTGTATGATCTATATCCAGATCATCGGTTGTATTTTTTTTAGTGATATTTGTTATCATTAAAATCTAATTAAATCTTTTTGGGCTCTTGTGTTTAATGGATTTGACGTTACTATTAAATCATTATAAAAATTTGATCCCATTGCAGACATTGTAGGCTATGAATATCTTTTGAATGATAAATTAGAAGTTAAAAAGTACTTATATTTATAATATGAATCTACCTATGATTTTCTTAATTTTAAATCATTGTCGAAGTCTACCCTAAAATATATTTATGAACCTAAACTTACAAGACTTAAAATTTTAATAGAAAATTGAATCATTAAACATAGAAGAACCTAAACCTTAAATAAATTTGAATATAAGCTTGACTAAGAACTAAATAGATCATTCGTGTTTTAAGTTGTTGAGTCAAATAAGCTACCTAATAATACATGTGATAATGAATAATCTAGCTTGCCCTTTATCTAGAATAGACTCTAAAATAAACTATATGAAATTAAAAAGACAAACTAATGAGATGCATGGAGATCACCTTTGGCTAAGGTGGGCAGGCTGAAATAGGCTAGGGCAAGCTCGGTTGCTGAGGCTAAAGTGGAATTTTGCGAGGAAGAAAAGTCGTGGCTTCTCTAGATGAACCAAATGAGCAGGCGACCGAGGTAGAGTAGAATTTGTTGAGCGTGGGTGTTCTCTGGACAAACCAAATGAGCCAGGAGAAATGAAGAAGAAAAGAAGGGGGTTCAATTTTAGGGCTCTTACCGATGGAGTTTCTAGCGGTTTAAACCGACAAAATTTTTTCAATTAAAACATGGCGGCTAAACCGCTGGCAAATATATCATGAAAATAAAATATAGACACTAATTTGATAGCCAAAAATATTGGTGAATAGTCTTTTAAATAGCAGTCAAACTACCGATAAATAATGACGATCAGACCACTAGTATTCAGTGAATTTATTATAGTGTTATTAATAACTGCAAAATTTGTCTTTTTAAGTGGAATCTTTTTATTCTTTTTTTTGTTTTTGAAGAAGAAGCAATAAATGCATTTATAAATAAAAAAGTAAGGAGCAACCTATAAAGTACATCCTACAGATTCCTCCTTTAACACTTTAAGAAAAGAAGGAGGAACCTTATTCATGGCAACGTCTTCCCAAACAAAAGATGAAAAAATAGCATAGTTAGCACATAGATCTGCTAACTTATTACAACTCCTTTCTATACAATTTAAAATCACATAATTAAAAATTATTAATAAAAGAAAAGTCTTATAATATTTGTTCACCTTTTTTAATTGAATTTTGAATGAACTTGATGATGTTGGCATTTTCACCTTCAATGATGACTCCCTTATACTCAAACATCCAATCTTTAATAACATCTTTAATGGCTTTTATAGCTAAAAGCTCCAAATGAGCTATATCCCAATGAACACACGATTTGCCAAAAGCCAAAAGAAACCTGCCTTTGTGATCTCGAAAAACACCTCCTATACCTCCTTTATAAGACCGCAACAAGGAAGCATCTAAATTAATTTTGATCAAATCGGGTGGAGGAGTATGCTAAGTATTATCTAACAGCAAATGCGGATTGGCAACCAACCGGCCTGACTTATAAACACTATACCCTTTAGAAATAACAACATGACCAATCGCCTCAGATGCAATGAACATCGAGCTCTTGTCTGATTTCTCATGAACCAATTTGTTCATTTCCTTCCTCGTAAAGTACACTGAATTCCTAAACAAATTCACCAATAAAGAATTTTGAAGATGCAGTCACTTCAATCTATCTTCAAAGGAATAAAAAATTGGTATACCAAAGCCCCATTCATTCAAATGATAAAATACCTCATTAAGCTTCTTGCATTTATTGGTCACATAATCTAAGTCTTCAATCTCATTACAACCTCTAGGACAAAGGTTATTTGTTTGCAATCTTCTATATGATAGGAACTGAAAAGTCAGTAAAGCATTATTAAATAATCTCCACCAAAAGTTTTCCACTCTAGCATTGAGCTTAGCCTTCTTTATCCATTTCTAGTATTCTTGTACAGGACTCAATTCCTCCAATGCCACAGCAGCCAGTGTTGATATAGACCTCCAAGTCTTATTTTGAATAAGTTCAAGCTAGTCTTCATGAAGATTTGAATAAATTTCTATATTACTTATCAATTCCACGAGTTCATTGCCAAAATTCTTCCTCAATTCTTCAATATTCCATCTTCCTTCCGAAATGAGAGTGTTTACTGTCCCAATTTCTCCATTGACATCTTTAGATACCACAAATGTTGGCCACATATTTATATTTTTATCCAATACCCGTGTATCTTTAAAGATATCTATTGAATCACCATTTGCAACATGACACCTAACAATTGGTTTGAGAAACTTGCCTCCATCCATGATTAATTTCCAAGCTGGCGAGGTTGTTTTCTTCCCAACACTAAGGTCCCAAATAGAACAATATTTCGGGTACAAGGACTTATGCATAAAGACTCTTTATCTTGAGTATATTTACACGCCAATTTAGCCCTTACTAGAATAAATATGCTAATAAACTATTTCACTTTGAAATTAGAAACTTAAACTATTATTACTATTCTAAATAGTAAAGTAATTATTCTAAATGGAAATTCTTCTTACTATCCCTATATATTTCATTTTTCATTGGTTAATTGCAATTAATATATTTAGAATTAGAATTAGATTTCATATCTTTTATTATTCTTTTTTATATTTGCGAAAAGAAAAGGTCAACCTTTCTTGAACAAGAATGCAAACCGCGGCCACTACATTCCACTGGTTCACACATTATATACCAACTCACATAATGGAGGCCTAATCCTCCATTCTTTTTATTCCAGATGAAACTTCTACATAGCTTGTCAATCTCATTTAATAAACACTTTGGAATCATAGAAAGTTTGGACTGGAAAGTCGAATAAGAAAGCAATACCGACTTAACAAGGGTGATTCTTCCAGCCATTGAAATAAATTTGCTGCCCCAAGTATTCAACATCTTTATAACTTTATCAATGATGAGTTGAAAATTCATTCTTACAAGCCTTCTCAAAGCAATCTTGATTCCAAGATAATTGAACTCAATTACCACTTTAAAGCCCATGATATGAGATATAGCTCGCTTCCTTCTTTTTCTAACAGAATTTCCAAACAAGATCACTGATTTATTGTCATTCACCTTTTGTCAAGTCCAACCACAGAAGTCCTTCAAAATACCTTTAATCTTCACCGTCTTCAACTTAGATTCATAGAAGATTATAATGTCATTTGCATAAAGCAAATGCGATATCCTTGGGCCATTTGGACTAACCTGGATACCAATGGAATCATTCCTCAAAAATGCATTTGACATGAGTTAGAACATAGAATAAAAAGAAAGGGCAATAGAAAACATCCTTGTTGGAATTCAATTCTAGCATTGATCCAACTAGACTGATTTCCATTAATTAAAAATGAAAAGGAAGGATTTTGCACACATTCCATGATTAATCTAGAAAAGAGTATAGGGAATCCAAAATACTCTAATGCTTTACTCAGAGTCAGCCATCCCAAGGAATCATAAGCTTGTTTCATATCTATTTTAAAAGAGACCAAACCTTTGTTGGATTTAGAATACCTGAACTTGTGAAATATCTCTTGAGCCAAGAGTACATGATCAGACAGAGATATTCCTCTGATGAAAGACACTTGCTCCTTAGAAATCAATTTTGGAATAATGCAAGACATTTTGTTCAATAAAACCTTGGCTGCTATTTTGTAAATATTATTGCATAAGCTGATCGGTCTCTAATTGTAAGGAGTAATGGGATTACTCACTTTGGGAAACAACACTATAAGAGTTTCTTTCCAGCTATCACACATTTCAGCAGAATAAAATAATTGGTACAAAGCATTCCACAGATCATCCTTTATAATGTTTTAATAACTATTAATAAAAGAGTATGATATGCCATCAATCCCTGGTGCAATGTATCCTCCTTTTTGATTGATCATAATCTCTACTTCATCTAAAGAGAAGTCTCTGTTCAGCAACCTTCTATCCTCCTCCAAACAACTCCACGGGTTGGGCCACCCATCCAAAGTACAACTTCTTTCACGCCACATTCCTTTGAAGAATTGAAGCATTATCTCTTCAATTCGATCTTGATCCTCTTCTAGTCTTCCATCTTCACCTTTTATGCAGTTAATGACATTCGAATTTCTTCTTGCACTAGCAAAAGATTAAAAAAATCTTGAATTTCAATCTCTCTCAACCATCCATTTAACCTTTGCACGTTGTCTCCACCAAGTGTTTAAGCGAGCTAAAGTAGAATTTAACTCGTTTATTTTAGATTTGAGTAGCCAAATCTCTTCCACCAAAAGGCATCCATACTCCCCTTCTTTTAATTGAAGATCCAAGATATCCTTTTTAAGAGTCTCCTTTTGTTGATTTAAACATTTCATTTTTTCTCTACTCCAATAGAATAAAGACTTAAGAGCTCTATTCATTTTAAAGTTAATAATGTGAGAAAAGCTTCCATAAGTCTTCATATTCCAAGCATTCCTCAAAAATACATCAAAGGCTAGAAAGGAAGCCTACATATCCTCAAACTTGATAGATCTTTTAGCCATAGGACAAATTTCAAATAGATTTAACATAATAAGACAATGATTCGATGCCACTCTTGGTAGGTGCTTAACCACCAAGCGATGAGACAAGCTTAATGCTAGCGAATTCATAAAACATCTATCCAAACTTTCTAGGATATGATCAGCACCAGTTTTGTTATTACACAATCTATATTTTGGCCCAACAAAACCAATCTCATGAAGGTCATTGCAAGCTAAGAATGATTTCATTTCTTTAGAGCCCAAAGAAAAAGTAAACCTTCTTCCACCCCACTTATCCTCCTTCAAAAGTAAACAATTGAAGTCACCACCTATCACCATAGGCAAATCAACACCAAAATATGTTTCCAATTTTTCCCAAAGAGTCCTCCTTTTATAGACATTTGTACTACCATAAATGGTAGCTACCCTCCATCTTCCTTTATTAGGAACATCCAACTCACGAATTACAAATTGAGAAGAATATTCCAACACAATGAAAGAAGGAAAATTGTTTTTCCAGATCACCACAATACCTCCAGACAACCCTTCAGAAGGGACTTCGAAAAAGTCCCATCTAGTGCCGATTAAGGATCTTATATCCCTATTATCAATGGAAGCCAACTTGGATTCTAACAACCCCACAAAAAAGACATCATGATCCTTCACAACCTCCTTGAGGTATAGAGAAGCTTTCCTTTTCCTAACTCCTCTACACTTCCAAAAAACTATGGAAGCCATTAATGGATAATAGGGGAAGAGTTCCCCACTTTCTCCCATAGATCACCATCCATCCTTCTACTTTTGGTAACCAATTTGATTGGTGCTAGCCCATTTAACTGTTTAACACCTTTCTTTTTAATAGTAGAAGAACTCACTTCATTAATATTTAGCTCATCATTCAACCCAACAGCAAGATTCATTTTGTCATCACAACATTTAGCTTCCTTGACAACAGAATTTCTAGGAGACATTACCGCATCAACAATCTCCCCTTCCTCAACAATAGCATTTAATACATCAAATTTATTATTGTTAATAAAAATTCTAATAGAATTCGGGGCCATACCATTAACAGTTCCTGCAGCCGTTTGGAGATCCAAAATGTTTTGGAATTCCACTCCATCTGTGCTATTCACACCAACATCTTTAGTATTTGTTCCTAGGTCTTAGATCATAAGTTTTGAAGTTTCTTTCACAGGAGCAGCTAGGCTCTGTCCAGCAACATTAAGGTTCTTATTAGCAACTATTTCCTTTTCATCAGCTTCAGGAATCACCAACATTGTCCCAATAGAGGACTTTATTGCAACATCTGAAGTTTTTACACCAACAAGTTTTGTTCAGACTTCCACCTCTTTGACAGCACCTTCTTTATTTGATTGTTGCCCATTAAATTTGGGCTTTGTCTTTCTAAATGTTTTCTTTCCATAATTAACATGGACCCAAGGTCCATACCGATCTTTAATTGCAACCACAACATCTTCCTTTTATCTATTAGCAGCTACAGAATTTACCTTCATAGGTTGGCTTTCTATGTGAACAGGACCTTGGAAAGGAAATAAACTGCCTCCTAAATAGTTATTTTTCAAATGTCCTATCTTTCCACAACTGAAACAAAAGGAAGGTAGCCTCTCATACTCAATATTTTGGTAGAATTTTCCCAAATTGCCTTCAACTCATACTCTGAATGGTAACTTTTCAACGAGTTTGACACGAACACAAACTCTTGCAAATTCTCTCCTTCCCCATTGGAACATATTTCTATCAATCAGATAAGGAGTTCCTACCATGGATGTAATCCTACAAACATTAATCTCATCCCAACATTGTAACGTGAAATTAGGCATTCAAATTAACATAGCAGAAGTGAGTCCTTTTAAGGAAGTAGGCGAGAATGCTAGTGACCATCTATTAATTCCAACAATGTTTCCATTTATATACCAAGGTCTCGTAGTTAAAACCTTCTCCAAAGGTTCAAGTTCTTCAAAAGCACAAAGAACCCATCCCATTCCGAGTAAGGCTAAGTGAAATTTTCTAAATATACCCCATTGCCTCCTCAACTCTATGCTTATGATATGAAAGGGTATGTTATCACCAAAGATTTTGAATACAAGGGACTTTTGCAGTTTGTTTGAATTTTCCAATTCATTTCTAGTGTACAATTTTCAATAAAGTCTTCACCAAATTTCAGATCTGCTACTTTTATGTTAGATTTTTTGCTCCAAGTATTATTCAACACCTTGTTTGATTCTGGTTTCATATAATCCAATCAACTGATTTGTAAATTGCAATTACCCAAATCCCCTGATTCATATTCATGGACTATATTCAAATCAGAATTTGATTGATTCAAGCTTGTATTCCTTAGCACATTAGGTTCAACATATACATCCTTTCTTACCAAATCATCCACAATCTGGATCTAAACAGGGTCCTTAACAGGATTAGTTTCATAATTTTCAGTATATCCAAGTTGAGCTACCACATTACCACAGGGTTTTGAAACAACATCTTCAATGGACTTATTCTTTGAACCAGGTGAAGAAGGAATAATAAATTAAGCATGAACATCAAAATTAGATTCACATATACCAGTAGCATTTGTCTGTCTTTTACCAAAGCTTTCAATCAAAATATTTTTGCCTTTCCCTACAACTTTAACTTGTTTTTTAGGAATCAATAACCCACCCTCATTTATGATCAGTGGCCGATCTTTCTTAAACCTCATTTTGCATCTTGAACATAATCAGAATCTCCAAACGAAGGAGGAGACAAACCTGCATCATGCTGAGAATAGTTTTGAGATGGAGCGGGAATCGGGCGAACGTTGAAGGAACCACCATTAGAAAGAGGTCGATGTCCCCCCAACGTCATCAGAGCGGTGCTGATAAAGGCGCGAATAGAGAATTCAAATTTTTCCTTCAACCAGGAAAATCGAAGCTTCTCTCTCTTTATAAAAGTTTGAAAGATTCAAGAACTAATCCTTTTATTCACATAAAGGAGGAATCACCAAATGTGTCTATCTAGATCTCATTTCCTAACCTTTGATTATGTCTTTTTAACTCGCAAGTTCTTCATGTTATGGCCTCTATCTTTGGTCATCCTCTACAAATGTACTTGGCCATTACTTCCTTTTCTAGACCCTCCTTTACCAGGATTCTAGTTGAGCTTGACCTAACTAAAAAATACCATAAAGAAGTTTGGATTTGTCCTAAAAGCTTTGGATATTTACAAAAAGTTAAATTTGAAAATTTTTCTCTTTTTTAATCACTATAAAACACATGGTCATGCTATATCTAAATGTTTTATTTTGCATCCTTATTTGAGAAATGTAAATTAGAAACCTAATGAGGCTTCTCTATTACTAAGGCTATTTGTCCTCCTGTTGTAGGATCTGATGTTGAAATTGTTGAAAATGTGGTTTTGAATGGTATTCATGATCACCTTAATCCTAATCATAACCTTAATGAAAATTCTAAGGATATGTTTAAAATGTTGAACTTTAGTCTTCCTCTTTTTATTATTCTCAGCAAGAAAACTGCAACCCTTAAAATCCTACAATGTCCACCTCTAGCAACCTGGATGATCTTGTTGAGGATGTTACTAAACCTATCTTGCTACCCTTAATTAATACTAATGCAGAACATTCTCCTAAAGTGTTCCCCAACACTCCTCCTTAAACTAATATTCACTCTCTACTTATTGTGAAAGAACATACCCTTGAAATTGACACATTAAATCATTTGAGGCTTATAAAGCTTTGTATGCTTTGAATACAAATGTTTCTAAAATTATTAGTTCTACTAATGTTGATGATTCTAATATTGGAGTTTCTTTTAAACTTGTGGAGGTGCAATCCCTTAACAATTCTATTAAAGAGGGAGAAATTATTCCTTTATCTAACCCTAATATTAATCAATAGCTTTCCCTAAATTCTTCCTCTAATGTTACTGCCTCCTTGACCACTCTACTAATTTTGAGGGTTCTTTGGGCCTAGATGATGGATTCACATAAGTTCAAAAAAAAAAAAATTCTAAAAACTTTTTCACCCACACCTGACAAACCACAAGGGCTCAAGCTTCTCTTTCATTACATAATGATCAGTTCTATCATTTGGGATGTTAGAGGGATTGGCTCTTGCTCTTATAGAGATAGGGTTAGGAACCTTTATAATAGAGTTCATAACATTTTAATTTTAGTTTTTATTCAACCCCTTATATCATCTTATCAACTTCTCCCTACAACTATATCTCTTGGTTTCATTAATGGATTTGCTAATTGCTTCAAGAAAATTTGGATCTTCTAGAAAAATCTTGTGATGGTGGACATTCTTGGTAATTTCCCTCAAGCGCTTCATACTCATATTGAGCTATTACAATTTAGCTCAACTACCTCTTTCATTTATGCTTCCTGTTATTGTCTTGAAAGGGAGAACCTTTGGAAGCAGTTAGTTGACTTTCTTCCAATTCTAATGGTCCTTGGTTCATTAGAGGATACTATAATACTATTACCTCTTCTTCTGAATGTTTAGGATGTCTTCCTCTTCATAATTATTCTTTGGAAGATTTTAGCAATATGATTTTTTTGTCAATAAGTTGACATTGATTTTTAAGGTAACAAATTTAGATGGCACTAGGCCACTATAAGACAAAGGCTTGATTATATTCTTATCGATAATCAAGGGCTTTTTAATTTCCCCCTTACTCATGTTGAGCAACCAAGTAAAACTTCATCTGATCATCCTCCCCTATTTTTGAATATTAAGATCCAAAAATGTTTCGTGCACCTGCCTTTAGATTCCAAAATATGTGGCTACAAGACAAATCTTTTTTTTTTAGTGAAGAATAATTGGTGTGCTCCTCTAAATAATGATAATAACATTGGTAGTACGACTAGGTTTTGAGTTAAACTCAAAAAGCTCAAATAAGCCATTAACTTCTGGAATAAAAATGTCTTTAAGAACTTGTTCTTTTAACATTAAGGAGGATAAGTCTAATATCATTACTCTACATAACTTATGTCAGATTGATGCCTCCCCTAAGAACCATCAAAGCATGCAAGAACCTAAGTGTTCTCTTTTTGATCATCAAGCACAAGAATAGATATTCTAGGAACAAAAAGTTGCGGCTAAATTTCTAAAAGAAGGGGATAAAAATACAAAGTACTTTCATACTTTAGTTAAAAAGAAAGAGTTAAAAATTATATCAATATTAATATCACCTAATGCGGATATTGTTGCTAATAAGGACCACATTGCAGCTTTTGGGGTTGATTTTTTAAGAAGTTTTAAAAAAAAAATTCACTCCTTATCCTATCCTTCATCCCCATCTCATTACATCTCTTATCTCTGAGGAGGATAATGAATTTCTCTCCCATACACCTACTCCTAGAGATCTTGGACATTGTTAATGGCATGAACATTGATTTTATGTTGGTTATAATGGACTCACGACTAAGTTATTTCAAAAACCCTAGCACATTACTTATGAAGACTTAATTGCTATTATTTTGGATTTGTTTGGAAAGAAGCCTTTTCCTAGGATTTCCTTATTCAACTCTATTATTTTCATTCCCAAGAGAGAGGTGATTAATCTCTTGGATGATTTTAGACCAATTAGTTTGTGCACCTTTTCAACATACTCATATCCAAAATTATGATGGGTAGGATTATTGTTATCTTTCCCAAGATTATTTCTCCCTCTCAAACTAGCTTTGTTAAGGGGAGAGCTATCTTTAATAATATTCTTCAGGTTTAAGAACATATTTATGATAATGATCCTAAAGTTAGAGGTGGCAACATCATTTTTAAATTGGATTTATTTAAATCTCATGATAATATTAACTGGCATTTTCTTTATAACACTATGCTCCTCTTTGGTTTTAGCTTTTATTTCGTCAAATTGATTAAGAACTGTATTGAACAATCTTATTTCTTTTTATCATTAATGGAAAAGGCAATGGTTATTTTGCCTTTTCTTAAGGTCTCTGTCAAGGAGACACTCTTTCCTAGGATTTCCTTATTCAACTCTATTATTTTCATTCCCAAGAGAGAGGTGATTAATCTCTTGGATGATTTTAGACCAATTAGTTTGTGCACCTTTTTAACATACGCATATCCAAAATTATGATGGGTAGGATTATTGTTATCTTTCCCAAGATTATTTCTCCCTCTCAAACTAGCTTTGTTAAGGGGAGAGCTATCTTTAATAATATTCTTCAGGTTTAAGAACATATTTATGATAATGATCCTAAAGTTAGAGGTGGCAACATCATTTTTAAATTGGATTTATTTAAATCTCATGATAATATTAACTGGCATTTTCTTTATAACATTATTCTCCTCTTTGGTTTTAGCTTTTATTTCGTCAAATTGATTAAGAACTGTATTGAACAATCTTATTTCTTTTTATCATTAATGGAAAAGGCAATGGTTATTTTGCCTTTTCTTAAGGTCTCTGTCAAGGAGACACTCTTTCCTAGGATTTCCTTATTCAACTCTATTATTTTCATTCTTAAGAGAGAGGTGATTAATCTCTTGGATGATTTTAGATCAATTAGTTTGTGCACCTTTTTAACATACTCATATCCAAAATTATGATGGGTAGGATTATTGTTATCTTTCCCAAGATTATTTCTCCCTCTCAAACTAGCTTTGTTAAGGGGAGAGCTATCTTTAATAATATTCTTCAGGTTTAAGAACATATTTATGATAATGATCCTAAAGTTAGAGGTGGCAACATCATTTTTATATTGGATTTATTTAAATCTCATGATAATATTAACTGGCATTTTCTTTATAACATTATTCTCCTCTTTGGTTTTAGCTTTTATTTCGTCAAATTGATTAAGAACTGTATTGAACAATCTTATTTCTTTTTATCATTAATGGAAAAGGCAATGGTTATTTTGCCTTTTTTTAAGGTCTCTGTCAAGGAGACACTCTTTTTTAGGATTTCCTTATTCAACTCTATTATTTTCATTCCCAAGAGAGAGGTGATTAATCTCTTGGATGATTTTAGACCAATTAGTTTGTGCACCTTTTTAACATACTCATATCCAAAATTATGATGGGTAGGATTAGTGTTATCTTTCCCAAGATTATTTCTCCATCTCAAACTAGCTTTGTTAAGGGGAGAGCTATTTTTTATAATATTCTTTAGGTTCAAGAACATATTCATGATAATGATCCTAAAGTTAGAGGTGGCAACATCATTTTTAAATTGGATTTATTTAAATTTCATGATAATATTAACTGGCATTTTCTTTATAACATTATGCTCCTCTTTTGTTTTAGCTTTTATTTCACCAAATTGATTAAGAATTGAATTGAACAATCTTATTTCTCTTTTATCATTAATGGAAAAGGCAATGGTTATTTTGCCTTTTATTAAGGTCTCTGTCAAGGAGACCCTCTTTCCCTAATATTTTTCATTGTTACTATCGATTATCTATCCTAAGGTTTGGAAAATATCTTCTTGAGACATCCTAATTTGTACTTTAGATCTCTTAGTGGTTTTCACATATCTCATTTAAGTTATGTTAATGACTTTATCATCTTTTCAAATGGGTCTTTAAATTTGGTGAAAATATTGTTGAAATTTCCTAACAAATTTGAAAAAATAAATAGTGATCTTAGCATTAATAATTCTAAATACTGCTTCATTACTTCTAAGATAATTTCTCATAATCATGTGAATCATATTTTCAAATCCTTACCCATTAGATATATGGGAATCCCTCTTTTTAATGGTAAGAAAACATCTAACTTTTTTAAGATATTAGTTTTTGTGGACGTATGGAAAGACTTTTCGACAAATTCTTTTGCAGATCCTCTACTTCTAAATCCAAAATCCATTGAGCTTCTTAGAGCAAATGTTGTGGTGTTTATGATGAAGGGGGTTTAGGTTGGAAGACTCTCTTGGACCTTGCTCATACGTTTTCTATCAAATTATGATTCTCATTTCATTGTAACCAAAGTCTTTGGGCTAAATTTATGACTTCAGAAATATTATGTTGGTAAACACCCCCATAATTGCCACTTTAAAGGTAGGGATTCTCTAGTTTGGAAAACGGCTTTTGTTATCAAATGGGATTCTAAAAATATAATTAAATGGGCATTGGTGATGGGAATGTTCTCTTTGGCAACATAATTGGTTGGGTGGTGCTTCCATTAGCACTACTCTGAATTCCTGCTAAAATTCTTCTATTAAAGTGTGTAGTTTTTTTTTTGGACAACAGATGGGACATGGATAATTGAATAATACTTTCCTTGACAATCTGGTGCAATAAGTTGTTAAAATCCAATTTAATCTAGAGGTTGGTGATTGTATTATGCTTAATCCCTCCAATTCTGGTAACTTTGTTCTCAAAGATTCTTGCAACCTTATTAGAGATAGAAAGACCAAATTCTTATTATTCAAAATAATTTTGCACAACATTATTTATTTTTTGACCTCATTTTTGAATGAGATCAATTTCTAGAATAATTAAATTCACTTAATTTAATTAGTCAATCCAAATCCTATTTATAAATCAAATCTCAAAATCTAAACTCAAAATAAATTCCTAGTTGAAGCCTTTGCATTTGTGCGTGAGCTTTTGTATATTGATTAAGAATGTCCTAAGGATTCACTTAAATATTTTGGAGGCATCAATGCCCTTCTAAATTATAAAACTTAAAGCATATTCCAATGAGGAAAAAGCTTCAAATATTTTTTTGTCAATGCCACTCGAATTAACATCTTATGGAAAATGAACTTGGGAGCTTCTCCAAAATCATTGAACACGATCATTTTCATTGCCTTAATGCATTAAAACTAATTGAGTGATTGGTAGAATATGGTTGATCATGGTTGACAAAGGAATCCTACCCCAAAACCTCCTAAATCAAACTTTTTATAAACTTCAACATAGCTCTTTCAATAAAAAAATAACCTTGAAATAACCTCCAACATATCCTAAATAATTTTTGGAGTGCATTGAACCCAAACCCAAGTTTTTATCAAGCCTGGTTAACCAAGTCAACTAAGGTTGACCTTATGGACCCTTAAGCCACTAAACTTATAGTTCAAGCATGGAGACCTCACAAATCCTTAGGACCACCTCCACCAAACTCAAAATATCATTTTGAATAAGTTGAACCCAATCATAACCCTTGGTCACCAAGTCAACTATAGTTGACCAAAACCATACATAAAGCCTTCAAAAATTCAAAACCAATTATCTAGACCTAGCCGAATGAAATTAACCCATGGGGACTATCCATTAGGTCCCTAAGGGTCAACCAAAAAAGTTTTAGTCTCTAGACCACCTAGGTTTAGCCACATGACTTGAACAAAGTGGAACTTGATTATCTCATTTTTGAATGAGGTCATAATCTAATATCATTGCCTTCAAGTATTTTGGTCTCCCCACCTTGGTGTTGAAGACACTTGTAGGATCCCCTCTATGTGGAATCTCTTTCATAAAGGTTGGCTAAACATATAAGACAAAAAAACACTTATAATACTTTTGTGTATGTTTTCTTCATTTCAAATCCAAAACAACAAACAATCTCATGAAAATTCTAATTTGGATCACAAATGAGACAATTTAATCGAACATTATCAAATTAATTCAACATGATTCAAGTCCAAATTGAATGTGAGAGCTACATTTGACACGGACTAACTCATTTTGGGTCAATTTGAATCAAATAGATGTCGACAAGAATGAGTTAGCTTGATCCAAATCTAAATACCTTTGATTAAAATCAAGTTTGATGATTATCAAATCCAATTTAAATAAAGTAAAATTGGTCGCACCAATTCGCCCCATTTCAAAGAAGTTTAAATTAACATCAAATAAATAAAGTTACCCACCCATATCCAATTTTAAATTTAAAGTTATGTTAATTAATCTCATTTAATTAATCAAGTCAAGTAAAAATAAACCAAGCATCGATCCAATTTGGTTATGAAAAATTAAACATCATTGAGTCGATTAGACTCACTTCAAAAATAATTCAAAGTCAATCAAGGGCTTCGATCAATTCGATTTAACCTGTCTCTACCTAATCTAAATCAAATCAACATCGACCAACTCAAATCAAATTCATCTTTGACTAAATTGACATTAATTTGATTAATTAATTCAATCAAAGCATCCAAAGATTTGAATCTAATCGAATTAATTTGCCATTTAGTTAGAAATCATGCAAAGAAAGGTCTCAACAAAATAATGTGGTGATCTTGCTTGCATTAAAAACTATATATGAAGACTATATGTGTGAGAATTTTATCATGTGCACGTGAATGAACTTATTAAAAATCAAACTTCAATCTAGTTATCACCTATGATCCCAATAGGATATGTTTTGTTTAGATAGAAACCTTAAACATTAGGCTCCCTTTAACCCTCACTCCTCATAAACATACATGTAGCTTAAATGTTACACCTCATGATATAGATAAGATAGACATAGGTCTACTAACTATTAGTCTGGGCTTTCCCTTTTGTCAGCCTAGGATTAGATCCCCAACCTTTTAGCTTACGAGGTCCCCTTAGATGAGGTAACCCATGGTTGCTAATAAGGATCCTCTTGTCGGCACTCAACTAAGTAGGCTAAGGACACAAACGAACCCGGAATAAGGGAACAATGAGATCTTGACCAGAGGCATCATACAACCTGGTAGGTTAGTGTTCACCCCTCAATCATTTATCTACTTGGACACTTAGCAAACACTAGATGTGGTATATAGGACACCAACCTTAGACACTTAGGTTATGAGGTTCATTTATTCAATTTCTTTAGTACAGTTTATGTCAGCTCTTATGTTATCTTTACTTGTATTTTCTTTACCTTACATGCTTTATGTTATACTTTATTCTCTTCCTTAATTACTTATATTAAATCACTAATTCTAAATTTTAACCTCAAAATAAAATAAAAGACATTTGATTACAATTTTGAGCAAAAATAAACACTAAAACCTTAGTTAAGGAATAAAATAACTGATACTAAAACATTAACTGACATTTCAAACCCCATGATTTACACACTAAAACTTTATGACTTTATACAAAACATAACTGATGTGTGACGAACACTTGCTTGCTTGCTTATGGTAGCCTGAATATTAGTCATCATTAGTCTTAAGGGAAACATTTTAACTCAAAATAAAATTACAAAAAATAATTAGGTAAGGTTCCAAATTCTCTAAAACCATAACAAAATAAAATTCCCTTCCATATCTCTTCAAAATATTTATCCCCCCAAGTCTAAATTTCCACTCTTAAATTTTCAAGTTTTCAAATCACTTATCAATTTTAAACTAAGTTGATTCGTAAGACCAGTAAGATTTAAAACCAAAAATCAGCCCCCTTTGTCCTAACGAACATATTTTAGTTATATAGTCTTATAATTTGGTGTGTTTGTAGGATAGGATCCAAATTTCAAAACTTAAAAAATGGAAAGAAAACTCAATCCCTATCTTAAAGAATATATTGCAGTTACATATTCTTTAAAGCTTGATGTGTTTGTTAGGATAGGATCCAATCCTCTCTAAATCCCAAAAAATTCAAAATTGATTCTAAAAAATGATTCGCCCCTTACAATGCCACATGAACTCCCATTAAAGGTCTCTTGTCGAATATGCTAAGCCATTATTGTGCTTATACTGATGGGGAAAATTATTAGGTCTGATCTCCTGACAAAGAGATACATCCGAATTTCTCTCTATCTACAGTAAAAGCACAGTCAAAGCGCAGCACTTTGACTGCGCTTTATTGTAGATAGAGAGAAATCCGGATGTATTTCTCTATAAGGTGACCAGACCTAATAATTTGCCATATAAAAAGGGATCTCCTACGCTTTGAAGAGTATTGGTTGTAAGCAAACTAAGAGCAGGAGTCAAGGAACATCGATAGTTGTTGTAAGCCCCTTTAATTTATATAAATGATTACAAATCATAGGTTAAGCTAAGAATGCATAGAACAAAAACCTATTTATATGTATATACAATCCAATATTTAGCCTTAACCAGCTTCTCTTTCCTAGCACTCGAGCCTATATTTGGTATTCTTAGCTCTATCCATCTTTTGATTAAGAATAATCTTCCAACTCCTAGAAAAAAATGACAAAATAATAAATAGAAAAATGATCAACCATTTAAGACCAAAAAAGGTTAGTTTAAACGTTAAAAAAAATCAAGTAAAAATCAAATATAATGGTCAAATCAAATTTATAACTAATCCATACAAAGGCAAAAATGATTTTTTTAACTCGTCGAGATCAGATCCTCTGAAACAACATCACTATAGCTAGTCCCCACATCATCAAATCACTTAATCTCATAATCTAATAGGGCCATACTAATTGCAATATCATAGAATTTACCTTTAGGCCACTATGACAGAATGTTGTCACATCAAATAATATTTTTGAGAAACTCTCACTTGTATGATGATCCAAATTTCATTCTAAAAAATTATTACCTCATATATATTCTAATTTTTTCTATGTTATTGATCCTAGATATATCACAACTAAGTGATAGATTGCTCGCTATCCAAGCCACCCACTCTGATCTATGAACCAAGGTACTGTAGAACAAAATCTCACACTACAGGTACACAACTTCCAAAAACATGAAGTGATTCAAAGTAAGCAAGTCTTATTTTCTATATGGATTCCAGATCAGAAAAATACTTCATTTCTTCATTATCAAATAATAGTACTACTAAAACTGCAACACTGTCATAAATAACTACAAAGAGGTTAGGCATGCTCATTTTAAGGTAGCATCAACAAAGAAATTTAAACAATACAGAACAAAGAAAGTTATTACGACATCAACATGTGAAGATAGCTTAATAGGTGTGTGTACTCATACACCAGTGACATGATAGTTGAACTAGCTAGTGAACTTAATAGCGATACTTTGTGGAGTAATCTTTAGGAGCAATGACCAGGCCACGACCTTTTCTGGCACCTCGAAAGATGGTTTCAACAATGTCTATAAACTCCTGTTTGTCCTTCATCGCCCAGTTGATCTTGTTGTTGTTACCAGTGCCAAGATCAATCATAATATGCTTGTTACGGAAGAAAAACATAATTGTGGACGGATCATACAATTCATACATTGTATTGAAATCAGGCACCTCTGTGATATCTACTAGGTATATCACTGCAAAGTTTTTTATAGTTTCAGCAACTGAGGCTAAGACTTCGTCCATCTAAAGGTAAGAAAGAAAAAATTAAAAATGTGTTCAAATTTTCTTAAAACTATAACATACTAAAAAGGTTAAACCATGAAGACGATTTTAACTTGCTTACAATGTATACTTGCCACAAACTCTCAAAGTATGAAAAAAGCTTGAGAGAAATCCCATAACTGCAGATCTATATGAAATTATATAACATTTTCCTTCAATTTGTCGAACTCAAATATGCCAGCAATGAAGCCAGAACAACCAAACATACTGCTTCTCGGAGAAAAGAAAGAAAGTAATGCCCGTTACCAAAAAGAAGTGTCTCCAATGCTATTGAATAGATGAAACATCATATATGCATGTCAGATGGCATACATCCAATAATGACTTGGAGACTTTTTTGGGCTATATGAGGCAACAAATCATTTCCTAAAAAATACCTCAACTAAAAAGTCCCAAAAAACTTATACTGCCAATTCACTAGTATTTATCAAAATACTAGTAAAATATACATAAAAGGATTTATTATCCATAATTTATGCACATCCTTAACGCTATAAATCAGTAAATGAATTGATTGCCATTTTTTAGCTCTGGCCTCTCTTGATTGATATAGATCATTCTTACACCTAAAAAATGTATTCAAGCTCCTGTCACGAGTGAGGAGTGTAAAAGGGAATATGATTAGACAAAGGGTATATTTCTACCTTGATAGAATCACTATGGTACATTCACAAAAATTTATCATGACAGACAATAAAAATTCAACTGACTTCTGGTGGAATAACACATCATGGTTCAACAAGATTTATACCCATCCCAGTTTTCTCACAGCTGTAAATTCAGAATGTCCTAAATTCCTTCTGTTTTCACTGTTTTTTAGGTTAAGTGATAGGAAATAGCCACCATTAGTGCAGAAGTTTGCTGAATTTCAGAGAAATTTAGCAAAAAATAGAGCAGATTTTTATAAAATTATAGGAAATCTGAAAGAAAAATACTTGAAATTCACTAATAGAAGAAGAAAAATAGCACAAGATATAAGAATCTTCAATTCGAGAGGAAGATTCAACTCTCTCAATCTCTAGCTAAAGACTAGCGCCCAAAATCAACACAAGGATCCCAAATTTCAGATTCCAATTTAAGATGAAACCCTAACCCTCACAAGAGAAACTAATTAAAGCAAAGAGGACAATTACAAAATCCCTAAATAGCCCCTAATTAAAATTTTCCCTCCCAAAGCAATATTTAATTGAGTTGTCGGCCCCACTACTTAGCCACCCCCCTCTCCATGGTCCCCCCACCTTCTTTGGGCCTGCCGCCTATAGACAAAAACCGGTCCATAGCCAGTTCAATCAGCCCCCGTTGGGCCGGCCTAACATTAAGCTAGCCGAAAACAGGTGAGATAAGGCTTATGATGACACAACTAGAATTCATTAGGTTATCACAGCTAACCTCATCAAAATACATGCTACAATAGATTGTAATAAAAGGTCAAGAAACAAAAACATCGATGCCCTTCATGCAAAAGCTTTAAGATACTACAAAACTCTACATTTTCAGATATGCATGAAAAACATCTCAAGTTCCACATTTGCAGCTTTTGTTATAATTTTATCAACAATTATAAATATTACTGTTTCACTAAAGGGACAAATCATGGATGAACTAAGCTACAAATAACCAAAACCTTTATCTGAGGCCTTGTACATAATTTGAGAAATTGACGAAAATTACACATACTCTTGCACACATGCTTACTCCTGATAAAAAAAATCAATAATATCTCATCTGAAGCTAGTTGAAAACACATCAACAAAAGAATCATGTATGACTAAATATGAATTAAATTGAAGAAATTATAATTCATGAATATTTTTTTTAAATATAGAATGCATATGATGTTGTTAAGGCTACACCTACTGTACAACCTATTAATGAACCTAAATTCAAATTTGAAAAATAATCAGAACTATAATTTATTTAAAAAAAGTTGGGCATGAGATTATACACTTCTAAGGGAAATTAAACACATATTTGCAAGTGAAATTAAATTAAACGTGTCTATTTCAGTTGATGAATCAAATGAGTATTATGAAAATATAATTCTTGATGAATTATCCAAAGATACTATTACTGAATAAATTATTAACTAATGCTGACTTTGTTTTTGGTCCTTAGTTTCAGAGTATACCAATTCTTAGTAAAGATTTATAAAGGATATACCGATTCTTAGTAAAAAGTTATGCATAATAATGAATTACACCAATATTTCAAGCAATTTGTTGAAGAAGAATGCTCTGAACTATGATGAACCGACATTTCTCCTCAAAGAGGCGTGCAGTGTCCAATACCGTATCTGACACGACACTCGCCCGACACTCCTCCAACACGTGTCGGACACGCCAAAAACGTGTCCGTTTAAAAAATATTAAAAACAAATTGGACACATGTGTCCGACACGCGTACCTTAAATATTTTATGAATTTTTTTTAAATATAATTTCTTATATTTGGCGGGATTTAAACTAAATTTTTTATTTCTTATCCACAACACCAAATCAACGTCCGCACTTAATATCCAATCATCGAATATTCTCATTTTCATTTCTTTTTAAGCACAAAATTCTAGTTATATGAATTATTATTTTCATCTCCTCTCTAGGTGATTGATAAATGACATCGAAGCCTGACCTCGACATCTAATACTAATCATTTTAAGCACAAATTCTAATTAAATGGCATATTATTTTCAAATTATTTTTAAAATTATGCTTATTTAATTTTTATACACTATTTTTTAAATATAAAAACTATAATACCTTGTCCAACCCGTATCCGTGTCATATATTTTCAATAACTAACATGTCCGTGTCATGTCGTATTCATGTCGCCGTGTCCGTGTCTGTGCATCATAGGCTCTGAAAGAAACTTAGATTTTAAAATTTTATCCAAATGATTAACTTTAAAGGTGTATAATTCATCAAATTTTATATTTAAACTGATTGGATTATTTTTTGTTTAAATAGATTGCTCATCTATTAAACATATCATATCTGCATGGATTGTTTTCCTTTAGGGTCATTATCATATCTTCATTAGGGAATTAAATATGGATCTTTATTATTATTTCATCCAGATTTATATTATTAGCATTTTGGCATTTTTCATTACTTGTTTCATATCATATTAGTCATTTTCATGATTTATCTAACGTGCATGAATAAAATAACAAGACCCTAGCTATGACTTAAGGAAATTGTAAACACTTCTGTAAATGTGAAAAAGACATATGTGGAGCTTAAAAAAAGTCAATACAATAATAGTGTGTTTGATTCATGAAGGTGTTAGACCGGTCCACTGGACCGGTCCAGCCGGTCCAGGCGGGACCGGTTCACGGGCGAAACCGCAAAACAGCGGAGAGAACTCCGCCTGTGCGGGATGCCGCGCGAGCCGCTCATCTTGCGGGGCTGTTTTAGGAAGGTTTTTGAATGGATTTTAGGAGGGAATTTGAATGTAGGGACTGTTTAGGGAATTCCTTTTGATTTGTATGCATTAAATAGTTGATTTTGCTAGGGTTTGGGCATCTTGAATTTGGCTGAAATTTGAGATCTCGTAGATTTAGGTTTCTTTGGGCTCTAGCTGCGTCTAGAGATTTGGGAGAGATCGATCCTCCTCTCGAATTGAGGATCAATTGTATCTTGCTCTTTTATGCATCGTCTAAGTGGAATACAAGTCTTTTCTTGAGTTTTCTCTCAGATTTCCTTGTCGTTTTGCTGTTTTTCTGCTGTAAACAGCAGATTTCTGCTGTTTTTCTGCTGTGGACAGCAGTTTCCATCGGATCAACTTCAGTTTTGGTGAGAAACACTTGGGAACTCAAGTGTTTCCTATCAAATTGGTATCAGAGCGTCGATTTGGGACCACCAGCGGCTAAAATTCTGAAATTTCAGCAAGTTTCTTTTCCGGAAGAAGATTTTTTTTTTTGTATCCGTTAGAAGAAAAATGGCCGGAAAGAAAGTGGAAGCGTAAGAAGGCGAGTTCGGACAACTGAAGACAGATCTGGAGGGAAAGTTCATGGAAATCTCCGCCAACAATGACAGGTTGGAAGGGAGGTTTGCGGCTATGGAAGAAATGATGAAAAAACTATTGGAGATGAAGACCAATCCGGAGACATCGGAAGTGAGAGAGACTACTGACGGCCATGGCGTAGGAGGAAATCCAAACCCAATCCGGGGGAAGAGGAATCCGGAGGTGGAGATTCTTGAAAGGGACGACGACATGCCACCTCTAGAGCCAATCTCTAGAGAGGAGATGAGCATGGGAAATGACCGTCGAGGAGCTGATTTTCAGCGTCGAGGTGCTGATTTTCAGCGTCGAGGTGTTGATTTCGGAGGCAGGCGGGGGGAATATGAAGGTAGTGCAGATTCTGGAGAAAGGAGAGAAGAATATCAGCGTCGATGTGCTGAATTTCAGCGTCGAGGTGCTGATTTTGAAAGAGGAAGGGGGGATTATGACGACGAACTCGGATACCAGCGTTGGAGGGAGGACCGGGACACTTGGAGAGCGCCTCATCTTCGAGGAATGGGAGGTTATGGAGAGTTCCGGGGTAACGGAAGGGATCCGAAGGTGAGGAAGTTGAAGATGCCCATCTTTGAGGGTGAAGATGGCCATGACTGGATCTACAAGGTGGAGCGTTACTTTGCTGTCAACGGGCTGACAGACGATGAGAAGCTGACGGCGGCAGGATTGTGCCTGGAAGGGAAGGCGTTGGCCTGGTATCAGTGGAGAGACAGGAGAGAACCTATCAGGAACTGGAGAGAGTTCAAGGATTGTTTATTAGAGCGTTTCCGAGCCGATGGGGGGGGAGACTTCTATAAGCAGTTCTTTGCTCTGACTCAGGAGGGGACCGTGGCTGACTATCGGGACAAATTCGAGTATTTGGCTAGCCGTCTGGATCACATCTCAGAGTCAGCCTTAGAAGGGAACTTCATGAAGGGGCTGAAACTAGAGATCCGAACAGCAGTCAGGGTACTGGAGCCGAGGAACCTGGGAAAGGCTATGGAGCTGGCGCAGTTGGTAGAAGATCAAAAGAAAGCAGAAAGAGGGGCTCGAGGAAACTGCTCAGGAGGCTCTTACAGGACGACGACCACTCTTCTAGCACCTAAAGGGTCTGCATCAGGCAACAGTAATGAGACCACCCGGGAGAAGCCAGTAGGAGGAGGGAGTGGGGAAAATTTCAAAAGGCTGACCGAAAAAGAAATGCAGGACAAGAGAGCAAAGGGGTTGTGCTTCAGATGCGGTGAGAAGTACATGCCGGGGCACAGGTGCAAGGACCGAACTCTTCAGGTTCTCCTTGTCTGTGAAGATGAGGAAGACGAGGAGGGAGGAGACAGCAAATCTGATGAGGAGGAGGAGAAGCTGCACCTGGATGTGGCAGAAGTCTCCCTCAACTCTGTAGTGGGATTCACCCCGAGTCACACTATGAAAGTGAGAGGAGAGATAGCTGACCGCGAGGTGGTTGTGTTGATTGACAGTGGGGCAACCCATAATTTTATTTCCAACCAGTTAGTGGAGTCATTAGGGATGGAGTTAGTGGATACCGGAGGCTATGGAGTGATGATGGGCACGGGGAAGGTGGAGATGGGTAGAGGAGTCTGTCGAGGAGTAGTACTGAAGATTCAAGGAATCCATGTAAAGGAAGACTTCCTTCCCTTGGAATTGGGGAGTACGGATGTCATCCTGGGGATGAAATGGTTGCAGACCTTGGGGGAAACCAAGGACAATTGGGGAGCACTCACAATGGAATTAATGGTGGATGGGAGAAAGATAGTTATAAGGGGAGATGCAGGGCTATCCAAAGCCACGAAATCACTTAAGACCATGGTTAGGGATATACAAGAGGTGGGGGAAGATTATTTGGTGGGACTACACAAGCTGGATGTGATCAGGATGGAGGAGGAAGGGGATGTTTCTCTTTCCATGCAGCCCTTGATTCAGCAATACAGTGAGGATTTTCAGTCACCTCAAGGATGGCCACCTCCGCGGGAACACGAGCATATTTCCACCTTGAGGACAAGGTGGATCTTTGGGAGGGGAGTATTGTTAGACCGGTCCACTGGACCGGTCCAGCCGGTCCAGGCGGGACCGGTTCACGGGCGAAACCGCAAAACAGCGGAGAGAACTCCGCCTGTGCGGGATGCCGCGCGAGCCGCTCATCTTGCGGGGCTGTTTTAGGAAGGTTTTTGAATGGATTTTAGGAGGGAATTTGAACGTAGGGACTGTTTAGGGAATTCCTTTTGATTTGTATGCATTAAATAGTTGATTTTGCTAGGGTTTGGGCATCTTGAATTTGGCTGAAATTTGAGATCTCGTAGATTTAGGTTTCTTTGGGCTCTAGCTGCGTCTAGAGATTTGGGAGAGATCGATCCTCCTCTCGAATTGAGGATCAATTGTATCTTGCTCTTTTATGCATCGTCTAAGTGGAATACAAGTCTTTTCTTGAGTTTTCTCTCAGATTTCCTTGTCGTTTTGCTGTTTTTCTGCTGTAAACAGCAGATTTCTGCTGTATTTCTGCTGTGGACAGCAGTTTCCATCGGATCAACTTCAGTTTTGGTGAGAAACACTTGGGAACTCAAGTGTTTCCTATCAGAAGGCTACCTTCAAAAACCTTTAAGAAATTAAATGCAGGAAAGGCAATAGGTTTTGAAATTCTACATAATAATAGAAATAAAGTCTATAACTTAATTTTTTTAAATAATCAAGTCTACGATATGTTTGAATTAATCTTATTTCATGAGTATGCTTCCAATTCTTAGGATTCTTCAATCATTCCATCTCCTTGAAATTCACATTCAACATGCAGCCAAATGCATCTATACAATTTGTTTGCAAACCTTTACAAGGTGAAGAAACTTTTTACGCTTCTAACGATAGATTCCATAAGTATCTTGAGTGTTAGTGAAATGGACCTATGTATGATGAATCATAGTTACGTAATAGGAAGAGTAATAATTATGTTCCAAATTTTCTTTACAACTATCAAATGATCAATTCATTGCAGGCAATTTTTTCTAAGCTAGGAAAACTGATGTGGAGGTACCTAGTGTGTTCCTAATGTGATATCTCTCTGTGTTATCCTATTTTCCCACATGTTTATCCTTAGCCTCCCAATTTTGCTAAAGTGTGCTTCAAACAATTCATTATGAGAGGGTTGTTTTTTGTCGATACTATAGTCATTGGGATTGTTGATTGTTACTCCCAAGCATATCATGTTATTTTCCTTCTTTTATGAACATGGATACAAAAATATTGTCATTTGAATAAGACCTATTTCTAGGGGTTAGTCTTTTGTATAAATTAATAGATCTCTATTACAGGTTAAAAAAAATATTGAGCACAAAGCACCTCTAGAATGGGGACTAAGCACCAATTATTAGGATGTGGGTGGAACACTGTTGAATCATTTTCAAGCTTACACAATGTACCTAATTCCCTACAGATTCTAGCTTAAATTCATGTACAATCCTAACTATATTGTGGATGTTTATCCTAAATAAAACTTTCAGAAACATGAAAATTATTCACATGAATTGTCCAATACCACATGATTTATGTAGAACAAAGATAATCTTCAATAACCATTGTTTACTTGACAACATATCACACTCAATAAACTAAGTTTGATGTAATGAATATCTTTATCCTAAGTAAATAAGAATAAGGAAAATGCATCATTCACTAGTTCTACATATACATAATTAATAACTGAAATTTATGTTTACGTATTTGACTGCATAATGCAATATATAAAGGGTTTTCGTGAATAAAATGCTGAGGACTGCATCATTGAATACTTAGAAAAAATTTCCTACCAAAAGTAAAAAACATAAATACTTAGAAGGACCTTGACATGGGAAAATTATTAGGTGTGGAGACCAAACCTAGAGATACGTCCAGAATCCAATAAAATGTTGACATGTGGAGTGGACATGTGAATATCTAATTGGATTTATTTATTACTTTATACATTTAATATGTCCGCGAAACTTTTAGCCAAGTGCGCCAAAAGCGCAGGTAAAGTGTATGTAAAACGCAGTAAAAAAACACAACAAAAGAACAGTCAAAGCGCAACTAAAGTGAAACTAAAGCACATGTAAAGCGCACGAAAAAGCACAACCAAAGTGCACTCCACATGTCAAATTTTAAGTGGATGTCTAGACGCATCTCTAAATCCGGTCTCCAAACCTAATAATTTTCCCTTGACATGACCTAGGATTAGAAATGACTAAAACGATAATGGCTGATGCGAATTGTCCGAAAATAGGAAGGCCTTAAAATCATATTATTATCACAGTCCAGTATGACTGACAGAAGACACAATAGTTTACTTAGTTTTTAATATTAACATTCAAACAAAATTATAAAAATTAAAACGCATCAAGAAGCAGGTTTCTAACAAAATTCATTGAGCGGACAACCTTCACTCGATTAGCTGATGATGTTGATGGAGCTATCAGAGAGAAAACCATATAATAAACCTAACTACCACCGAAATCCTAATCGGATGTGAACGAATAAGATAAATCAGAAGGAACGAGTTGAAGAATGAATCTCCAAGAAAAGCATTGTACACAAGATAAAATTTAAGTAGATCCAACTTAAATCAAAGAAAGAAGAAAAATTGAAAGGAAAGATAAAGAACCTGCATGCAAGTTTCATCCCAATCATGGCCAAATCGAATGATGACGAGGCGTTCCTCCTCAGCCAGGATTGCCTGGTCCACTGCCCATCCTGAGTGCAGATGTGGCAGCAAGTATGACATTCTTCGGCGAAGAAGACAATTAGGGGCTGTTCGGTAGAAAGATTTAATTTGAGCAGGTTTTAGGCAAAAAATGGATATCTTAAATCTCACAGAAAATTAAATCCAACATTTCCCTCTTTTTGCCTTCGGATTTACGGGATTTAGCCAAAGAAGCGTGCGAAAACGGAGTAAGACGGTTACCTTCGCCGCGATTCGCTCAAAACTCTGTGAAATCGAACAGAGAAAAAGTAAACCCTTGACAGCCCTAAAGCTATCGGAAGAATGTAGGTGAAATTTTATTGACAGTGTTGAAATCTTAGATTAGCAGGAGCGTTGACATGATTAGATTTAAAAAAGAGTAGTTTTTTTTTTTTTTTTTTTATGTTTTTTTTGGGAACGGTGATATCTACTCGCTGTTATCTCTCAAAAGAGGCACTTGGTGGTGTAATTAATCTCTGGACGAGTCTACCAACAACCAGCCCTACAGTTGCAGGACTCACAATTATTTTCTCCCCGCTTAAAGAGTCGTGTCGTATGAGAGAGAATTCGAACTTGATATGGGGGCTCGCCCACCAACCCACCTAAGCCTGGTGGGGTAAAAGAGTAGAGTCACCGAATGTTATAAACATGCCAAATGAAACCAATTTAGCGCATTTAGTGAGTTGGGAAATGCGCCGATAGTAAGTCCAGTAATTTTGGTCGTGTAATAAATTAAGTAATATATTAATTTAAAAAAATATATATAAATAATTATATTTGATAGAATAATTCATAATTAATTAAATTAATCTGAAACAACATTATAAATAATTATTTTAAATTAAGCTAAAAGTTAATTTAGGGTGGAAATAACTTAAGTAATATATAAAATGTAAATAAATTTATGAATAATTATATTTCTTAGATTAATATATAGAAAATTTTATTAATTAAAAAATACTTATTGGAGAATAAATTCAAATTAGGTGAACTCTTAATTTAGGCCTTGGAATAACTCAACTAATATATTAAATTTAAATTAATTTATGAATACTTTTATTTACTAGATTAATGTAGATATAATTATATTAATTTTAAATTAATTCAAGGATAATTATTTTTTTATTTAGAGTTAGTAGATGAACTATGTATAAACATTAGTGATATAATAATAAATGAGATTTACTAGCACATGAAATAAAATATAATATTATTATGAATAAATTAATATATATAATTTAAATTCTATAAAAAAATAACGTTTAATAATTTGTAGGTTAAAAATAAATCATTAAATTTTTTTATATTTCAAAGAATTTGAATAATGTAATTATATATTTATTCAAAGCTCTTATATTATTTTAATTAAAAAGGACAAATTTTAATAATAGGTACTATTAAAAATTAAATAAAATTCTACATTATTTAACTTAATTATTCTGAATGATAATACTTAAAGAATAGATTTATGAAAATTAAGTGAGGTAAGTATAGAGTATTTTATAAGTAAATAATCTTACTTTTTGTTTGGATTTATCTTGTTTTAAATAAAATAATAATTTCGATGATTAGGGAAAGAATTAAAAATTATTTATATAATTTGCATTTATTTATTAATCAGCATAATTAGAAGATGAACTTTGCTATACTAAGTTTAAATTTATTTGGAGTTTAATCTTTAATTTGTGATTATTAATTATATTGTAATATTTTCGGCAATTGCCTCCAAAATTTTAAAATACTATAGTCTTTAGGCAATTGCCTCCAAAATTTGTTTCGGGGGCGCTGCCCTCGAAAACCCCCGCAGGTCGAATTCCACCAGGGGCATTGCCTCCTTGGACCCCTGACATATAAAGTGAACAGTTACTTATAAATTTGCCCCCCTTAAAAATTATGGCTGGTTTTGCCCCTATCCCACTCTGACCTCCAAGTCGTGCACTCACCAGCCTAGTTCACCTTCCTGTCTTCAGATCCACACCGAATCCATAACCATAGCCCCTTCTGCTTCAACTAGCCCGATCTGGTCTCAAACCTCTTACAAGTATCCTTTCATGACCCCAAATAGCTGAACCAGAGAGCAGCCTTCGATCCTCCTTATTAAGCTACCAGAATTTCACTATTGTGTCGCCAAATCCTGCTGATTTTGCTCCCTGTAGCCGATCTAGTTCCCACACAAACCCTCAACCGAGCTCCTCTTCATGTGAAAATCCACCCAGCTGAACTCTCCTCCTCTCCATTTCGGAAGCCATTTCAACCAGCCTGTTAATTCATCAAACCAAGCCTTCAATCCAACCATAATACTTTCTACTCTATATAAGCGGCACTCCATAAAACTCAAGCGACAATAACTATTTCTATTATTTATTTTTATTAAATTACTATTAATCACTATTATTAAATAATAATATTAATTATTACTATTGTTACTATTGTTAAAAAAAATGAAAAATGGGAAGAAAGAAAAGAAAGAAGAAAAGGAAAAATTTTTATGATCGTCGACAGCAGCCACCACTTCAATACCATCACCGCTACTTACCTCATCGCTCAAGTATAATGACTTCTCTAAACTCAAAATCCAAAAATCCCATTTTTGGTACTCGTGGAATGCCAGGGAACACCCTACATGCTCTCGTAATGTGGTGGGAGGGAACCCAGTGCGACGTTTGCAGCGAGGCACGTAGGCCTTTATGCATTCTCGTAGTATGGCAGGTTAATTTTAAGTACCTGTGTGCATGCTTCTATACCTGCGGGGAAAACTATATATTTTCAAACAAGTACCTCAAAGACCCATGCACACTCTCGTAGTGTGGTGGTCTTAAAAATCATGGTCGTGATGTCACCCAACACTTATCCTATGCACTCTAATAGCATGCTAGGGAAGGATCAGCTCTTAAAATTTCCCCTATAGGGGGGAGATACTGGAAGGCTGCTAAAATTTGAACTTAATAGAAGACCTAGTCTTGAATCAAATAACAAGGAACTTATACATAAATGAACAACAAGAAGCCAAACTTAAGTCAAATGACGGCGAACTGAACCTAAAATAATGAATAGTGACTTAAACTTTTAATCGATAAAAGGCACGATCAAAATGAAAATACAAATGATGAATAATAATTTTGGTCATCTAATTGAATATCAACTAATACAAAGGGGGTAAATGACTGGCAAAATGCTCAATGCACAATTTGACCAAAAAATGATGAAATTAAAGTGACCTGTCTTATTCAATTAACTAATTTACAAGCGAGGGCCAAGAACTTTTAGTGAATATGAATTCTCATGAGTGTATACGAGGGACATGTAGTGAATAAGATAATTGGCTTGCAAGCATGAGTGCAAGATTATGAAACACAACAGTCCATTTATAAGCCACCATAAGGAAACTATGAGTATTCATAGGCAATAATATAAGATGTACAAGTGAGTACACACTACAAGAGAAAACTATATTAGCAACCAATAGAAACCATCAAAATGGATCACAAATCAAGATAATTTGGTCGCTAAAGCGAGTAGCAACAAAAAAAATTTGTGTCGTTGGTTTGTCGCAGTAGCCTCATCGCTGAGGCTTTTAGCGGCCAAAACTTTTTTTTGGTTTCTAAATTCATGACCACTAATTAGCAGTGGTAGCTAAAATTATAAATTTTACCAACCATTTGTTTTGATGCTAATGATTAATTATTTGGATGATATATAGTTATTTTAATTTGTAATTTTTTTAATCACATTTTTTTAATAGCGACCAAGATAAAAGTTGGTCGTTAAAAAGATCAACCAAGTAAATCACATACCCCTTTAATTTCATAAAATGTGATTATTAATGGATATCAATTTTAGTCATATTTAAAAAAAAATTATTGCTTATTCAATTATTATTAAGATCAATCAATCACTCATTGATATTATCATATTTAAGTACTTCTCATTAATTAGACAAATAAAATACATAATAAAGAAAAACAAAACACTAATTTTAATACATTCATGAAACAAAAATAACAAGGAATAAAAAAATATTCATCAATCAATATAGTAAATAAGGATTAGCTGGATTTTTCTAGTGAGAGAGTGTCCTGATTTTTCTAGAGAGAGTGTGTGATTTTTAAATTTCTATTTCTATGGGTTTTGCTTACTTTTATGGCAGCGGATGATCGTTGTTCATCCACTAGAGGTTCTCAACAGCTTTCCACTATGGATTTCCCTCCTCAAGTTACTGGCTCTAAGGTCTTTTTTCATGCAAATTCTAAGATAGGATTCTGCTCTTCAGTGGATGTTTTCAATAGAAGTTTTTAAGGTTTTTTGGCTAGAGACGGATTTTTTAAGCCTAAATTGTTGGTTATCAATGAAGGTGGTTCTAGTGTGATTTAAAAGAATACCCCCACAATGGGAAAAGGTAAATAAGTGGTTGTTGAAAATGATTTTAAAAGCACAAAAGTTTCTGATGTTCGTCCTTCTGGAAAGATGATATGTGGCCTTAAATTTGACTCAGGAGCCCCCTCTTCTATGGGGTGGAAGATTCAAGTTGATAGGTTTAGTAGCTTCACCAGAAATTCTGAAACTGATGCTTTAGAAAACTTGGAAAATGTTGTTTCATCTATCTAAACTGAAATTCAAGGTAGGGATGATAGAGCTGGTGTGTCAGTTAATGATTCAGTGAATGCGCATGCTGTTCTTCCTGGGGTCATGGGGGAATTGAATTTTGTTGATAATGCAAGCAACACAACATCTATATCTAATTCAAAGGATCCAGTTGGGAATGGTATGTTTAATGTTTGGAAGAAAAAACCTAACATTATGATTGGTGATCTGGATTATGGGAATTATTTTTCTAAAGATGGAATAGCTATGAATATGAATGAGGACATTGAAAAAGAGAATATTATGAAGTTACATAATGCTCTTGTGGTAAAGGTGATTGCTGATAACATTCCTTTCCAATTGATTAGCTTTAAATTGTGAAGGCAATGAAGATGGTTTGGTAAATTCCACCAAACTATGTTAGGTTTGGGATGAATTCTATGTGCTTTTATGGAAGATGATGTTGTTGAGTCAGTTCTATATGAAGGACCACAGTATGTTAATGGTCACATCATTGACATTGATAAATGATCACCAAGCTTTTCACCATCATCCTTAAAGGGGTTGTTAGCTCCGATATGGATTAGAATGTCGAATTTACCATTAAAATATTGGGATGAAGTTAATATTTGTAGAATTGCTTCTCAAGTGGGAAAACCTTATATGTTGGATGGCAATGTGTTCCAATGGGAGAAGAGAGAGTTTGCTCGAGTTTGTATTCGTATCTTGTTGGATAATCAACTTCCTTTGGGTGTATGGGTTGAAGGGAGCTCTGGTAGATTCTTCCAAACGATTGAGTATGAAAGGATTTCAAATTTCTATTTTAAATGCAGAAAAATTGGCCACTTAAGCAGTAGGTGTGAATCTGCATCAGTTGTGAAGGAGCAGGTTGGTGAAGTTCCTTTAGGTGAGCTTCTTGTAGTTAAGATGGGGGGTTCTATTGCTGGATCTAAGTTACATTGAAGCAGCTGGTCTAGCTAATCTAACGTCCAATTATGGACCTTGGATCCATTTCAATTATGGTAAGGGTGGTGTGAAGAACTCTCTAAGGCAGAGGAGGGTTCCTCTTTGTGATGTTAAAGGTCATAGGGACTTTAGTGTTCCTTCTGTTGAAACTGTGAGGATTGGTGTAAATAAGGGTGATCTCAAGGAAGTGGATGTTCCTAATCAGGTTGTTGAAGGGTTAGTTATTCCTGTGTTAAATTCAGTTATTGAGGTTATGGGGGAGGAAAAATCTGTTGGTTTCTCTTCTATCATTATTAATGATTATGAGAAGGTAAATGCTTCTAATTTGGCTTCTTCTTCTCCTTTTAGGGAGTCTAATAAATTTGGTTTGCTTGCTGAAGTTCGTGAGGAGGTTAATGGTTCTATATCTAGTATTGAAGAGGGGGAAGTGGTTGTTGTTCCTGATGGGTCTGGGCTGGATGTTGAGGGATCTCCTTTAGCGTTGTTGGGTAGTTGTAAATTGGTTCAGGGGGAGTTGGTTTTGGTGCGGGAGGTGGATGTGGTGAGGTTGGTGGTTATGGAATGGGTGTGGACTGTAGTGAGGGGGTTGGTTATGGTGAAGGAGATTCTTCTTCTGTTAAAAGAAAGTTGGCATAAAAACGTAAAGGGTTAGGACCATTTAAGATTCTTCCTAAAAATAGGATATTTGATGCAGGGAAGAAAGATGATTTGGGGGGTGTTGCCCCTTCTATTGGTTAAATGTTAAATATTGCCTTTTGGAATTGTAGAGGAGCTAAGAAAAAAACAAGCTTCTCTATACCTGAAGGAGTTTGTGAAGGAGTATGATGCATTTTTTGTTGGGTTATTGGAGACTAAATTATTTTCCATTGATATGAAGGAAGTTAATTTTCTTATTGTTGTGGATTGGGATTTTTTTTATGTTCCATTCAGACTGGTTATCCAATGGGATCTTGGACTTGAGGAAGTCTAGTTTGGCTTCTTTTACCTTCTTGGATTATTCTTCCCAATGTATCATTGGTGACCTTAATATCTTTAGAAAAGATGTTTACAAGAGGAGAGAGCTTTGGGGAAAGATTGAGTTGTATTCCTCCAAGGATTCTCCATCAGTGGTTGGTGGAGATTTCAATTGTTTGTTAGAAAAAGAGGATAAAAGAGGAGGGAAAATTTTTATTTTTTCTCTAGGTTCAAAAAAATGACAACTTTTATTACTAATAACGATTTCCATGATGTTGGCTTCATTGGACCTAGATTCACATGGAGTAATAATAAAGTTGGTGGAGCTCGGATCTTGGAAATATTAGACAGATGTTTTCTAAACTCTTATGCAATTAATTATTCTTAATTGGTGGTTGTTTAGCATCTTGCTAGGGTGGCTTCAGATCATTTTTCCATTGTGGTTAAGTTACTTTAAAATTTTCCTAATACCAAGAAGATTATTAGATTTGAAGACTGTTAGGCCTCTTATTACGCTTCTACGGCGATGGTTTCCAAATTTTGGGCTAAGAAGACTATTGGAAGTTTTTCTGAAGTTCTTAACATCAAATTCAGGAGATCCTTAAGAGCTTTATTTTTTCAGAGAAAAGTTAAGCTTCAAGAACCTAATACATTGAAAGATTCTCTTAGGAAGAAAATACTGGAGTTGCAAATGGAGGAAGTCATTGAGGGTGTGCTCTTGGATCAGAAGATTGTGCTCCTTAGAGCTAAGGTGAATGAACTTAATAATACATTAGCCCCGTTAAACACTTGGTGGAGGCAACGAGCTAAGGTAAAATGGTTGGCAGAGGGGAATTTAAACTCCAGGTTCTTTCATTCTTATGCTAATGCTAAAATGAATTCTAATTGGATCCATAAGGTTAAAGATGGGAATGGGGTGATTGTGGAAGATCAAAAGTAGATTGAAGAGGTATTTCTTGATTATTTCAGCAACAAATGGTGTCCTAGGGAATGCTCTTTAATTGATTGGTCGTCACCCTTCTCTATACAGAATGAAGGTTATAGAAGCTGTCTAGAGGTGGATCTCTCTTTTGAGGAGGTTATAGGAGTGGTGAACCAGCTCAGGGGCTTTAGATCTCCATGTAATGATGGTATTACATATTCATTCATTAATTTTATTGGAAAATTATTAAGGAGGATGTTTGGAATGCTATAAATCTTTTTTTTTTCTACTGGTGTGATGGATACAAGTTGGAAGGAGACATTAATTATGCTTATTCCTAAATTGGATAATCCTTTGGTCCTAGCCAATTTTAAGCCTATAAGCTTGTGTAAGATGATTTATAAAATAATGGCTAAACTTCTATTAAACAGAATGTATGGTATTATTCCTAAACTTATTTCTGAAGAATAGTCAGCTTTTTAGAAGGGGCATTTGATTTTAGCACATGTTCTAATAGCTTAAGAAAATTTTCACAAATTCAGATTTTCCAAATCTTCTAAAGGTTTGGTTTTCTTTAAGATTGATATGGAGCAGGCTTATGACAGTATGGGGTGGTCCACTTTGGAGCAAATTCTTATTAATTTTGGCTTTTAAATTAAATTTTTAAGGCTTATTATGGATTGTGTGGTAGATCCAAGATTCTTAATTTCTATCAATGGGATGTATTCTAATTGGATCAATGCTATGTGCGGCTTCAGACAAGGTTGCCCTTTATCCCCTGTTCTTTTTGTTCTTTGCTCACAACTATTATCTAATGTGTTGGCTTATAAGAAGGATATCATTGGAATCAAAATTTTCCCATATATTCCCAAAATTTTTCATTTGTTATATGTTGATGACAATGTCATCTTTTCTGAGGCTAAAATTAAAATTGTAAAGGAGGTAAGTAGATCCTGTTGGATTTTTGTAAATGGACTGGCCAAAGCATTAATTACCAAAAATTTGTGAAGAAGAGTAAAAGAAAAGCTATAGCTCGACTGGTTGTCCTTAGAAGTGTTAAGCTGATGCTGTATTTGGGGGTAAAGATTACTTTAAGGAGATTAGTAAGGGCACATTTTACTTATCTTTTAGAGAAGACTATGGCAAAGATGAATTCTTGGGAAAATAAGTTTATTTCCTTATAAGGGAGACTTACTCTTCTTAAGTCAGTAATTTTGTCAATTCCTATCTTTCAATACACGCATTTCATTATTCCTAAGGGAATTCTCCTTGAAATTGACAAATTGTGTAGGGATTTTTTTTTGGCATAAGTAGAATGGGAAAAATGTCCTACATTATGTGAGTTGGGAGGTTTGAGCAAGCATGTTAACTTGGGAGGTCAAGTACTTCATTCTTTTGCTAGTAAGGTGGGTCCTTTAAGGGCCAATTGGTCCTTGAAGTCCTCTTGTTCGAGTATTGCACTAAATAAAAATGATTCTCATTCATCCCCGACAACTAGGCCATGAATCCCTCACAAAATCATCACTTCCACCTCATCAGTGAGAAGAAGAGATGAAATCCCTTTCACCTACTCGGTACGGTGAAGTTTCCCAAATCACTTTAAGCTTCCTAGTGTGGCAAAGTAGCCCAATTCACTTTCACCTTCCTGATGCAGCAGAGCAACCCAAAGCACTTTCACCTTTCTGGTACGGAGGAGTGTCAGTGGCCCTTTAACACCAAAGGGGTCTTCCCAAAGCTTTCCTCAACATGAACAATAACACATGAAGGATCTCAATTGTATGTTGGTCAGAGCAATTATATGAATCCCCTTTCACACACCCTTGAAATCCATAAGGATCATCTCCCTTTCTCACAACCTCACCATTTATCTCCCTTGCTAAAAACTCTCTTCAGTGCTCTCTCATAGAAGACTCAATTCTCTAACTACAAAAGACTTTTACAAAGTCTATTAAGAAAGCTTAAGTAGTGGGCTTCTAATAATCCTAATAATTTAATTATGCTGACTCTATTTGTAGAGTACGATAAATGGATCATATATTAAGATTAATTTATTATCGCCATAGATCATCTTGTATAATTATAAATCATGCAATACGATTAATGTAAATCAAATATTAGATTGTACAAAATTAACCAAAGTTAGTCCGTAGTGTTGTTTGATGGTTTGTATTGTGCGATACATGAATGTCTAGCACGATATATAATTAATTAAGACACAATTTGATTTCTTAATTACCTCAATTAAATTAGGAAATATTATTAAAGATCTTATAGTGCGAATAGGTTCATACAATATGAACTGTTCCATTTTTAAATTTGCTTATTTTAAGTAAGTCTGATTTGACGGTAGAGTTTTTTATAATAGCTAATTGTCCAATACAATGTGCTGATCATACAGTATGGTTAGGTAAAATCAAAATTTATTTCTCTGATCAAAATAAAATATTTTAATTAATTTATATTTGAATTAATCATATAGTATAATATGGATCGTACAGTACGATTTAACAAAAAATTTAAAACATTTATTTTTCATTCCCCTTATGTTTGTGTGTGCACGGTTTCTAAGCTAACATACACCTTTTAACATTCATTAACACAAGAAAATTAAAATTATATATTCTTTCAAATAAGTATAAGCTATACAACCCTTTATTGAGAGCTCTATTCTTTTGACGATGTTGTGTATGTTGAATATTAAATATTAGTAATGCACACAAAAATGTATGCAGTATATAAAGCAAGAGAAATTAAATAAACACCAATACTGTTTGTAATTATCAATACATAATATCGAGCTCCCAGATTATAACATCTCTCTCTCATATATATATACTCATCTTATACAAATGAAGAGCGGTCAATGGCTAGCTTGCACAGCAAGGTCCTCCCATCAATACTCTTTATTAGTTCAACAAGAACCACTTAAGTAGATTACATGTTCTTATAGATGAAGAAAGCATAGCCTGCCTCCTCTATCTCTACATGCGAGCTAAAGGGATCAGCAAGGAACAGCGGCTCGACCAGCAGGCTGGACATTGATCTTCTGCTATAAATTATCAGCAATGGGAGGGAAACATTGCTGAGCTAGCTAACTGTCATTTAGGTACTGCCATCTTCGTCAGTAAGAATAAGCTCCTCAAACGGCACTTGTTAAACCAGTAAATAAAATTGATGCGAGAACCATGCAATGCAAATTGTCCATTGTGGAAAAATGGGAAACACTCTTCGTTGGGTTATTAAAAGGAAATGCTTTGCCGTTGTTTGCAAATAAACTTTTATGTCGATTCTTACTTCCACTTTACTCTTTTGGTTGTTTATTGAAAATGATGAACATATTGTTCTACTTTAACTAGAGCTTGAATTCTTTTCATATAACTTTGTTAAAGTGATTCCGAATAACTTGGATAGAGTGTGATCAGGTGATTGAGAACACAAGAAGAAAACAAGAGTTGATCAGTTTGAAACATCCAACTATGCTTCAGTTCTCCAAGCCGCAAAGGTCACACCTTGTTTGTTATCATAGAGTCATTCAATTTGGAGAGATAAAAAAGGAATAATTTGGAATTAAAAAAAAAATGAAAACTAGATAAAATGATATGTAATACATAATTTATCACTTAATTAACAAATTTAAAAAAAAAAAAAAAAAATAATAGAATGACTTAATTTATGTTTGAAGAAAGGGAGTTCATAAGGTGAGTTGAGGGTTATTCCAAGTGAGAAGGAAAATTTTGTATTGTAGATGAATGTTGCGGGCTAGAATATACGCTATGAAAGAGTTAAAATTTTACGTCTTATCGTTGTACGGATATCTAGCACACAAACAGAGAACACAATATTTTTTACATGGAAAACCCTGGAAAAGGGGAAAACCACAGGGTCACGCTAGTTGAAATGATTCCACTAGTATTTGAATTGATTACAAGAGACCGATTTGTCCTATTGAGGATGATTATATTACAACAATCAACAGTCGCATTGAAATCTAGTGAGGAGTGGAGATCAAATGGAAATCAGGTACCGGTAATGACATGTATAACCCTAGAAGCTTTATTACTGTTGTTCGGATTCCCAACGAAATGATTTGAACTTTAAGCAATCAGTAACTGGAGCCATGAGAATGCTGAAATTCTTGATAAATCACCTATAAATGTTTGCTAAATCTTGGAAACTGCAAACATCAAAGAATGATTTTGGTGGTGGCCAATCTTGTATAGCGGAGACCTTTTGTGGATCAACATGAATACCGTCCGCCGAGACAATAAACCCCAAAAATTGGACCTTCGAGGTTGCTAATTTGCATTTGGGGATATTGACAAATAATTTGTGTGCTCTTAAGATTTCAAAAAGAGATGTTAAGTGCTGGATATGTTGTTGTCGGTTGGCGCTATATACTAATATATCGTCAAAATATACAATGCAAAATTTGTCGAAAAAAGGTTTTAAAACTTCGTTCATCATCCTCATGAATGTGGAAGGCGCATTACATAATCCGAACGACAATACCTTCCATTCATATAGTCCTTGCGGTGTTTTAAAATTAGTCTTCCATCTCCTGACCGAATACGAATCTGATGGTAGCCACTCCGCAAATCCAATTTTGAGAAGACCAATGACCCCGTGAGCTTGTCAAGTAGCTCTTCTATGCGTGGCATTGGGAACCTATATTTGACTGTGATTTTATTAACAGCTTTGCTGTCAACACACATCCGCCAGTTGCCATCTTTTTTGGTACTAATAGTGAGGGCACTACATAAGGGCTCAAACTAATTTGTATTAGCTATTTCCTCAACAAATCATCAACAAGCTCTGCCAAAATCAGATGTTCTTTTGGGTTGAGTTAGTGGGGAAAGTTCGACAATATGGCACCGGATACGAAATCAATTTGATGTTGGATGCTCCAAAGAGGTGGAAGCTCGGCAGGTAGTTCTTCTGGTATGACATCATGATAACGAATGAGGAGTTCGAAAATATCACTAGAGAGCTCTTGCGATTGAGGATATGCATTCACTTTGGCAACTAGTAAAGTAAACATAGGAGACTATTCTCGCCAACATTGTAATAACAAGGAACCCGACACCATATGGATTGTGGCTTGCTTGGGTACTCCTTTACCCAACGAAGGTACTTCAGCCACTCCAGGTAACAATCGCAACTTTTGCCCCTTCCAGTCGAGGGAATACATGTTTACCCAGCCATCATAATGAGCGTCCACATCAAACTTCCATGGTCTCCCCAAAATCAAATGGCATACGTCCATATAAAGGACATCGCATAATACGTCGCACACATACTGTTTTCCAATAGAGAAGGACACACGACAAGATTCAGTAACCATGATCTACATTCCCTTTTTGACCCAACTAATCTTATACAATTGTGAATTTTTAGCCTTGAGAGCAGGAGCCGGCTTCGTTGCGAAAGTGGGTCACGGTAGTGGGCTTCGTTGTGAGAGCGGGTCGCAGATCGTGGCAGTGGGCTTCGCCGTAAGAGCAAGAGCGAGCTTCGCCATGAGAGAGGGTCGCGGCAGCAGGCTTCACCGCGAGAGCGAGAGAGGGAGTGGGATTTGCATTGAGAGCGGGAGCAGGCTTCGCCGCAAGAGATAAGTGGTTTCTTTATCCTTTTTATTATCCTCTTTCTAGAAAAATGTTGCTCGTCTCAGACTAACTACTGCTACTTCAAGTTTTTTTTTTATTTTAACATTTCTAGTTTTTCTCATGAGATATTTAATGTCTCTTATAACATTCTTTTTTATCTATGTAATATATGATTTTTTCTTGAAAGCTGAGATGTTAATATTAACATTAATTATAAAAAAAATTTCTTATCTATCGGATCCAAAGTTGTTTGATGAAAGATAAATTAAATTTTTTACATGAGAAATGAATCACATGAAAAAGAAAAGTAAAAGAAATAGGCAAACGAGTTGAATAAACACAACTTAAAGAAAGAGAGATATCTCAATTCAATGTCTGCTCACATATATCATCTAACACTTTCTATATTGAAGAAGAACATGGCATGTAATACATAATTTATCACTTAATTAACACATTTAAAAATAAAAAATAATAGAATGACTTAATTTATTTGTGAAGAAAGGGAGTTCATAAGGTGAGTTTAGGGTTATTCCAAGATAGAAGGAAAATTTTGTAATATAAATGTGTGTTGCGGGCTAGAATATATGCGGTGATAGAATTAAAAATTTTACGTCTTAGCAATGTAAGGATATCTAGCACGCAAGCAGATAACAATATTTTTTATGTGAAAACCCTGGATAAGGGAAGTCAAGCGATGATAATTATAGTTTCTCTCTCATGAGTCCCCTTTCCATGAGAAATGAGGGATCTATTTATAGTTTTTGATGGTGACATGGTCAGTAAATATGAGAAAGATGAAGGATAAGTTGGGAGTGATTTGAATAGATGATCAAGAGTAATGATTGTGTTAAGACTAGTGCTTTTAGGATGCTTTTAGTGATGTAACTCTATGCAGCTTCTTGATTAAGGAGACCATGGAATAGTGTTCAGTAAATAAGATTTGAGTCATGATTATATTCAAACTAGTTTTGTTCAATGACTTATTGGACTCATTATGATTTCTTATTGTTGCAATTGCGTGCTAGAAAATATATGAGAATAGTCGATGGAGAGGAACTTCTATTTAGTAGCGTCGTAAGAGGAACACATAATTTATAAGAGACCAACTATTTTTTACTTAAAAACTAGAAAAAAAAATTCACACAATTTAGCTCAACTAAAATAATTTGTTATGTGTGGAATCTGATTGAGTTGATCAATAAGGTTATTTTGTTACCTCAAACCTTAAATTTTTCATATTTGTTAGGGATGCGGGGGTTACCCCATTTCTTTGTTTTCGAGTGCTTTGCATCCGAAATAACTAATAATAATAATAATAATTTACGATGTCCCGATGCTGTATACCTGAGCGCCCCGGTGTTGTGTTCCCAAACACCCCAGCATTGATCAACAGAGCAGAGCGCCACATTAAATATTAGTTATTCGGAGATAAGAAATATTGGTATTTAGGTAATGAAAGTTGAACGATAGAAGTCAAGCGATGACAATTGGATGACACAAATCGGGCAATGGTGATAGCACTTGCTTACGATGATCGTCCACATTAAATGTTGGACAAAAATCTAGATTTTCTTAGATATCTAAGCTCTCTTTTACATGTCTGTAGTACTTCTATAATTTTGTAAGAATATCATTTTGATAAATTTTGCCAAAAATTCAAAACAATTAATTGAACTACTTATATTAACGACTTTAATCACATATCAAATGTTCAATACTTGAGTGTTTTAATGACCTTAAAATTAAATGATTTTGGACTCATTTGAGTCTTCATACTGAGGCATTTTATTTGATTTTAAGTATGTAATATTCATATATTATTTAAGCACCTTAATTAATAATCTAAAGTTTATAATTATGTATCAAGTGCTTTATTTGGGCTCAATTAATTCGAGACATTCAATTTAATTATACATTTGTTGAAATCGAAATTCGAACGACTTTGAATTTTATTTCAAAAATTTTGAACATATATATCACATCCATCTTCATACCTCTCTGTTGATTTATTAATAATGTACCGTACACTTTTTTAAAATTTTTAATTTTTTGAATCGTACACTTAATATCACATTAAAAAAATACATACAATACATTATTTTGTACCCACGTTTTACACATTCATTTAAATTATAATAAATAAAATAAAATAAAATAATCATTCGAACAACAATTCTGTTGTAGTTTTCTATGTTAAAAGGCCATTAGAGTATAACTTCAGAACTAAAATAGCAATTTAAGCCATTAAAAAATCATTAAAATAATAAATGTCAGCTTTTAAACCCCCTTTTCACCATTCAAATATATAACAAAAGTAAAGACAGGAACGCCTCAGATTTGGGCCGTAAATTTTGGCGCAAAGAAAATATGAATGGAGAGAAGCAAAGGCCCGGTCTTCCAAACTCCCATGGCTCCCAAATCCCCTCATTCTCCTCCATTGCCTGGACCGACTTAACTAATGATAGATAATGAATTCCGAAGGAGAAAAGTTCTATGCATTCGGCTTATATAATAGTTCCTTAAATATTCTCTCCCCGCAATCCATTTTCTTAGCATGGAGAGAAACATAAGTGAAGAAGACAACGAAAATTTCTACAGGGAGATTGAAGAGCGGATTATGCGCCTCATTTTGGAAGACGACGGGGAAAAAGAACAAAAGAGAAAAAACGAAGCTCCTCCGCTCTCCATTAATGGAGAAAGACCACAACTTTATCCAATGTCTGGTTCATTTGTTGATGCGAGCCGTTATGAAACGTTTGATACGGGGATGAGGCAATGGCAAGCACCCTTTGTTTGTGAGAATTGTCAGAGGCGCGCATGGTTAGCGCATGAGCTGGAGAAGGTGAGAAGGAGCGCACTGGCTACTGGGAGGAAAGGAACAGGAGTTTTTATTCCGAGATATGTATCAACTTAGTTCTAAAAAATTATTCCACCCACCATGGCTTAGCTCATGTGGGGGGAACTCGGCTGGGCAAAGCCTAAGTCCATGGTTCGAATCACATGGGGCGGTCGGGACAGTTTTAAGCATTGGCCCGGGTAAATGGTGTGGGTTGCCTGCTAGATCGACCGGGGTTTACTAGCCGCAAAGCAGAGGGGTTCCTCGTCACCAAAAAAAATTCCACGCGGTCATTGGACGGCGTCCAAAGATGAATCAGTATGTGCCACGTCATTTCTTACTGTGTACCGGTGCGGTGTACCGCTATGTACTCGGTGATGTGGAGCATTTTGATTCACCGCAAATGATCCCTATTCAATAATAATGGAGGAGCTGTTATTATTATATTTTAATTATAGTTTATTGTTTGATTGTTTTTAGCCTTTGTGTGTGAATATTTTGTAATTCAATAGTGGCTGGTTGTTGTGATGTGTTTTGCCTTTAAGGCGTGAATAAACCAGTGTGTGTTACTGCGTTTTAGTTGTTAAGCATTTGATTTGAAAAATGGAAATGAAAAAGAAATAAAACCATTACGGATTTTAAAATTTACATATTTTATGTGTGTTTTGAATTTATTTGATTGGAGGAATTTAGAAAACACCTGATAAAGAAAGTGGCAGCATTCAAATTTTTTTTATTTTTGGCACATGCTAACAAATTTATTTGATTGTATGCTTTTCTGTTGATGACATTCTTCTTTTTGATAAAGACTAAAGAGGGAATTGAAGGAAAATTTGAATTATAGAGATTAACTTTAGAGTTTCAAGGTTTTTGTTTGAGTAGATCTAAAACTGAATATGTTAAATGTAATTTTAATAGTAATAGATATGGTAAGAGGATTGTGACTTTGAGTGATCAGTTTTGAGATTCTGAAAATTGAACTGGACATGCATAGAATAACAAGAAGGAGAGGATAAGGGTTATGTGGCTAGACCGGAGTCAAATTGGATGATGTAATAAATATGAAAACTATTTAAATAATAGAATAATAATGTAATAATATAAGTTGTTTATTTAAATAAATTGAATTTATACATTAATAATATCTTATATAATATTAAATTTAAATATAATTGATTTGGACTTTAATTTCTACATGTTACGACCACTTCTCAGAATTTTTACGTGTTACGACCTACATTCATCTCCTCCTTCCAATCTTCTGATTTCTTTATCCATTTGATTATCCTCTTTCTAAAAAAATGTTGCTCGTCTCAGACGTACCACTGCTACTTCAAGGCCTTTAATCCAATGCAGGGTCGCTTCCTGTAGTTTTATTTATTTATTTATTTACCTTTTTAGTTTTTCACATGAAAAATTTAATCTCTTATAACCCCTACCAAAAAATAAGGCTATCACAGCATAATTTTTGACCTATCCCAGCGGTTTTAACTGCCTCTATCTTCATTGCAGCGGTTTTAAAACCGCTACACTCCTGCTATAATTGCAATGCACTACAATGACATTCCTCAATGGTTTAAGGACCGGCGGGATAGATTTTATGAAGTGCTTGCTTTAGCAGTGGTTATAACTGATGCAAATCTTTAGAATTGTGCCGGTTATAACCGCTACAAATACTCTCAAGGAAAATATATTTCAAGTAATGAGGCAGTTTTAACCTCCACAATTCTGGATGCTAGTGGTGGTTATAATCATTACGAAAGTCTAGATTTTTTTTTTTTTTAAATACGAAACCACAACATTCACTAGACCGAAACATAAAACCCACATAAACAGGGGATGTAGCTGAAACAAAAACACCAGTTAGATTTAAAGAGATGTGGTGGTTTTAACCGCCACAGTTCTGGATACTAGTGACGGTTATAATCGCTACAAAAGTCCAGATTTTTTTTTAAATACGAAACCACAACATTCACTAAACCGAAACATAAAACCCACATATATAGAAGATGTAGCTAAAACAAAAACACCAGTTAAATCATAGAGATTCATAACAACAACAAGAGAATATTGAACAATATATTTGAGTCACATGACTAGAACAAGAGAACATGAAAAACTTTGGAAATAGCATAGGAAGAAGTGTTAATTTCTGAAGTTTAGGAACTTCTTAAATAGATAGATTCTGAAATAAAGCCAATTCTTAAACTCCAAGCAACAAGAACCAAAAAATATGTTTGATGGAATCATATTACATATAGGAAATTAGAACTCAGATCATAAAGTCCTCATAGAATGATGGTGAAATCTCTTGGTAGTGTCTTATCTACAAACTTCATCTGTCTTCCAAAATTTACCCCGGAACTTAATCCGTTAAAACTCACCCGGAAAGAAAAAGCAAAGCGGGCGGAGGCCGGGGCCGAATTTTCGGAGCCCATAACCACAAAATTTGTTTGCATGGAATCATATTTCATAAAACTACCAATTGTAAAAACAATAACTATAAACTTTCAGCACAAACTGAAATATAAGGATGAAAACTACTAAAACACTTTAATTAGATATTCTATTAAAAAAATTTGTTGAATCTATTAAATGCAAGAAAGTCATATATTAATTAAAAAAAGTACGTAGAAGAAGTTTTTTTATTGAAAAAAAAAAAAGATTGGAGCTCCAAAAAAACTTGCTGAATTCAATTCAAATAATCCTTTATGCCTCAATAAAGGCTTCAAATTTCATTCTTGGACAAGAAAACAAATGGCTAAAGATGATGAAGCACACACAAAGCATTTAAAGAGCAGTGGATCGTACTCATGTTGGAAACATAAACAAAGAAGTGAACCTGCCCAATGAAAAAATATGGTCATTCAAACCATTCATCAAACCATAAATAAAAGTCTTTCAAATAGGATTTACAATTAAGGCCCTTGCTCTTTGCAAGTTTTACAAAAGGCTATCATCCAACTTTTGTATAGAACATTTAAATAAAGAAAAATGTGTACATAAATCTAACCTCAAAATATAAATTATACTCACATCATATGATGTACGTACATTTGTCCAAAAAATCATACAAATAATAGGATTAATCCACAACTTCTATGGACTATCTTTGCTCTAATATCTCTCACTAGACTCAATAATTAATTGGGTCTTTTCGAGCTTGTTCTTGGATGCATAGATCCTATCACATATGCTATTTAACAAATATTATAATTATCTATCATACTGTTAAGAATAAAGATTCATTAGGTAACTCAAATTTTTATGCAACCATCATGTAAATTGCACCGATTAAAATCGGTGCAAAAGAAGGGTTTTGGTAGCGGTTTCAAAATCGATCCTAACAACCGATGCAAAAAATACTGTTTAAGAAGCTTTTGTATTAAAAAAACACTTTGTTAAGCACTAAGAAAACTATCCCAAATTAAGCCTAAATCGGTGAGCTATCGATAAATCACAATATGGCTCCAACAATGACTTTGGAGAAATAACCGTCTCCTTTAATCAAATGAGCCTCAAGTTTTAGCCTAATTGTTGAGAATTTCAACTCTCACTAGAATGTCATGAGTTTGATGTTTAAGGAGTGATTTTTAATACAAAATTTTTTTAGTGAATTAGTAATAGAAACTCTCATAACCAGTAAACAACAAATCCACGCAAAGAAAAAGTGAATTTAGCTAGTTGTTATTGAAATGATGTGCGTATGTGTATAAGCCCTATAACATTAAAAAAATGATTTAGTCAATGTTCACATTACTTTCTTCTTTGACTTAATTAAAAAGTATTTTGACTAAATTATAAAGCTACAAACAAGAGAAAATCGTTTTAATATTATGATGCTCATTTCAAAATCATAACATAATAATAGAACAGATGATTTCCCTTCTCTTTAAAAAAAATTCTTATATGAGCCTACCGAGTTTGATATAATTACCTCAAAACCTCATATTTGTATATATTTACGTAGAGCCAAACAATTATATTAAGATGAAACTAACCATTCATATTAAAATGGATCAACAAATCGGTAATATGCTGCTTTTTTCAAAATCATAATATAATGATAATAAATGAACAAGTAAAGACAACCAATGTAAGAAAATCTCCCTTTTATGATTTTGAAACCAAAAACATAAACTATATGAATTGGAATCAAGTCAAATGTATTCCATAATTTATTCAATATAAAATACTTCATATTTTCTATGTCCTAATTTTCTAGAAGTGAAATACCTCAAAACCTCACATTTGTGTCATCCTATTATTCATATATATTATCTCTCCTATCACATTCCAAAATAAAATAACTAGAAAATAATGCTTTTATATTCAACTCCTAACATTGAAACAAAATTCTCATTTATAGGTGGTCTACATCAGTCGTTATTGATTACCAACTATTTACAAGATTTGATGGTGGATTAAGTGTTGTAGCTAATTGTCTTTCATGTGAGCATTGTGAAATTACTAAATGACAAGAGGGGGGGGGGGGGGGGGGGGGGGGTGAATTGTGAAAATCTTTTCCTTAATAAAAATAACCCTAAACAAGAGTTCTAATTTTTTTTGTTATTTTTGAAATTCTACAACAAAATTTTAAACAAATTTTCTTCCACAAATTTCACCATGCAATAGTTATGAAAATTAAATGCAAGTAAAAAGTAAACGACGATAAGGAAAAAACACACCAAGAATTTTTATAGTGGTTCGGTCAAAATATGACCTACGTCCACTCCCCGGAGTCCTCCACTCCGGGATTTTCACTATCAAAATAGTTCTCCTTTTGCCCCCCTCGGCAAGGCGGAGAAGCCTTTACAAACCTCCCTTTCACCAATCCGGTGTGGCGGAGTGCCAAACTCTATTTTCACCCTCCTGGCGACGACAGAGAACCTTCTCATTTTTTTCCCTCCTAGAGAAGGCAGAGAACCTCGAGGCAACGGATGTAGACGAGCCTTTCCCTTGGAGATCCTCCCTCAAATCCTTCTAGGGCCATAGGAGGAGCAAGATGCAGCAAGCTTGGAGCAACCGTGTGATCTCCCTCACACCTCTTCACCCTCACAACGCTCACCTCCTCCTTCCTCTCTCAACCCTCAAGAATTTCTCTAGAGCTCTCTCCCTTGGAATCCCTCTCTAACCACATTCACCCCCTTTGTGATTCTTACTGAAAAAAGACTTGATTGCCATCTAAAAACGGGCTTCAAAAACCTCTAATTTCAAAAGTAGCCGTTACTGTTCGTACAGTACGATGAAACATCGTACAGTACGATATGTATAAATAGACGTTGTCCTGGTATGAAGATGTACGAACAGTTCAAAACAATTTATATTGTACGATATAATATCGTACGGTACGATCCACAAAACACTATTTGTATAGGACGATAGTCTGGACGATCAGATGTCGTCTCTGTTCATCGTTTGGTATGATCCAGTTCGTACAGTACGATGTTCAAAAATTAATTAGGCCTGGATTACATGCACTAATTACTGGTTAATTTAAGTAAGTATTAAAAATAGATCGTACAATACGAACACGTTCGTACAGTACGAGCGGCGCAAAATCACTTACTTAAATTAAACTACGGCTAGGGTTTTGGATCTGAACATATCGTACAGTACGAAAATATTCGTACAGTACGATCTATTCACAGAATCGTCCACATAGCTCTGATCGTACGGTACGAAATAACATCGTATAGTACGATCTACAGAGAAGAATTTCTATGACAATTTTTATTTAAAAACAAACTCTCCCCTTGTGTGTGTGCATGGTTTCTCTTACTCTTATGCATTTTGTGGCTAGACTCAATAAAATAAAATAAAATAAATAGAAAAATACAATTTTTGACTCATACTCCTAATCTACCCTTTCTTGAGTCTTCCTTTCGTCCTGAGTCACTTGTGATCTTCCTGAAATGTTAGTACTCAAGGAAAATAGCAAATAAAATAGTATTCAATGAAAGGTTGTTCTAAAACACTCATTATTTGGCATCATCAAAATCTCAAACTCGGGGTCATGGGTTGCAACACATTATTTATGTCTTTTTGGATTTTAGGGATTAATGTAAAGAAATAAGAAGAAGATGGAGAAGTGTATGAAGAAGAAGAAGAATGAGAAGAATAATAAAAGTAAGAAAGAGAAGAAACTCACGTACAGTGTGAAAGGGTAGGTCGAGATGGTCTTTGCTTGCTACGCTCGACGGTGTGCTCCCACATACGAAGGAAAGAAGAGGGAAGAGGGCCGAGCTTCAAATCACGACGCTCGACGGTGTGCTCCCACGGACAAAAGAAGAGGGGAAAAGGGCCCAGCTTCAAATCACATGAGAATGAGATCAAATTAGGGCTTCGGTTTAAGATGCAATGTCTGGCGGTTTAAACCGGTGTACATTTCCCCGGTTAAAAAAAGTGCTATTTAACCTGTTAAATCCGGTGCTATTTAACCGGTGCTATTTAACTGATGCAAAATATGGGTTCTGGCAGCAGTTTCAAAATCTCTTCTAACATGCGACGTAAAAAATATTATTTTTTGCAGGTAGTGAACATTCTTTTTTATTTATGTGATATATGAATTTTTCTTGAAAGCTGAGATGTTAATATTAACATTAATTATAAAAAAAATGTATATACCTATTATTTATCAAATCCAAAGTTGTTTGATGAAAGATAAATTAAATTTTACTTAAGAAATGAATCACATGAAAAATAAGAGAAAAAGAAATAGGTAAACTCAGAGAATCTCTTAAGGAATTTGTTTTCCATGAAACAAGCCAATCCTTAAGTGAAGAAAGTCCATCTAAAACGAGTTGAAGAAACACAATTTAAAGAAAGAGAGATATCTCATTCAATGTCTGCTCATATATATCATCTAACACTTTTTATATTGAGGAAGAACATGGCATGTAATACATAATTTACCACTTATATAACACATTTAAAAATAAATATAATAGAATGACTTAATTTTTTTGTGAAGAAAGGGAGTTCATAAGGTGAGTTGTGTGTTATTCCAAACGAGAAGGAATATTTTGTACTATAAATGTGTATTGTGGGCTAAAATATATGCAACGATAGAGTTAAAAATTTTATGTCTTAGCGTTGTATGGATATCTAGCATTCAAACAGAGAACACAATATTTTTTTATATGGAAAACTCTGGAAAAGGTAAAAACCACGAGGCCACGCCAAGTTGAAATGATTTCACTATTATTTGAATGGATTACAAGAGTCTAATTTGTCCTATTGAGGAAGATCATATCAGACCAACCAACTATCATGTTGAAATCTAATGACGAGTAGAGATCGAATGGAAATCCGGTGATGTTTGATGGTCGGGCGGAAATCCGACATCAGTTAGTGGACGGGCAGAAGTCCGGCGTCAATCGGTGGCCGGGCGGAAGTCTGGCATTTGTCACGGGCCGTGTAGAAGTCGGGCGGTGGTCGAGGAGGAGTTTGAGACAAGAGAACTATAGTTTCTCTCTATTCCTTGCTTGAGACATCTTTCCATGAGGAATAAGGGATCTACTTATAGTTTTTTGAGAGTGACATAACCAGTAAATATGAGAGAGATCAAGGCTAAGTTGGGAGTGATTTGAATGGACGATCGATATTGATTAATTCCCTTGATTATGGACCATTTATTAAATATTTGAATTTCTTAATGATATCAGAATTTGATGATCTTAGACTCGTTGGATTCGCCTCGTCGAGCTGCTCGATTCGACCATAAGCATGTCATGTTTGGAAATCATTTTATCATCTAATTTATGATTTGAACTTTTCAAATGCGCTTCGGGTCTTTGATTTGGACTCATTTGGGCTCGGATTGAGTCGAATTTGGTGTCGCTGGGTTTGTATTTCTGAGATGTTATGTTGAACTATATGTTTGCTGAAATTGGGGTTCGGATGATCCCATATTTAATTTTGAAAGTATCTAACTTGATTCTTCCTTGAGATTCGTGTCCAGTCAAGATAAGTTTTTGATGATATATCAATGTGTATTCTGGGTAGTGCTATAAGCAAGTTCTTCAAGCACTAAAATCTTGTGCATTTAAGAAGTTGACAGGTACTTCAAGCTAGTACTATCAAAAAGTGAATAGTATTCAGTAAATAAGATTTGAGTTCATGCATGATTATATACAAACTAGCTTAGTTCAATGACTTATTGGAGTCATTATGAATTATCATTGTTGCAATTGTGTGCTAGAAAATATATGATAAGTCGATAGAGAGAAACTTTTATCTTGTAGCTTTGTAAGAGGAACTAACACACATAATTTATAAGAGACCAACTATTTTTTATGTAAAAACTAGAAAAAAAATTCACGCAATTTAGCTCAACTGAAATAATTTGTTATGTGTGGAATATAATTGTGTTGATCAATCGGGTTGTTTTGTTGCCTCGGACCTCAAATTTGTCATGCTTGTTAGGGCTGCGGGGGGTTTACCCCTTGCTTGGGTTCGGGTGTTTTGCACTAGAAAAAAAAATATTTTTACGTCCTATCGTTGTGTACCCGAGTGCCCCTGTGTTGTATTCCCAAGCACCCGAGTGTTTATCGATAGAGAGCAGAGCACCTCAAAGCGCTCTGGGTTTAATGCAGCAGCGCTAAAAGTTAGGCAGTGTGAGTTTGAGCATCGCAGTGCTACGAGTTTGAGCGACATAGCTTCATCAGACAGAAGCTTGAGTGTTGCAGCGCCCCAAACTTTAATTCAAAACACTCAATCGTACAACCTATATTAACGACTTTAATCACATATCAAATGTTCAATACTTGAGTGCTTTAATGACCTCAAAATTAAATGATCTTGGACTCATTTTAGTCCTCATGCTCATGCTTTCTATTTGATTTTAAGTATGTAAGATTCAGATATTTTTTAAACACTTTAATTAATAATCTAAAGTTTTTACTTATGCATCAAGTGCTTTATTTGAGCTCATTTAACTCGAGACTTTCAATTTGATTACAATTGTCATCATCGAAGTTCGAATGGCTTTGAGTTTTATTTCAAAATTTTTGAACATATGTATCGCATTGATCTTCAAGCCTCTTAGCTGAAATATTGATAGTGTATTACTCATCATGACTTGATTAAATCGATCCGAGCAAATATTAGCGTACACTTAGTTTCCCTTAAGAGTGCATATATCCTACCTATAATTTTAAAATCATTAAAAAAATACATATAATACATTATTTTGTTGCTCACATTTTACAAATTAATTTAAATTGTAATAAATCAAATAAAATATAATAAATCATTCCAACAACAATTCCTTTTTATTTTTCTATGTTAAAATGCCATTTGAGTATAACTTCAGAACAAAACGAGCAATTTAAGCCATAGAAAAATCATTAAAGTAATAATAGTAAGCTTTTAAACCGCCTTTTCACAATTCAAATATATAATAATAGTTAAGGCGTGAATGCCTCTGGTTTGGCCCCTAAATTTGGGCGCTAAGAAAATATGAATGGAGAGCTGCAAAGATCCGGTCTTCCAAGAGTCCCATGGCTCCTAAATCCCGTCATTCTCCTCCATCGCCTAGACCGACTTAACTGATGGTAATTATTGAATCCGAAGGAGAAAAAGTTCTATTCGTTCGGCTTATATAATAGTCCCTTAATCTTCTCTCCTTGCAAACCTGAAGGTCTTTATATTCCCATCCACGACGGTTCATCTCATCTTCCTTTCCAATTGCTTCTCTGCCTTTGTCACAAATTCATCGTTAATTAATTACCTAGAAAAATGTTTTACTGGTCGTTTCATCCACATCGCACCCCTTTTCACCCTTTCAGAGTCCCCAACAATTATATACATTGCTCCTCCGTGTTGCTCCCATAATAGTCGAGTTTGGCCCGTGTTGTTATCCTATCGAGTACTACCTGCCTCCAATCCATTTTCCTGACTTGGAGAGAAACGTAAGTGAAGAAGACAACGAAAGTTTCTACATGGAGATTGAAGAGTGGATCATGTGCCTCATTTCGGATGACGATGTGGAAGAAGAACCAAAAAGGGAAATCGAATCTCCTCCGCTCTCCATTAATGGAGAAAGACCATAGCTTTTTTCAATGTTTGATTCATTTGTTGATGCAAGCTATTATGGAACATTAGATACGGGGATGAGGCAACGACAATCATTCTTTGGTTGTGGGAATTGTCAGAGGAGCGCATGGTTAGCGTATGAGCTAGAGAAGGTGAGAAGGAGCGCGCTGGCTACTATGAGGAAAGGAACGGGCATTTTTATTCTCAGATATGTATCCACTTAGTTCTGAAAAATTATTCCATGCGGTCACTGGATGACGCCTAGAGGCAAATCAATATGTGCCACGTCATATCGGTGTTGTGTATTCGATGACGTGGCGCATTCTGATTTGCCGCAAATGATCTCTATTCAATAACAATGGAGAAGCCCTTTAGTATTATATGTTAATTATTGTTTATTGTTTGGTTTTTTTAGCCTTTGTGCGTAAATATTTTGTAATTGAACGGTGGTGTGTTTTTAATTTATTGTGATGTGATGTGTTTTAGCCTTTAAGGCATGAAGTAACCAGTGCATGTTATTGCGTTTTAGTTGTTAAGCATTTGATTTGAAAAATGGAAATGAAAAAAAAAAAAAAAAAACCGGTGAGGAATTTAAAATTTTCATATTTTATTCTAGTAATAGGATTCTGACCTTGAGCGTAAGTTTAAGGTTGTGAAAATTTAATCGGACATGCATATAAGCGGAAGAATAAGATGATAAGGATTCTATGGTTCGACTGGAGTCAAATTGGATGATGTAATAAATATGAAAACTATTTAAATAAAATTTAAATGACAGAATAATCATGTAATAATATAAATTTTTAATAAAATATAAATTGAAATTGCACATTAATAATATCTTACATAAATAGAAACTTATATATATATATATATATATATATATATATATATATATATATATATATATATATATATATATATATATATATATATATATTTTTTTTTTAAATTGAATTTTTAAATTTAATTCAAATTTAAAAAAAAAATAGCTTGCTTACAAATTTATATATTTGATATAAATTATTATTAATTTATGTTATATAATTTAATATAATTTATACCTATAAATTATATATTAGAGTCATGTTATAAATTTACATTTATAAATAATTAAGATTAGATCATTTATTATTATAAATATAATTTATTTAACATTATTGATTAAAAATAAATATTATTTACATCATAGAAAGTTTATTTAAAAAAATATTTTGAAATATAAAATATATGTTGTAAAATTGAGAAGTACTTCAATTTATTTAGCCTCAAATCACGTAGGGAAGTTCCTCTTGTTAATGTTTATATTACTTTTTGAGTTTTGATACGTCATGCAAAAATTATTTTGATCGGTCATAAATCTCGAGGCAAAAAGCTAGTTGGAAACTTCAAATATTAAATCCGGGAGCACCTAAACTTCGATTTCATCAAACTTACAGTCAAGATGAGCGTCTCGGAAATATGAACCCAACGACACCAAATTTGACTCAATCCGAGCTCAAATGAGTCCAAATCAAGGACCTAAAGCGCTGTTGGATGGTTCGAACCACAATTTAAGTTACCAAACAGTCTCCAAATTTGGCGAGCTTATAGTCGAATCGTGTTGGAAGGTTCAAACCACAATTTAAGTTACCAAACAGTCTCCAAATTTTAGCGAGCTTATAGTCGAATCGAACGGCTCGACGAGAAAAATCCAACGAACCTAAGATCGTTGGATTCTGACATCACTAAGGCCTTCAAATGGCTGACAAACGATGTATGATAAAAGGATTCAATATCAGTCGTCCATTCAACCACTCCCAGTTCACCCCTGATCTCACATATATTTACAAGACATGCCACTCCAGAAAAACTATAAATAGAGCCCTCATTCTTCACAAGAGGGACTCAAGTGAAGAGAGAGAAGAAGAAGGAAAGAAGAAGAAAAAGAGGAAAGGGAGAATCCTCTCATCCTCGACCACCGCCAGAGTTCATCCTGCCGCCCGAACACGCCAGGATTCTGCGTTATATTCGGGAGAACGCAGGAATTCTGCCCAACTTCTACGTGATGCTGAATCCTAATTTGCAACAGAGTTCCCTCCTGACGCTGAAACTCCGCCCAAGTGAAGCCGGAGTTCTCCTCTGCCACCAACAAACGTCGAACTTCTACCCGACGTCGGACCTTCACTCTTCGCCAAGTTTCTACCCGATGCTGGACTTCTACCGGTTATCGGACTTCGCTGGACATCTACGCGAAGATGGATTTCTTTCCATTGTTGGACTTCTACCTGACACGACCCTTCCGACCTCCGTTGCCCGCCTACTACAGCCCTTCCAACCTCCGTTTCCAGCCGACTACGGTCCTTCTTACTTACATCGCCCACCGACTATAATCTTTCCGACCTCCGTCACCCGTCGACTACGGTCCTCATGACTTATGTCGCCCACCGACTACAATCTTTCCGACCTATGTCGTCTGTCGACTACGATCCTCCTGGCTTAAGTCGCCCGCCGACTACAGTCCTTCCGACCTCCATCGCCAGCCGAGTACGGTCCTCCTGACTTACATCGCCCACCGTCTACAAGCCCTCCGACCTCCGTCGCCTGCCGACTACGGTCCTCCCGACTAAACGAACATGCAATGGTGATTCTTTCTATTCATATCATGTTATGTACTCTATAAAATGTACATCAAGCTAAGGCCTTCTCCCAAGGGAGGGCCTCATTTGTAATCAACTGCAATACTAGTGGATTCATTCAAACTGAGCTAGGCCCCGTGGTTTTTCCTCATTTTCAGGGGTTTTCCACATAAAAATCTTTGTGTCTCATAAATGCTAGACCCTCTCTCTTATCTGATTGCGTGCCAGATTTCCGTATAACGCTAAGACGATAGACTTTATATTTCTCTATCGTCGCGAATACTCCTGGACGCAACATGTTTATATGAGATAAGAACTCATATAGAGTGATATAGTCATGTAAAATGTTTGGTTGAAAACTTTTATTTAATAAAATTAAGCATTTTAAGTATAAATTAATTTATTAAATTATAAATATTACATAATATTTTTATTCTAAATGTATTAAATTAATTTATTTTATTTTAATAATTTAGAAATTAAATTAGCTGGTTCAATAGAATTGGGACCAGTTCGCCGATTGAACTAGCAGTTGTAGCCAATTAAGTCTAATTTGATGCATAAATGGTTTTCAGAATGAACAGAAGAAGCCTTGAGATCGGTTCATGCAGATTGAACTGGTTGGACCTGCTAATCTGGATCCGACCATATTTTTAAAAAACTAGTCAAGTCATTAATAAGAGTACGTCTTTTAGAAATCTCAGGTTTATTTTTCAAAATAATAGAGAAATAAATAGGGATATTATAAACAGCTAGAATTCAAGTTTGTTGGCTGAAGTGAAGGAATGAATAAGACGTGTTGTGTGACTGAAAGTATCCCTCAAACTTTTGAGAAAATTATATCTGATAGTTATGAGATTTGTAATGCTTTAAGTGTAGAATGTTAGCCAATAAAAAAGACTAAGCATAAATTTAAGTTAATTGTTGCAAAGATAAGGATGTTCAGGTGGATGAGTGGTTTCGAACTTAGAGATAGAATGTTAAATGAGTATATACATGTAAAGGTTGGAGTAGTTCTAATGATAGATAAGATTAGACAGAGTCACCTTAAATGGTTTGGCCACATAAACCATCGGCCTTCTGATGGCCTGACTAGGACAGTAGATGTATTAGATCCATGTTTACAAGACGGTAGAGGTAAACCTAAAAAATATAGTTATAAAATATTATAAATGACATTTTTATTTTATTTAAATGAGAATTTGATTCTTAACTGTGCACAATGAAGAAATATTATTCATGTAGCTGACTCGACGTAGTTAGATAAAGGCTTTGTTGTTTTTGTTGTTGCTAAAAAACTTATGCTAATAGAGTTGGTGTTTAATATCTTAACTTTTAACAAAAATTTAGTAAACAGAAAATTTTGTAAAATACAATTTTTTTTCTTACAAGAAAGCTCATTAAAAGAAAAATTCATTATACGTGGCATAGTCATAACAATCCACTATAGAATAGGAGAAGCAAGAATTCTCCATTTGAAATAGTTAAAAAAAATGAGATCATTTATAATTGAGAAAAATCATCTAGTTTGTCTTGTAGAAATTACAAAATCAAGTGTCCACTGGTAGACAATTAAAACTTAACAACATGATTAAATATTGATAGAAGTCAATGGAGATAGTGTTTGTATGGTGATGGTCATCCATAATGATAGGTGGAAAATGGAAAACAATTCTTTAGTTCTCTCAGTTCTTTAACCTCCCTTTTTGGTAGAGAATGAAGCTAAGTTTATAAGCTTCTTAATATAGGCATTTTGATAAATTTGATCAAAATTCAAAGCACTCAATTGCACAATCCAAATTAATTCCCTTGATTATAGATCATTTGTTAAATACTTGAACGTGTTAATGATGTTACAATGTAATGATCTTGGCTCATAAGAGTTATCTCGTCGAGCCGATTGATTTGACTATAACTCTATAAGCATGTAATAACTAAAGATTGTTTGGTCCTTATTAATGTTCAGAAATTTTTAGATATATTTTGTGTGTTTGATTTGAGCTCAATTGTACTATCAATTGATTCACTTGGTCAATATCATTAGTTCAACTACAAATTTGTTGCAATCAAAATTCTAATAATTCTACATTTAATATAAAAAACTTTAATTTAAACATTATCTCATGTTTCATGCGGATCATATAAAAAAATTATAGACATATCAAATTACCTTCCCATTCTAGAAAAAGATGGTAGAGAGAGAGTTATTATTATTATTATTATTACTTTTCATATTTTGGTTGTAAAATGTTCTACATAGACTTGCTTACAGGATTACAGGAGCATTGTCCCTCAATCGCTTTGCTCGCCACTTCTCAGAATTCCTGCGAGTTACGGCCTACATTTAACTCCTCCTCCCTTCTGATTTATTTATCCAGTTTATTATCCTCTTTCCTGAAAAATGTTGCTCGTCTCAAACTAATCACGGCTACTTCAAGGCCTTTAATCCAATGAGGGGTCGCTACCTGTAGTTATATATGGGTCGCTACCTGTAGTTATATATTTATATATATATACCTTTTTAGTTTTTCACAAGAGAAGTTTAATGTCTCTTATAACATTCTTTTTTATCTATGTGATATATGAATTTTTCTTGAAAGCTGAAATGTTAATATTAACATTAATTTTAAAAAATATATATTTTCCTATTATCTATCATATCCAAAGTTGTTTGATAACAGATAAATGAAATTTTACATGAGAAATGAATTACAAGAAAAAGAAAAGTAAAAGAAATAGGTAAACTCAGAGAATCTCTTAAGAAATTCAGTTACCATGAAACAGGCCAATCCTTTTAAGTGAAGAAAGTCCATCTGAAACGAGTTGAAGAAACACAATTTAAAGAAAGAGAGATATCTCAATTCAATGTCTGCTCACATATATCATCTAACACTTTCTATATTGAAGAAGAACATGGCATGTAATACACAATTTATCACTTAATTAACACATTTAAAAATAAAAAATAATAGAATTACTTAATTTATTTGTGAAGAAAGGGAGTTCATAAGGTGAGTTGAGGGTTATTCCAAGATAGAAGGAAAATTTTGTTATATAAATGTGTGTTGCGGCTAGAATATATGCGGTGATAGAATTAAAAATTTTACATCTTAGCGCTGTAAGGATATCTAGCACGCAAGCATATAACAATATTTTTTATATGGAAACCCTGGATAAGGGAAGTCAAGCGATGAGAATTATAGTTTTTCTCTCATGAGCCCCCTTTTCATGAGAAATGATTGATCTATTTAAAGTTTTTTGATGGTGACATGGTGAGTAAATATGAGAGAGATCAAGGATAGGTTGGGAGTGATTTGAATAGATGATCAAGAGTAATGATTGTGTTAAGACTAGCGCTTTTAGGATGCTTTTAGTGATGTAACTCTATGCAGCTTCTTGATTAAGGAGACCATGGAATAGTGTTCAGTAAATAAGATTTGAGTCATGATTATATTCAAACTAGTTTTGTTCAATGACTTATTGGACACATTATGATTTCTTATTGTTGGAATTGCGTGCTAGAAAATATATGAGAATAGTCGATAGAGAGGAACTTCTATTTAGTAGCCTCGTAAGAGGAACACATAATTTATAAGAGACCAACTATTTTTTACTTAAAAACTAGAAAAAAAAAATTCACACAATTTAGCTCAACTAAAATAATTTGTTATGTGTGGAATGTAATTGAGTTGATCAATAAGGTTATTTTGTTACCTCGAACCTTAAATTTGTCATGTTTGTTAGGGATGCGGGGGGTTACCCCATTGCTTGGTTTCGAGTGCTTTGCACCTGAAATAAATAATAATAACAAAAAAATTTACGATGTCCCGATGTTGTATACCTGAGTCCCCCGGTGTTGTGTTCCCAAGCTCTCCAGCATTGATCAACAGAGCAGAGCGCCACATTAAATATTAGTTTTTCGGAGATAAGAAATATTGGTATTTAGGTAATTAAAGTTGAACGATAGAAGTCAAGCGATGACAATTGGATGACACAAGTCGGGCAATGGTGATAGCACTTGCTTACGATGATCGTCCACATTAAATGTTGGGTTAAAATCTAGATTTTCTTAGATATCTAAGCTCTCTTCTACTTGTCTGTAGTGCATCTATAATTTTGTAAGAATATCATTTTGATAAATTTTGCCAAAAATTCAAAAAAATTAATTGAACTACTTATATTAACGACTTTAATCACATATCAAATGTTCAATACTTGAGTGTTTTAATGACCTCGAAATTAAATGATCTTGGACTCATTTGAGTCTTCATACTGAGGCATTTTATTTCATTTTAAGTATGTAATATTCATATATTATTTAAGCACCTTAATTAATAACCTAAAGTTTATAATTATGTATCAAGTACTTTATTTGGGCTCAATTAATTCGAGACGTTCAATTTAATTATACATTTGTTGAAATCAAAATTCGAACAACTTTGAATTTTTTTTTCAAAATTTTTGAACATATATATCACATCCATCTTCATACCTCTCTGCTGATTTATTAATAATGTACCGTACACTTTTTTTAAAATTTTAATTTTTTGAATCGTACACTTAATATCACATTAAAAAAATACATACAATACATTATTTTGTACCCACGTTTTACACATTAATTTAAATTATAATAAATAAAATAAAATAAAATAAATCATTCGAAAAACAATTCCGTTGTAGTTTTCTATGTTAAAAGGCCATTAGAGTATAACTGCATAACTAAAATAGCAATTTAAGCCATTAAAAAATCATTAAAATAATAAATGTCAGCTTTTAAACCCCCTTTTCACCATTCAAATATATAACAATAGTAAAGACAGGAACGCCTCTGATTTGGGCCGTAAATTTTGGCGCAAAGAAAATATGAATGGAGAGAAGCAAAGGCCCGGTCTTCCAAACTCCCATGGCTCCCAAATCCCCTCATTCTCCTCCATTGCCTGGAGCGACTTAACTAATGATAGATAATGAATTCCGAAGGAGAAAAGTTCTCTGCATTTGGCTTATATAATAGTCCCTTAATCATTCTCTCCCCACAATCCGTTTTCCTAGCATGGAGAGAAACGTAAGTGAAGAAGACAATGAAAGTTTCTACAGGGAGATTGAAGAGCGGATCATGCGCCTCATTTTGGATGACGACAAGGAAGAAGAACAAAAGAGGAAAAATGAAGCTCCTCCACTCTCCATTAATGGAGAAAGACCACAACTTTATCCAATGTCTGGTTCATTTTTTGATGCGAGCCGTTATGAAACGTTTGATACGGGGATGAGGCAATGGCAAGCACCCTTTGTTTGTGAGAATTGTCAGAGGCGCGCATGGTTAGCGCATGAGCTGGAGAACGTGAGAAGGAGCGCACTGGCTACTGGGAGGAAAGGAACAGGAGTTTTTATTCCGAGATATGTATCAACTTATTTCTAAAAAATTATTCCACCCACCATGGCTTAGCTCATGTGGGGGGAACTAGGCTGGGCAAAGCCTAAGTCCCTGGTTCGAATCACATGGGGAGGTCGTGACAGTTTTAAGCATTGGCCCGGGTAAATGGTGTGGGTTTCCTGCTAGGTCGACCGGGGTTTACTAGCCGCAAAGCGGAGGGGTTCCTCGTCACAAAAAAAAATTCCACGCGGTCATTGGACGGCGTCCAAAGATGAATCAGTATGTGCCACGTCATTTCTTACTGTGTACCGGTGCGGTGTACTGCTATGTACTCGGTGATGTGGAGCATTTTGATTCACCGCAAATGATCCCTATTCAATAATAATGGAGGAGCTGTTATTATTCTATTTTAATTATTGTTTATTGTTTGATTTTTTTAGCCTTTGTGTGTGAATATTTTGTAATTCAATAGTGGCTGGTTGTTGTGATGTGTTTTGCCTTTAAGGCGTGAAGAAACCAGTGTGTGTTACTGCGTTTTAGTTGTTAAGCATTTGATTTGAAAAATGGAAATGAAAAAAGAAATAAAACCGTTAAGGATTTTAAAATTTACATATTTTATGTGTGTTTTGAATTTATTTGATTGGAGGAATTTAGAAAACACCTGAAAAATAAAGTGGCAGCATTCAAATTTTTTTTATTTTTGGCACATGCTAACAAATTTATTTGATTGTATGCTTTTCTGTTGATGACATTCTTCTTTTTTATAAAGAATAAAGAGTGAATTGAAGGAAAATTTGAATTATAGAGATCAACTTTAGAGTTTCAAGGTTTTTGTTTGAGTAGGTCTAAAACTGAATATGTTAAATGTAATTTTAATAGTAATAGATATGGTAAGAGGATTGTGACTTTGAGTGATCAGTTTTGAGATTCTGAAAATTGAACTAGACATGCATAGAACAACAAAAAGGAGAGGATAAGGGTTCTATGGTTGGACCGGAGTCAAATTGGATGATGTAATAAATATGAAAACTATTTAAATAATAGAATAATAATGTAATAATATAAGTTGTTTATTTAAATAAATTGAATTCATACATTAATAATATCTTATATAATTTTAAATTTAAATCTAATTGATTTGGACTTTAATTTCTACATGTTACGGCCACTTCTCAGAACTTTTACGTGTTACGGCCTACATTCATCTCCTCCTTCCAATCTTCTGATTTCTTTATCCATTTGATTATCCTCTTTCTAGAAAAATGTTGCTCGTCTCAGACTTACCACTGCTACTTCAAGGCCTTTAATTCAATGCAGGGTCGCTTCCTGTAGTTTTATTTATTTATTTATTTACCTTTTTAGTTTTTCACATGAAAAATTTAATCTCTTATAACCCCTACCAAAAAATAAGGCTATCGCAGCATAATTTTTTACCTATCCCAGCGATTTTAACTGCCACTATCTTCATTGCAGCGGTTTTAAAACCGCTACACTCCCGCTATAATTACAATGCGCTGCAATGACATTCCTCAAAGGTTTAAGGACCGGCGGGATAGATTTTATGAAGTGCTTGCTTTAGCTTGGTTATAACTGATGCAAATCTTCATAATTGTGCCGGTTATAACCGCTACAAGTACTCTCAAGGAAAATATATTTCAAGTAATGAGGCAGTTTTAACCGCCACAATTCAGGATGCTAGTGGTGGATATAATCATTACGAAAGTCTAGATTTTTTTTTTTAAAATACGAAACCACAACATTCACTAGACCGAAACATAAAACCCACATAAACAGGGGATGTAGCTGAAACAAAAACACCAGTTAGATTAAAGAGATGTGGTGGTTTTAACCGCCACAGTTATGGATACTAGTGATGGTTATAATCGCTACAAAAGTCCAGTTTTTTTTTTTAAATACGAAACCACAACATTCACTAAACCGAAACATAAAACCCACATATATAGAAGATGTAGCTAAAACAAAAACACCAGTTAAATCATAGAGATTCATAACAACAACAAGAGAATATTGAACATTATATTTGAGTCACATGACTAGAACAAGAGAACATGAAAAACTTTGGAAATAGCATAGGAAGAAGTGTTAATTTCTGAAGTTTAGGAACTTCTTCAATAGATAGATTCTGAAATGAAGCCAATTCTAAAACTCCAAGCAACAAGAACCAAAAAATTTGTTTGATGGAATCATATTACATATAGGAAACTAGAACTCAGATCATAAAGTCCTCGTAGAATGATGGTGAAATCTCTGAGTAGTGTCTTATCTACAATTTTCATATGTCTTCCAAAATTTACCCCGAAACTTAATCCGTTAAAACTCACCCGGAAAGAAAAAGCAAATCGGGCGGAGGCTGGGGCCGAATTTTCGGAGCCCATAACCACAAAATTTGTTTGCATGGAATCATATTTCATAAAACTACCAATTGTAAAAACAATAACTATAAACTTTCAGCACAAACTGAAATATAGGGATGAAAACTACTAAAACTCTTTAATTAGATATTCTATTAAAAAAATTTGTTGAATCTATTAAATGCAAGAAAGTCATATATTAATTAAAAAAAGTACGTAGAAGAAGTTTTTTTATTGAAAAAAAAAAAGATTGGAGCTCCAGAAAAACTTGCTGAATACAATTCAAATAATCCTTTATGCCTCAATAAAGGCTTCAAATTTCATTCTTGGACAAGAAAACAAATGGCTAAAGATGATGAAGCACACACAAAGCATTTAAAGAGCAGTGGATCGTACTCATGTTGGAAACATAAACAAAGAAGTGAACCTGCCCAATGAGAAAATATGGTCATTCAAACCATAAATAAAAGTCTTTCAAATAGGATTTACAATTAAGGCCCTTGCACTTTGCAAGTTTTACAAAAGGCTATCATCCAGCTTTTGTATAGAACATTTGAATAAAGAAAATTGTGTACATAAATCTAACCTCAAAATATAAATTATACTCACATCATATGATGTACATACATTTGTCCAAAAAATCATACAAATAATAGGATTAATCCACAACTTCTATGGACTATCTTTGCTCTAATATCTCTCACTAGACTCAATAATTAATTGGGTCTTTTTGAGCTTGTTCTTGGATGCATAGATCGTATCACATATGCTATATAACAAATATTATAATTATCTATCATACTGTTAAGAATAAAGATTCATTAGGTAACTCAAATTTTTATGCAACCATCATGTAAATTGCACGGATTAAAATCGGTGCAAAAGAAGGGTTTTGGTAGCTGTTTCAAAATCGATCCTAACAACCGATGAAAAAATACTGTTTAAGAAGCTTTTGTATTAAAAAACACTTTGTTAAGCACTAAGAAAACTATCCCAAGTTAAGCCTAAATCGGTGAGCTATCGATAAATCACAATATGGCTCCAACAATAACATTGGAGAAATGACTGTCTCCTTTAATCAAATGAGCCTCAAGTTTTAGCCTAATTGTTGAGAATTTCAACTCTCACCAGAAGGTCATGAGTTTGATGTTTAAGGAGTGATTTTTAATACAATTTTTTTTTTGTAAACAATGAAATAATAGAGAAAAACACTGTCCCAAATGAAACGTACATGTATAAGTGTGTGATATATTAAATTTGCTAAATCCTCCACACAAAAAAAAAATAAAATAGTAATAAAAGAGACATGTAATTTCTTGCTTAGCATTGAGTTAATAGTTAATTACAATACAAGTTCTATTTTAGTAAAACTTAATCCATCAAAATATAATTGTATGAAAATGTGAACTAATAAATATGTACCTGGTAGAATGTTCACATTTTTTGCTTAACATTGAGTTTTTATAAACAAACAACACAACACTCCCTACAAGAATTAGTAATAGAAACTCTCATAACCAGTAAACAACAAATCCACGTAAAGAAAAAGTGAATTTAGCTAGTTGTTATTGAAATGATGTGCGTATGTGTATAAGCCTTATAACATTAAAAAAATGATTTAGTCAATGTTCACATTACTTTCTTCTTTGACTTAATTAGAAAGGATTTTGATTAAATTATAAAGCTACAAACATAATAATATAACAGATGATTTCACTTCTCTTAAAAAAAAATCCAAGTCAGTAGGACACAACTTCGGTTATTCCTCAATCTCCCCAACAAATAGTTCTTGAAAATCAACAAGATAAACCTAAAATGTTTACAGGAAGAAAATTTGGTAGAACCTCTGAATCTTGGCTTGAATGCCTAGAAGTTGAAGAGCAAAATGACTGGAGGCAGCCTTTCATTGACTACTTCAGAGAAAACAAACTTCCCGCAGATAAATCATTAGCTACACAGATCAAGAAGAGAGCATTGCGATATGCGTTTGTCAACAATATGCTATATCGAAGGTCATTTGAGCAAATGTGGCTGCGATGTTTAGGAAGGGATGAAGCTGATAAGGTTATTTCTAAAGTTCATGAAGGACTATGCGGTGCACACCAATCAGGTCCTAAAATGGCCATTAAAGTTAAAAGGATTGGTTATTATTGGCCATCAATGATAAAGGATTGCACAAATCATGCAGGTATATGTCACGAGTGTCAAATTCATGGCAATATCATACATCAACCTCCAAATCCTTTATATCCCACTATAGCATCCTGGCCATTTGAATGCTAGGGGACATATGTAATAGGGCCAATTGATCCACCATCATCTGCTGGACACCGCTTCATATTAGCGACAACAGACTATTTTTTTAAATGGGCTGAAGCAGTTCCATTCAAAGAAGTCACTGCTCATCATGTGATTAACTTCTTTACTCATAACGTTGTCTATAGATTTGGTGTACCTCGCCGCGTAATCTCAGACAACGGTACAGCTTTCAAAAATATCAAGATTTACAAATTCATTGAGCAACATAAAATTGATTGGCGATATTCATCAATCTATAATCCAAGGGCAAATGGATTAGCAGAAGCCTTCAACAAAACGCTCGTAAAGCTGCTCAAGAAAATTATTACAAAAAATAAAAGAGAATAGCATACTAATAGAACAGATGATTTCACTTCTCTTAAAGAAAAAATCTTATATGAGCCTACCGAGTTTGATATAATTACCTCAAAACCTCATATTTGTATATATTTACGTAGAGCCAAACAATTATATCAAGATGAAACTAACCATTCATATTAAAATGGATCAACAAATCGGTAATATGCTGCTTTTTTCAAAATCATAATATAATGATAATAAATGAACAAGTAAAGACAAACAATGTAAGAAAATCTCCCTTTTATGATTTTGAAACCAAAAACAGAAACTATATGAATTGGAATCAAGTCAAATGTATTCCATACTTTATTCAATATAAAATACTTCATATTTTCTATGTCCTAGTTTTCTAGAAGTGAAATACCTCAAAACCTCACATTTGCGTCATCCTATTATTAATATATATTTTCTTTCCTATCACATTCCAAAATAAAATAATTAGAAAATAATGCTTTTATATTCAATTCCTAGCATTGAAACCAAATTCTCATTTATAGGTGGTTTACATCAGTCGTTATTGATTACCAACCGTTTACAAGATTTGATGGTGGATTAAGTGTTGTAGCTAATTGTCTTTCATGTGAGCATTGTTTATGTCTTTTTGGATTTTAGGGATTAATGTAAAGAAATAAGAAGAAGATGGATAAGTGTATGAAGAAGAAGAAGAATGAGAAGAAGAATAAAAGTAAGAAGGAGAAGAAACTCACGTACAGTGTGAAAGGGTCGGTCGAGATGGTCATTGCTTGCTACGCTCGACGGTGTGCTCCCACATACGAAGGAAAGAAGAGGGAAGAGGGCCAAGCTTCAAATCACGACGCTCGACAGTGTGCTCCCACAGACAAAAGAAGAGGGTAAAAGGGCCCAGCTTCAAATCGCATGAGAATGAGATCAAATTAGGGCTTCAGTTTAAGATGCAATGTCTGGCGGTTTAAACCGGTGTACATTTCCCCGGTTAAAAAAGTGCTATTTGACTTGTTAAATCCGATACTATTTAACTGATGCAAAATATGGGTTTTGGCAGCGGTTTCAAAACCGCTTCTAACATGCGACGTAAAAAATACTATTTTTTGCAGGTAGTGAACATTCTTTTTTATCTATGTGATATATGAATTTTTCTTGAAAGCTGAGATGTTAATATTAACATAAATTATAAAAAAAATGTATATTCCTATTATTTATCAAATCCAAAGTTGTTTGATGAAAGATAAATTAAATTTTACTTGAGAAATGAATCACATGAAAAAGAAAAGAAAAAAGAAATAGGTAAACTCAGAGAATCTCTTAAGGAATTTGTTTTCCATAAAACAAGCCAATCCTTAAGTGAAGAAAGTCCATCTAAAACGAGTTGAAGAAACACAATTTAAAGAAAGAGAGATATCTCAATTCAATGTCTGCTCATATATATCATCTAACACTTTCTATATTGAGGAAGAACATGGCATGTAATACATAATTTACCACTTATATAACACATTTAAAAATAAATATAATAGAATGACTTAATTTTTTTGTGAAGAAAGGGAGTTCATAAGGTGAATTGTGTGTTATTCCAAGCGAGAAGGAATATTTTGTACTATAGATGTGTATTGTGGGCTAAAATATATGCGACGATAGAGTTAAAAATTTTACGTCTTAGCGTTGTATGGATATCTAGCATTCAAACAGAGAACACAATATTTTTTTATATGGAAAACCGTGGAAAAGGTAAAAACCATGGGGCCACGCCAAGTTGAAATGATTCCACTATTATTTGAATGGATTACAAGAGTCTGATTTTTCCTATTGAGGAAGATCATATCAGACCAACCAACTATCATGTTGAAATCTAATGACGAGTAGAGATCGAATGGAAATCCGGTGATGTTTGATGGTCGGGCGGAAATCCGACATTAGTTAGTGGACGGGCAGAAGTCTGGCGTTAATCGGTGGCCGGGCGGAAGTCTGGCAATTGTCGCTGGCCGTGTAGAAGTCGGGCGGTGGTCGAGGAGGAGTTTGGTGGCAAGAGAACTATAGTTTCTCTCTATTCCTTGCTTGAGACATCTTTCCATGAGGAATAAGGGATCTACTTATAGTTTTTTGAGAGTGACATAACAAGTAAATTGGAGAGAGATCAAGGCTAACTTGGGAGTGATTTGAATGGACGATCGATATTGATTAATTCCCTTGATTATGGACCGTTTATTAAACATTTGAATGTCTTAATGATATCAGAATTTGATGATCTTAGACTCGTTGGATTCGACTCGTCGAGCTGCTCGATTCGACCATAAGCATGACATGTTTGGAAATCATTTTATCATCCAATTTATAATTTGAACTTTTCAAATGCGCTTCGGGTCTTTGATTTGGACTCATTTGGGTTCGAATTGAGTCGAATTTGGTGTCGCTGGGTTTGTATTTCTGAGATGTTATGTTGAACTATATGTTTACTGAAATTGGGGTTCGGATGATCCCATATTTAATTTTGAAAGTATCCAACTTGATTCTTCCTTGAGATTCGTGTCTAGTCAAGATAATTTTTTGATGATATATCAATGTGTATTCTGGGTAGTGCTATAAGCAAGTTCTTCAAGCACTAAAATCTTGTGCATTTAAGAAGTTGACAGGTACTTCAAGCTAGTACTATATACAAGTGAATATTATTCAATAAATAAGATTTGAGTTCATGCATGATTATATACAAACTAGTTTAGTTCAATGACTTATTGGAGTCATTATGAATTATCATTGTTGCAATTGCGTGCTAGAAAATATATGATAAGTCGATAGAGAGAAACTTTTATCTAGTAGCTTTGTAAGAGGAACTAACACACATAATTTATAAGATGAGGAGCGCACTGGCTACTATGAGGAAAGGAACGGGCTTTTTTATTCTGAGATATGTATCCACTTAGTTCTGAAAAATTATTCCATGCGGTCACTGAATGACGCCTGGAGGCGAATCAGTATGTGCCACGTCATATCGGTGTTGTGTATTCGGTGACGTGGCGCATTCTGATTTGCCGCAAATGATCTCTATTCAATAACAATGGAGAAGCCCTTTAATATTATATGTTAATTATTGTTTATTGTTTGGTTTTTTTAGCCTTTGTGCGTAAATATTTTGTAATTTAACGGTGGTGTGTTTTGAATTTATTGTGATGTGATGTGTTTTAGCCTTTAAGGCATGAAGTAACCAGTGCATGTTATTGCGTTTTAGTTGTTAAGCATTTGATTTGAAAAATGGAAATGAAAAAAAAAAAAAAATTGTTGAGGAATTTAAAATTTTCATATTTTATTCTAGTAAGAGGATTCTGACCTTGAGCGTAAGTCTAAGGTTGTGAAATTTTAATCGGACATGCATATAAGCGGAAGAATAAGATGATAAGGATTCTATGGTTCGACTGGAGTCAAATTGGATGATGTAATAAATATGAAAACTATTTAAATAAAATTTAAATGACAGAATAATCATGTAATAATATAAATTTTTAATAAAATATAAATTGAATTTGCACATTAATAATATCTTACATAAATAAAAACTTAAATATATATTTTTTTTAAATTGAATTTTTAAATTTAATTCAAATTAAAAAAAAAATAGCTTGCATACAAATTTATAAATTTGATATAAATTATTATTAATTTATGTTATATAATTTAATATAATTTTTACCTATAAATTATATATTAGAGTCATGTTATAAATTTACATTTATAAATAATTAATATTAGATCATTTATTATAATAAATATAATTTATTTAACCTTATTGATTAAAAATAAATATTATTTACATCATAGAAAGTTTATTTAAAAAATATATTTTGAAATATAAAATATATGTTGTAAAATTGAGAAGTACTTCAATTTATTTAGCCTCAAATCACGTAGGGAAGTTCCTCTTGTTAATGTTTATATTACTTTTTGAGTTTTGATAGGTGATGCAAAAATTATTTTGATCGGGCATAAATCTCAAGGCAAAAAGCTAGTTGGAAACTTCAAAATTTAAATCCGGGAGCACCTAAACTTCGATTTCAACAAACTTACAGTGAAACTGAGTGTCTCGAAAATACGAACCCAACGACACCAAATTTGACTCAATACGAGCTCAAATGAGTCGAAATCAAAGACCTAAAGAACTGTTGGAAGGTTCGAACCACAATTTAAGTTACCAAACAGTCTGCAAATTTGGCGAGCTTATAGTCGAATCGTGTTGGAAGGTTTGAACCACAATTTAAGTTACCAAACAGTCTCCGAATTTGGCGAGCTTATAGTTGAATCGAACGGCTCGACGAGAAAAATCCAACGAACCTAAGATCGTTGGATTCTGACATCACTAAGGCCTTCAAATGGCTGACGAACGGTGTATGATCAAAGGATTCAATATCAGCCGTCCATTCAACCACTCCCTGTTCACCCCTGATCTCAAATATATTTACAATACATGCCACTCCAGAAAAACTATAAATAGAGCCCTCATTCTTCACCAGAGGGACTCAAGTGAAGAGAGAGAAGAAGAAGGAAAGTAGAAGAAAAAGGGGAAAGGGAGAATCCTCTCCTCCTGGACCACCGCCGGAGTTCGTCCTGCCGCCCGAACACGCCGGGATTCTTCGTTATATTCGGGAGAACGCAGGAATTCTGTCCAACTTCCACGTGATGCTGAATCCTAATTTGCAACAGAGTTCCCTCCTGACGCCTACCCGATGTTGGACTTCTACCGGTTTTCGGACTTCGCTGGACGTCTACGCGAAGATGGATTTCTTTCCATTGTTGGACTTCAACCTGACACGACCCTTCAGACCTCCGCCCGCCGACTACAGCCCTTACAACCTCCGTTGCCAGCCGACTACGGTCCTTCTTACTTACATCGCCCACCGACTATAGTCTTTCCGACCTCCATCACCCGACGACTACGGTCCTCATGACTTATGTCGCCCACCGACTACAATCTTTCCAACCTCTGTCGCCCATCAACTACGGTCCTCCTGGCTTAAGTCGCCCACCGACTACAGTCTTTCCGACCTCCATCGCCAGCCGACTACGGTCCTCCTGACTTATGTCGCCCACCGACAACAAGCCCTTCGACCTCCGTCGCCCGCCGACTACGGTCCTCCCGACTAAACGAACATGTCAATAGTGATTCTTTCTATTCATATCATGTTATGTACTCTATAAAATGTACATCAAGCTAAGGCCTTCTTCCAAGGGAGGGCCTCATTTGTAATCAACTGCAATACTAGTGGATTCATTCAAACTGAGCTAGGCCCCGTGGTTTTTCCTCATTTTCAGGGGTTTTCCACGTAAAAATCTTGGTGTCTCATAAATGCTAGACCCTCTCTCTTATCTGATTACATGCCAGATTTTTGTATAACGCTAAGACGATAGACTTTATATTTCTCTATCGCCGCGAATACTCCTGGACGCAACAAGTTTATATGAGATAAGAACTCATATAGAGTGATATAGTCATGTAAAATGTTTAGTTGAAAACTTTTATAAATATTACATAATATTTTTATTCTAAATGTATTAAATTAATTTATTTTTTTTTAATAATTTATAAATTAAATTAGCCGGTTCAATAGAATTGGGACCGGTTCGCCGATTGAAATAGCAGTTGTAGCCAATTAAGTCTAATTTGATGCATAAATGATTTTCAGAATAAACAGAAGAAGCCTTGAGAACGGTTCATGTAGGTTGAACTGGTTGGACCTGCTAATCTGGATCCGACCATATTTTTAAAAAACTAGTCAAGTCATTAATAAGAGTACGTCTTTTAGATATCTCAGGTTTATTTTTCAAAATAATAGAGAAATAAATAGGGATATTATAAATAGCTAGAATTCAAGTTTGTTGGCTGAAGTGAAGGAATGAATCAGGCGTGTTGTGTGACAGAAAGTATCCCTCAAACTTTTGAGAAAATTATATCTGATAGTTGTGAGATTTTTAATGCTTTAAGTGTAGAATGTTAGCCAATAAAAAAGACTAAGCATAAATTTAAGTTAATTGTTGCAAAGATAAGGATGCTCAGGTGGATGAGTGGTTTCAAACTTAGAGATAGAATGTTAAATGAGTATATACATGTAAAGGTTGGAGTAGTTCTAATGATAGATAAGATTAGACAGAGTCACCTTAAATGGTTTGGCCACATAAACCATTGGCCTTCTGATGGCCTGACTAGGACAGTAGATGTATTAAATCCATGTTTACAAGACGGTAGAGGTAAACCTAAAAAATATAGTTATAAAATATTATAAATGACATTTTTATATTAATTAAATGAGAATAATATTCTTAACTGTGCACAATGAAGAAAAATTATTCATGTTGCTGACTCCGCGTAGTGCGATAAAGGCTTTGTTGTTTTTGTTGTTGCTAAAAAACTTATGCTAATAGAGTTGGTGTTTAATATCTTAACTTTTAACAAAAATTTAGTAAACAGAAAATTTTGTAAAATACAATTTTTTTTCTTACAAGAAAGCTCATTAAAAGAAAAATTCATGATACGTGGCATAGTCATAACAATCCACTATAGAATAGGAGAAGCAAGAATTCTCCATTTGAAATAGTTAAAAAAATGAGATCATTTATAATTGGGAAAAATCATCTAGTTTGTCTTGTAGAAATTACAAAATCAAGTGTCCACTGGTAGACAATTAAAACTTAACAACATGATTAAATATTGATAGAAGTCAATGGAGATAGTGTTTGTATGGTGATGGTCATCCATAATGATAGGTGGAAAATGGAAAACAATTCTTTAGTTCTCTCAGTTCTTTAACCTCCCTTTTTGGTAGAGAATGAAGCTAAGTTTATAAGCTTCTTATATAGGCATTTTGATAAATTTGATCAAAATTCAAAGCACTCAATTGCACAATCCAAATTAATTTCCTTGATTATAGATCATTTGTTAAATACTTGAATGTGTTAATGATGTTACAATGTAATGATCTTGGCTCATAAGAGTTGTCTCGTCGAGCCGATTGATTTGACTATAACTCTATAAGCATGTAATAACTAAAGATCGTTTGGTCCTTATTAATGTTTAGAAATTTTTAGATATATTTTGTGTGTTTGATTTGAGCTCAATTGTACTATCAATTGATTCACTTGGTTAATATGATTAGTTCAACTATAAATTTGTTACAATCAAAACTCTAATAATTCTACATTTAATATAAAAAAATGTTAATTTAAATATTATCTCATGTTTCATGCGGATCATATAAAAAAATTATAGACATATCAAATTACCTTCCCATTCTAGACAAAGATGGTAGAGAGAGAGTTTTTATTATTATTATTATTTTTCATATTTTGGTTGTTAAATTTTCTACATAGACTTGCTTACAGGATTACAGGAGCATTGTCCCTCAACCGCTTTGCTCGCCACTTCTCAGAATTCCTGCAAGTTACTGCCTACATTTATCTCCTCCTCCCTTCTGATTTATTTATCCATTTTATTATCTTCTTTCCTGAAAAATGTTGCTCGTCTCAAACTAATCACGGCAACTTAAAGGCCTTTAATCCAATGAGGGGTCGTACCTGTAGTTATATATATATATACCTTTTTAGTTTTTCACATGAGAAATTTAATGTCTCTTATAACATTCTTTTTTATCTATGTGATATATGAATTTTTCTTGAAAGCTGAGATGTTAATATTAACATTAATTTTAAAAAATATATATTTTCCTATTATCTATCATATCCAAAGTTGTTTGATCACAGATAAATGAAATTTTACATGAGAAATTAATCACATGAAAAAGAAGAGTAAAAGAAATAGGTAAACTTAGAGAATCTCTTAAGGAATTCATTTACCATGAAACAAGCCAATCCTTTTAAGTGAAGAAATTCCATCTAAAATGAGTTGAAGAAACACAATTTAAAGAAAGAGAGATATCTCAATTCAATGTCTGTTCACTTATATCATCTAACACTTTCTATATTGAAGAAGAACATGGCATCTAATACATAATTTATCACTTAATTAACACATTTAAAAATAAAAAATAATAGAATGACTTAATTTATTTGTGAAGAAAGGGAGTTCATAAGGTGAGTTGAGGGTTACTTCAAGCGAGAAGGAAAATTTTGTACTATTAATGTGTGTTGCGGGCTAAAATATACGTGACGATAGAGTTAAAAATTTTATGTCTTAGCTTTGTACGGATATCTAGCACACAAACAGAGAACACAATATTTTTCACGTGGAAACCCTGGATAAGGGAAGTCAAGCGATGAGAATTATAATTTCTCTCTCATGAGTTCCCTTTCCATGAGAAATGATGGATCTATGTATAGTTTTTTGACAGTGACATGGTCAGTAAATATGAGAGAGATGAAGGATAAGTTGGGAGTGATTTGAATAGATGATCAAGAGTAATGATTGTGTTAAGACTAGCGCTTTTAGGATGCTTTTAGTGATGTAACTCTAAGCAGCTTCTTGATTAAGGAGACCATGGAATAGTGTTTAGTAAATAAGATTTGAGTCATGATTATATTCAAACTAGTTTTGTTCAATGACTTATTGAACTCATTATGATTTCTTATTATTGCAATTGCGTGATAGAAAATATATGAGAATAGTCAATAGAGAGGAACTTCTATTTAGTAGCCTCGTAAGAGGAACACATAATTTATAAGAGACCAACTATTTTTTACTTAAAAACTAGAAAAAAAAAATTCACACAATTTAGCTCAACTAAAATAATTTGTTATGTGTGGAATATGATTGAGTTGATCATTAAAGTTATTTTGTTACCTCAAACCTTAAATTTGTCATGTTTGTTAGGGATGCGGAGGGTTACCCCATTGCTTGGTTTCGAGTACTTTGCACTCGAAATAAATAATAATAATAATAATAATAAAATTTATGATGTCCCGATGCTGTATACCTGAGCGCCCCGGTGTTGTGCTCCCAAGCACCCCAGCATTGATCAACAGAGCAGAGCGCCACATTAAATATTAGTTATTCGGAGATAAGAAATATTGATAGATAGGTAATGAAAGTTGAACGATAGAAGTCAAGCAATGACAATTGGATGACACAAGTGTTTGAATAGTTGCTATTTGAATGATTTATATTTGTGCAACTTATGTAGTTTTGATGATTCCAAACATTATTGTTCAAATGTATAGTTATCTCCTAACAATTTCAGAAGATTTGCACTTGCTCTTGTGTGTACTAACATTTCAGGAAAATCAGACTCCAGACTATGAAAACTTCAAATCAAATTCAACATGAGATATTTTGTTTATTTGAATTTGCCTTTTCTTTGAATTAATTTTGAAAGGGAGTGATTGTAATTGAGTGAATAAAATTTCACACACACAAATAAGGAGATTTTAAAATTCTATACTGATCGTACAGGACGATATTTATCGTACTGGACGATCTGTCAGTTATCTCCTATAGAGCACTTGGAACGAATAGGAACTTGCTCGTAAAATTTTTTTCTAAGTCCTATTCGTCAAGGATGAATTTTATTATCGTCCCAGACGATGGGTTCTCTGTAAAATTTTCGTCCAGACAAAATTTTAAAATCGTACGAGGCGACCAGTGCTCTGTAAAAATTTCGTACAGACGAAATTAATTATCGTACTAGACGATAAGGTCTCTGGAAACTTTTCGTCCAAACAAAAACAAATTATCGTCAGTGGCGATTGGACCTCTGGAAAATTTTTGTCCAAACAAAATAATTAATCGTCCAGGACGATCGTGTCTCTGGAAAAATTTTGTCCAGACGAACATATTTTCGTCCAAACGATAAACCGACTTAGAACAGTTTTCAGCAGTTTCTAGAACCGACCTTGTAATAACCGTTCGTACTGGACGAACCTAGTTTGTACAGGACGATCAGCTGTACGAAGTCATTTCGTACACATATACAAATTGGGTCGTTTCAGATCGTTTAAGTAAAATCGTCCAGGACGATCGAGGATCGTACCGGACGATCCAATGCGTACAGAATTGGAAACTTGCAGTTTTTGGGCGGTTTTTCATATCTTTTGTATAAATAGTCCAAATTAGACTGCCACCCAATCTTTTTATCATTTGATATTCGTGCCTCTTGAGAGAATAGCCAAGGAGAGAGTGGAAGAGAGCATTCAAAGGAGGATTCCTACCATTGGAGCGAGAAGGCTTCACTTGGATTACTAAGGTAAGAGTCTCTACTTGTGAAATTGGATTTCTTCACTCTTTTCCTTCTTCCTTCTAGATTCTTGTGAGAAGATCAGTCAAGGAGATCCGGTTCTCTGCCGACACTTGGAGAGTGTGAACAGCCGAAGGGTTCTCTGCCCACACTAGGAGAGTGTAAAAAGACGAAGGTTCTCTGCCTACACTTGGAGAGTGTGAACAGACGAAGGGTTCTCTGCCCACACTAGGAGAGTGTAAAAGGACGAAGGTTCTCTGCCTACACTTGGAGAGTGTGAACAGACGAAGGGTTCTCTGCCCACACTAGGAGAGTGTAAAAGGACGAAGGTTCTCTGCCTACACTTGGAGAGTGTGAACAGCCGTAGGGTTCTCTGCCCACACTAGAAAAGTGTAAAAGGATGATGGTTCTCTGCCAGCACTGTGGATTGTGTAAAAGGACGACGGTTCTCTGCCGCACCGGGTAGTGGTGAAAAGAGTGTTTTGTACAGGCTTCTCCGCCTTGCTATGGGTGCTAAAGGAGAGTCACTTTGTGGTATTAGTGCAATACTCAGAGGGTGCCTCTGAGGAGTGGATGTAGGTCTGGTTATAGACCGAACCACTATAAATCTGGTGTCATTTACTTTATTGCTTTTACGTTTCCGCACTTTAAATTTTAGTTTTAACAACTCTGTGGTTGAAAAACATTTTTCTACAAACTTTAAAAAAAAAAATTTATTTCGGTTCAACTTTATCATTAAGAGGGTTTAAAATTTTTAAAAACTACCAATTCACCCCCCTCTTGGTAGCCGTGGGACATTTACTTAGGCTTAATAACCTAATTACTAGACTCAACAAGTGGTATCAGAGCATAGTTTCAAAATCATAAGTTTGAACTACTTTTTGATTAACGTAGATGGCTACATTTGGAAATCGAAACACACCTGAGGGTTACTCTATCACTAGACCTCCACTGTTTGACAATATTCCTTTTGATTTTTGGAAAACACGCATGTCTACTTTCTTACAGTCACTTGATTATCGCATGTGGATGCTAGTCCAGGAAGGTTACTCAAAACCAACTAGATTAGTTGATGGAATTAGGGTAGATACACCCTATGCAGATTGGACTATAGAAGAACGTGACTTAGCACAATTAAATGCAAAATGTTTAAATAGTTTATTTTGTGCTTTAAAATATGAAGACTACATGCGAGTTTCCACTTGTAAAAGCGGAAAAGACATATGGGATAGACTTTGTATTACTTATGAAGGGACAAATGAGGTTAAGCAATCAAGACTCAATATCTTGTTACATGACTACGAATTATTTCGCATGAAACCTAATGAATCTATATCTGACATGTACACAAGATTCACTCAAATTGTCACCTCTTTGCATGCACTTGGTAGGGAATTAACAAATGCTGAAATGGTTAATAAGATTCTTCGTTGTTTACCTACTGCATATGATGCTAAAATTACTGCAATTACAGAGTCTAAAGATCTGAACATTTATTCAATTGACAATCTTCTTGGTTCACTCATTGCTTACGAGCAAGGAGTAAGTCAAAGAAAGATTGATGCAGGTGAACCAAGAAAGGACAAGAATATTGCACTAAATGTGGAAGAGTCAGAAAGTGAACACTCACAACCTGAGGATGAAGACGATATTGCACTGATGACTAGACAATTCAGAAGCTTTTTAAAGAGGAAGCAGAAGAGACGCCAGCAATGGAATAGAGGTAAGTATAACAGAAATGGCAAGGTTTCTAATGAAGTGATTTGTTATGAATGCAGGAAACCAGGTCATATAAAGACTGATTGTCCAAAACTCAAAGCCACTCCTAGCAAGGAGAAGGTAGAGGAGAAACCAATGGTAAAGAAGGGCAAGAAGAAGTTTCAAAAGGCTTTTTGGGCGGACTCAGCTTCAGACTCATCTGAGACTGAAAAAGAAGAAGAAGTCACCAACCTTTGCTTGATGGCAGATAAAGCTGAACAATCAGATCAAGAAGAGGTATGTGATTTAACCTATAATGAATTGTTTGAAGTTTCTGAACACATGCATGATGCATATAGGAAAATGAAAAAGATGCATGCTAGTTTAGTTTTAGAATTGGAAGAGCTTAATAAGGAACACGAAATCCTTAGGAAAGATCATGCTTTAATTGATAGCAACCACATGAAACTACTTGATGAATATGATGACTTGAATAAAAATTTTGAGAATTTAAAATCATCCTATGCTGAACTTGAAAAAGAATTTAAGAAATTTAAGGATGAATCTGAGAGCAAGACATATAGAATCAATTATACCAATCGAATCTTGGAGGATATGAATTCATTTTACAAACTCACTATAAGAGCTCTCGAGGATAATAGAAACCCCCCTAAACTTGAAGATTTTACAAATCCTAAATATTATCCTAAATTCATGAAATCCCTTAGAAGACAATCATATGAAAGAAAACATAGGAATATTTTTCCTAATGTTAAATGTAACAATTGTGGATTTTTGGGACATATATCTCACACCTGCACTTTAAAGATGAAACCTAATTTGGTGTGGAGAACTAAGATGCATAAACCTAGACATATCATACATGCATCTGATTATAAATTTCATAAAGGTGAACCCAAACTAGTTTGGGTTCCCAGGTCTAACATTTGAGAATTTTGCAGGTATACTCTCACACAAGACCTCGTGAGAGTATATGGTACCTGGACAGCGGATGTTCAAAGCACATGACTGGAGATACTGCTCAATTCATAACGCTGGAAGCCAGGAGTGGAGGCAAGGTTACACTTGGAGATAATACCACAAAGAAAGTGGTTGGATCAGGTATGATTGGAAATTTGAAAAACTTTTTCATAGACAATGTTTTATTAGTTGAAGGCTTAAAACATAATTTGCTTAGCATAAGTCAGCTATGTGATAAGGGCTATAATGTAAAATTTTTACCTACTAGCTGCATAATTAGCCTAAATGGGAAAATTGTTTTAAATGGAAAAAGGGTGAACAATGTCTACATGCTAGATTTAAATTGTATTCAATCTCCTACTGCTTTTTGTTTGAAAACTGTTTCTGATGAATCATGGCTTTGGCATAGGAGACTTTGTCATTCTAGTATGAAAAATCTTAGAAGAATTACCCAAAAGAATTTGGTGAGAGGAATACCTAAACTAGACTTTACTAAGGACCATCTATGTGATGCATGTCAATTAGGAAAACAAGTGAAGTCCTCTTTTAAGTCCAATAAAGATCTTAGGACCAGTAAACCTTTAGAAATTCTTCACATGGATCTTTTTGGACCTGTAAGCACTGTTAGTCTAGGAGGAAAGGTATATGGATTTGTTATAGTAGATGATTTTTCAAGATTCACCTGGGTTAAATTTCTTTTTCATAAGAGTGAATCATTTGAGGAATTCAGAAATTTTTCAACTTGGATACAAAGAAAACTAGGATGTGAAATAATTTCTATACAAAGTGATCATGGAGGAGAATTTGAAAATGAAAGATTTGAAGATTTCTGTAAAGAAAAATGGGGATTGATCACAATTTTTCTGCACCTAGAACTCCTCAACAAAATGGAGTAGTTGAAAGAAAGAACAGAACATTAATAGAAGCCGCCCGAGCAATGTTAGCAGAATACTCGCTTCCTAGATATTTTTGGGCTGAGGCGGTTAGCACTGCATGCTATGTTCTGAATAGGGTGAATGTGAGATCAAATTTGAATAAAACACCCTATGAGTTGCTAAAAGGTAGAACACCAAATTTGTCTCATTTGCATGTATTTGGTTGCAAGGTGTTCATACATAATAATGGAAAATCTGCCTTAGGAAAATTTGATCCAAAATCAGATGAAGGAATTTTTGTTGGATATTCAAGTGTTGGAAAATCTTATAGAGTATTCAACAAAAGAACTTTAGTCATTGAAGAAACCACACATGTTGTTTTTGATGAAAATGGAAACATGGAAGAGCCAAATGTTGTTGAAGAAGAAATTGAAGAAAACTCCCAAAAGATTGATAGATTAAATTTGGAAGAAAATTTAGAAAGAGAAGACCCTTTGCCTAGAGATTTGAGATTTTCTAAAAACCACCCAAAGGAATTGATTATAGGTGAACCAAGTGAGGGTGTTAGAACTAGGCGTGGATTAAACAAGGAAGTCAATCATTCAGCCTTTATTTCAACTATTGAACCCACTAACATTGATCAAGCACTTTCAGATGAATTTTGGATATTGGCCATGCAAGAAGAGTTAAATCAATTTGTAAGAAATAAAGTTTGGGAACTAACTACAAGGCCAAAAGATCAAAGTGTTGTTGGAACCAAGTGGGTGTTCAAAAATAAAATGAATGACTCAGGAGTAGTCATTAGAAATAAGGCTAGATTAGTAGCTAAGGGGTATAATCAAATTGAAGGAATTGATTTTGAGGAAACTTTTGCCCCTGTAGCTAGACTTGAAGCAATTAGGGTTTTACTAGCCTTTGCCTGTTTTAAAGGTTTTAAATTGTTTCAAATGGATGTCAAAAGTGCCTTTTTAAATGGGGTAATTGAAGAAGATGTTTTTGTAGAACAACCTCCAGGTTTTGAAAATTCTAAATTTCCAAATCATGTTTTCAAATTAAAAAAGGCATTATATGGATTGAAACAGGCACCTAGGGCTTGGTATGAGAGGTTAAGCACCTTCCTACTTGAAAGATCTTTTGAAAAAGGAAGTGTGGATACAACTCTCTTTTTAAGGAAAATTGGAAAGGATATACTTATTGTTCAAATTTATGTGGATGACATCATCTTTGGATCTTCAAATAAACATCTTTGTGATGATTTTTCTAAAACAATGAGTAGTGAATTTGAAATGAGTCTAATGGGAGATTTAAATTACTTTCTAGGATTTAGCATTAAGCAACTTGAGGAAGGTACTTTTCTTAGTCAAACCAAATATATTAAGGACATCCTCAAAAAATATGAAATGGACAATGCTAAACCTGTTAGTACACCAATGAGTTCTTCAGTTCAGTTGGATAAGGACCTTAAGGGAAAATCTGTTGATCAAAAGAAATTTAGAGGGATAATTGGATCTTTACTTTACTTGACTGCTAGCCGACCAGATATTATGTTCAGTGTTTGCTTATGTGCTAGATTTCAATCAGATCCAAAAGAATCACATTTGACAGCAGTGAAAAGGATTTTAAGATATCTACTAGGAACTCAAAACTTAGGAATTTGGTATCCTAAGTTTAGCTCTTCATTTGAAATTATTGGTTACTCAGATTCTGACTTTGCAGGCTGTAGAGTGGATAGGAAAAGCACTTCTGGAACATGTCAATTCATTAGGAAATTCATTAGTTTCATGGTCTAGTAGAAAACAAAATTCAGTGGCACTATCTACTGCAGAAGCAGAATACATTGCATTAGGAAGTTGTGTGGCACAAGTACTTTGGTTAAAACAACAGTTGATTGATTTAGGATTAACTATAGGCACTATTCCAATTTATTGTGACAATACTAGTGCTATTTGCATTTCCAAAAATCCTATTCAACATTCTAGAACCAAACACATTGATATAAGGCATCATTTCATAAGGGATCATGTATCCAAAGAAAAAATTGAACTCATACATGTTTCAACTGAAAATCAACTTGCAGACATTTTTACAAAACCTTTAGCCTTTGATACCTTCAGTACTTTAAGAACAAGGCTTGGTGTTATTGATTTGAATGCTTAAACTAAAATGTCTTTGCAACATTGATACTTGTTTTGTTTTGTTTTCTATTTTGTGAAATTTTGTGTGTTTTGAATGAATTGTTTTTGGATTTATGGTTTTGTTTTATGTTTTCTGTGTTTTTGAATGTTTTGTTGATTTTCTTAATTTAAAAATTCAAAATTAAAAATTTTTTTTGGAGGAAATCGTCCAGGACGAAATTGGTTTCGTACGGGACGATGTGTGAAGGATCAGTTTGCGCGAATTTTAACCGTTTTGAGAGCAGTTTTTAATTAGATCGTCTGTACGATCTGTGATCGTCCAGGACGAATTTTTTCTCTCTCTCAAACGTCGGGATGATTGAATGCAGCGGTTGAGTGGATAAGACAGTTTTTAATACGAACTTCGTCTGTACGAAATTTTCGTTCGTCCAGACGAACATGTGTCGGTTCATTGTAGGGGACGGTTTTCAAGAGTCATTAAAACGATTCACTTTTTGATCGTCTGTACGAAATTTTTTCGTCTGTACGATCGGTCAAGTCAAAAAGCCTGTACGAAGGGACGCATCGTAAGTTGTGTTGAATACGAAAAGCCGTTATATTTTGGACGAATTGGATCGTCTGTACAAAATTACTTCGTCCAGACGAACGATAATTTTTCGTTCAGGACGAACGTATCATTTTTCTTTAAATTTGAAGGCTTTCAAACTTGAAAATCACACTTTCAAACTTCTTTTTCAATCCCTTTCTACATCAAATCAACAATGGCCTCCTCTAGCAAAAGACAAAAGGTTTTGGTGAGGAAACCAAATAGGAATGCCCCAGACAACTTTCTTTCCAAGGCAAATGAGGAATCTTTTCCTCGTTTTGCATCCGCAAAAATCACTCCGTCTCGCATTCTTATCCAAACAGAGTTGAAATTTCGGGTATTGCACCTCTTTGCCTCAACCCAATTTCAGTTCATTCTTTCTCTCGCCCACATCTACAATAAGCAAACCTACCATTACTTTCTAGCTAACATGAGTTTCAATTCTGACCACTCCAAAATTAGTTCTTTTGTTTTTAAACAAAAAGTTGAGATCACCAAGCACGACCTTGGTGCATTTTTAAACTTAAGAACTGAGGGATATAGAGCCCACACCCTAATGTCAGAAACCTCCTTCAAATGGTTTCAAATCAATAGGGTAATTAGAGAAAATGCTATTGACAATCATGTTGCTAGAGTCTCCGGTATGACCCAAGATGCCCGAATCATCCAGCATATCCTTAGATCCTCAATTATTCCTAAAGCTGGTGATAGGATTAACATTACTCCTCTTCTTTCTTGTCTAACTTTTTTAATCATGCAAAGACATCCTATTGACGAAGCCCAACTCATCATAGACCATATCTATGGGCTTTCAGAAATAGGACATGCAGATCAGAAGAGGAAGAAGAACATTTCATTAGGACACTTAATTACTTATATTTTGGAAAAGAAGTACAATATAGTGCATCCTGATGAAGAATATGAAGAGCCAGTCTACTATAATGATGCATCATTCAGATTGCTCTTCAAGGAGGAAAAAGAAAAAGAAAAAGCACATGCTAGTGCTTCAGAAGAAGAAGAAGAAGAAGGAGTGCAAGCTTCTGCTTCTCAATCAGATTACAAGAATCTGATTGAGAGATTTGATAGACTAGAGACTCACATTGATCAAAGGTTTGATCAATTTGATGCTCAACTTACGCAGCAACAACATGACATTGGTAATATTAAAGATGAAGTTCATGAAATTAATACCAATGTAATGTTGATGGCCTCCTACTTCAACCTCTTTGGCGGCATTCCTCCTCCTCCTCCAGAACAGTAGAATTTTTTTTATGTCTGTGTCTGTTGTATTTTTTTTTGTTTGTTTGTTTTTATCTTATCTGTTTTATTGTTATGTGTTTGTTTTTATGTTTTTAAGTTCAATGTATTTTTTTTCTTTCTTTTTCTTTTCTTTTCTGTAATCTGTTATTTTAATATCAATGAAAGTTTATTTTTATTAGATTTGTTTTGAAATGTGGTTAATGTTTATGAATTTCATTAGTATTATTTAATCTACATAGTGCTTAAATTCGATTGTAATTTGAAATTATCTATATTAGAAAAATCTAGACTTTCTTAATTTATAAGTTGTTTATAACTTGTTGTAATTAGAACTTTTAAATTCATGTCTATTCAATTAGACTACATAAAAGTTAATATTACTATTGCAATTTAGATGTTTTCTTATTTTGTATTTCTATGCTCAAGTGATATTTATGCACCTAGAAATATTTGAAATTTTAGATTATAGATTTTGGAAAGAATTGGTCAAATTACTCTTGAACATTGTACAAATGTACAAAAATCAAAAGGAATTCGCAAAAATTTGCAAAGTGAAAAAGAGGCACAAAATAAGCCCAACCAAGAAAAAATGCACAAAAATGTGCCCCAAAATTTTGAAAAAGATGCGCAAAGCGCCACATGAGGTAATTCTCTTCTTTCCAAATTCGTTCAATCTCTTAATTTAAATTGATCTTATGTTCATTTATATTCTATTGAACTTTAAAATATAAAATTTTTATACATCTCTCTTGTAATGATTTTCAATAGTCAAATGTCTAAATTGAATCATGTCTTTGATAAATTCTTCTTACTTACAATGTTATATCACTTCTTAAATTTTATGAACTTCTATGATTGATCTAATATCTTTAGTTTAAAATTACATACCCTATGTCAATCACAATTTAGATTAAATTTTAAAAATGAATTTCATATAATTACTTACATTTCTTGTCCATTTCTTCTTCACTTTTTGTTGCTGTCAAAAAGGGGGAGAAATTATTGTATTCTCTGTTTTGATTTTTCTGTTTTGATTGTTCTGTTTACAAGTTTTTTTTTTACTTTGTAGTTGTTTATGTTAAAATTTTAGAAAATCTAAAAAATAAAAATTTTGTTCTTAATGCCTCCTTATTTTAATGTACTCATCAATTCAGGGGGAGTTTAGGAGATAGGAGAATTGTTTAACTTGAAACCTTACAAATAATAATTGTTTTGCCATCATTAAAAATGGGGAGATTGTTTGAATAGTTGCTATTTGAATGATTTATATTTGTGCAACTTATGTAGTTTTGATGATTCCAAACATTATTGTTCAAATGTATAGTTATCTCCTAACAATTTCAGAAGATTTGCACTTGCTCTTGTGTGTACTAACATTTCAGGAAAATCAAACTCCAGACTATGAAAACTTCAAATCAAATTCAACATGAGATATTTTGTTTATTTGAAGTTTGCCTTTTCTTTGAATTAATTTTGAAAGGGAGTGATTGTAATTGAGTGAATAAAATCTCACACACACAAATAAGGAGATTTTAAAATTCTATACTGATCGTACAGGACGATATTTATCATACTGGACGATCTGTCAGTTATCTCCTATAGAGCACTTGGAACGAATAGGAACTTGCTCGTAAAATTTTTTTCTAAGTCCTATTCGTCCAGGACAAATTTTATTATCGTCCCGGATGATGGGTTCTCTGTAAAATTTTCGTCCAGATGAAATTTTAAAATCGTACGAGGCGACCAGTGCTCTGGAAAAATTTCGTACAGATGAAATTAATTATCGTATTGGACGATCAGGTCTTTGGAAAATTTTCGTCCAGACGAAAACAAATTATCGTCAGTGGCGATTGGACCTCTAGAAAATTTTCGTCCAAACGAAATAATTAATCGTCCAAGACGATCGTGTCTCTGGAAAAATTTCGTCCAAATGAACATATTTTCGTCCAAACGATAAACCGACTTAGAACAGTTTTCAGCAGTTTCTAGAACCGACCTTGTAATAACCGTTCGTACTGGACGAACCTAGTTCGTACAGGACGATCAGCTGTACGAAGTCATTTCGTACACATATACAAATTGGGTCGTTTCTGATCGTTTAAGTAAAATCGTCCAGGACGATCGAGGATCGTACCAGATGATCCAATGCGTACATAATTGGAAACTTGCAGTTTTTGGGCTATTTTTCATGTCTTTTGTATAAATAGTCCAAATTAGACTGCCACCCAATCTTTTTGTCATTTGATCTTCGTGCCTCTTGAGAGAATAGCCAAGGAGAGAGTGGAAGAGAGCATTCAAAGGAGGATTCCTACCATTGGAGCGAGAAGGCTTCACTTGGATTACTAAGGTAAGAGTCTCTACTTGTGAAATTGAATTTCTTCACTCTTTTCCTTCTTCCTTCTAGATTCTTGTGAGAAGATCAGTCAAGGAGATCCGGTTCTCTGCCGACACTTGGAGAGTGTGAACAGCCGAAGGGTTCTCTACCCACACTAGGAGAGTGTAAAAGGACGAAGGGTTCTCTGCCTACACTTGAAGAGTGTGAACAGACGAAGGGTTCTATGCCCACACTAGGAGAGTGTAAAAGGACGAAGGTTCTCTGCCTACACTTGGAGAGTGTGAACAGCCGTAGGGTTCTCTGCCCACACTAGGAAAGTGTAAAAGGATGACGGTTCTCTGCCAGCACTGTGGATTGTGTAAAAGGACGACGGTTCTCTGCCGCACCGGGTAGTGGTGAAAAGAGTGTTTTGTACAGGCTTCTCCGCCTTGCTGTGGGTGCTAAAGGAGAGTCACTTTGTGGTATTAGTGCAATACTCAGAGGGTGCCTCTGAGGAGTGGATGTAGGTCTGGTTATAGACCGAATCACTATAAATCTGGTGTCATTTACTTTATTGCTTTTACGTTTCCGCACTTTAAATTTTAGTTTTAACAACTCTGTGGTTGAAAAACATTTTTCTACAAATTTTAAAAAGAAAATTTTATTTCGGTTCAACTTTATCATTAAGAGGGTTTAAAATTTTTAAAAACTACCAATTCACCCCCCTCTTGGTAGCCGTGGGACATTTACTTAGGCTTAACAACCTAATTACTAAACTCAACAACAAGTCGGGCAATGGTGATAGCACTTGCTTACGATGATCATCCACATTAAATGTTGGGTTAAAATCTAGATTTTCTTAGATATCTAAGCTCTCTTCTACTTGTCTGCAGTACATCTATAATTTTGTAAGAATATCATTTTGATAAATTTTGCCAAAAACTCAAAACAATTAAGTGAACTACTTATATTAATGACTTTAATCACATATCAAATGTTCAATACTTGAGTGTTTTAATGACCTCAAAATTAAATGATCTTGGACTCATTTGAGTCTTCATACTGAGGCTTTTGATTTGATTTTAAGTATGTAAGATTCATATATTATTTACGCCCCTTAATTAATAATATAAAGTTTATAACTATGTATCAAGTGCTTTATTTGGGCTCATTTATTTCGAGACTGTGGAATTGCAAGATTTGGAGAAAGCCAGCCAAAGGCGGGAAATAGAGGATATGGAAAGGAATTATTATTGTGTTGTCTAATGGGATTACAGGATTCTATTTATAGATGTTTGCCAGCCATAGGTGTACATGTGTCCACATGCATTGGATATTACAAATGAGTAATTAAGCTAAATGCTGAGCTTAGTTCTCTAATAGAGACGTTCAATTTATACATTTATTGAAATCGAAGTTCGAATGACTTTGAATTTTATTTCAAAATTTTTGAACATATATATCACATCCATCTTAATACATCTCTGCTGAATTATTAATAATGTACCGTACATTTTTTTTTAATTTTTAATTTTTTTAAGCGTACACTTAATATCACATTAAAAAAATACATACAATACATTATTTTGTACCCACATTTTACACATTAATTTAAATTATAATAAATCAAATAAAATAAAATAAATCATTCGAACAACAATTTTGTTGTAGTTTTCTATGTTAAAAGGCCATTAGAGTATAACTTCAGAACTAAAATAGCAATTTAAGCCATTAAAAAATCATTAAAATAATAAATGTCAGCATTTAAACCCCCTTTTCACCATTCAAATATATAACAAAAGTAAAGACAGGAACGCCTCAGATTTGGGCCGTAAATTTTGGCGCAAAGAAAATATGAATGGAGAGAAGCAAAGGCCTGGTCTTCCAAACTCCCATGGCTCCCAAATCCCCTCATTCTCCTCCATTGCCTGGACCGACTTAACTAATGATAGATAATGAATTCTGAAGGAGAAAAGTTCTCTGCATTTAGCTTATATAATAGTTCCTTAAACATTCTCTTCCTGCAATCCATTTTCCTAGCATGGAGAGAAACATAAGTGAAGAAGACAACGAAAATTTCTAAAGGGAGATTGAAGAGCGGATTATGCGCCTCATTTTGGATGACGACGAGGAAGAAGAACAAAAGAGGAAAAACGAAGCTCCTCCGCTCTCCATTAATGGAGAAAGACCACAACTTTATCCAATGTCTGGTTCATTTGTTGATGCGAGCCGTTATGGAACGTTTGATACGGGGATGAGGCAATGGCAAGCACCCATTGTTTGTGAGAATTGTCAGAGGCGCATGTTGACCTCATTTTTGTATGAGGTCTTCAATAGGATCACGAACCCAATTCATACTCAAGCCAATCCAAACCCAATCAAATCCAGACTCAAATCAATGCAAACTCACTCAGTTCCAGACCCAGATCTTAGGTCCTAAGGCTTGGTCCTAAAGGCCTTTTCCAGCAAATCTTTGAATACTTCAAAACCCAATGAAATGAACTCAGATTCAAGCTCTGTCAGTTTCATACTGATGGGGCATGTCTCTAGTATCAACCCTCCAAATTTGAGTCCATTCTGAGCTCTCTAACCCTAGTTACTAAATCGAAATCCAAAGGCTGTAAAACCTTCAAATATTTACAGCCCATGCCACTGGACCTGCCTTTAACTAGACCCTGACCTTAGAGACCTCCCCAAAGTCTCTAATCACTTTCAGACCTTCAATCCTAACTCCCTGACCATTAAACTGCCTTTGGGCTGGCTCAATTTGACCCCTATTTAGCCAGGGGTCAAAATGACCAAAATACCCCTAAGGGGCTCAAATAGTGATTTCAAACCAAATGAGCTCCAAATTGAATGCAATCACCTCCAGCAAGTTTCAAATGACATTTCAAACTCGTTAGACCTATTTCCAGACTCTGGGTCAACTTGGTTGACTAAGTCAACATGGTTGACCTATGAGACCCTTTAAGGGTTTGAATAGGTGATTTGATCCAAATGACCCATTTGAGCCCTGAAAACACACCTACCAGATTCCTGATATGATTTCAAATTTGTACAATCCAGACCCTCACCCTGAGCCAACCTGGTTGACTCAGTCAACCTAGGTTGATCCGAATGTCCTTTAAAACCCTTAATGGGTTATTCCAACCCATTTAATCTATCTAACCCTTTCAAGCCTTCAGACCAATGTCAAAGCTTGAGTCAAATCTATTCAAGCTTACTTGGAGTCAAATCACACCAAGTTTGACTTGGTCAACTTAAATAAGTATGATCAAATTCTTTTAAAAATCCCTTTCTAACTCATATCAAGTTTCAACCCCCTCCAATGTATTATCCCAGCACTCAAGGTACTCCTCTATGCCACATCATCAGTCTACATGGCATGTGGACTGGTCAAACCAGTCAAATCAATGGTTGGAATGAGTCAAACATGATGAAACCAACCCATTCAATGAACTCAGCCTGATCCAGCCCATTCTAACACTCAAGCTCAATTCCAGAAGTTCCCTGCTAGCTATCCAAACCTCTTCCAAGCTTTGGTATGCTCCACAGCCTGTCCAAGAGCTCAAATGAGCTCATTTGGTCAACCCAACCAAACAACTCACCCAAACTCATATCAGGCCTTTCCAGCCCATAGGATCCATTCCAGAAAGTTCTTTGGGCTCAATCAAACCCAACCCAGCAGCCAAATCGGCCCAGCCACCTCAGATAGTCCTCTCCCATGTGAGGACAAACCGAGAAAGTGGCCAGCTCACCCAGCCAGTACAGTCCTTCTCTCTGTGTTCTAACCACCTGGGCCAGGTGTAAACCATCCCAGAGACCTACCTGAGCAATCCTAGCCGTCCCTTTTGGCTCCAGCAGCTGGAATAGGGAAGAGAGGCGGGAAGAGCACATTACACGCTACTCTTGCTTCCAGAGACTCTCCAATCATTCTGAGTTTTCGTTTCGACTTCCCAGAGCTCCCTCTCCATTTTACAAGTGATTTCCCGACGTTGGCACCTATCGCCGGCGAGATCTGTTGTTGACCGAGAGCCAACTCCGTCCAAACCTCCCTAGCTCCGCTTCCAGTGGTTTTCCGAGCTTGACGCCTGAAGGAGATCAACACGTGGACAACCTACAAATTCAACCGTGAAAGAATCAACTAAATCGATCCTTTCTTCGGTGAGAAATCTTAAACCCTAGATAATATCTAGGTTTCTAAATAGGCTTATAAGGAAACTGTATAAAGCTCTAAAAATTGTTCCCCAAAATTCATCTCAAATACTGTCATTTAGATTTCGTGTATAATGTCATTTAAATGATCCTAGAACTTGTTTAAAGCAAAACCTAAGATTAGGGTTTGCGGTGGTAAAGCGAGGAAGATGAAATCACTGCCGTTGAACTCATCTGTTTGATTTTAACGGACGAGATTTAATCCTTTATCCCGTTAGATTTGATTCACATGAACTACTGGAAGATCCGTCTTCATACGGCGCGATCTGGTTCATCCATTTCAAATCGCGGGGCCTCTTTCAGCCGTCCGATCTCTTAACAGAGATTAAACAACGGGATTTGATCCCGTCCGTCGGATCAGAACCGCAGAATCGGACGGTATGAGAAAGACGCTGACTCATTTAAGTGATCCACGTGGCTGACCGCCGCCGTTCGCGTTGCCCAATCACCCTCCGCCACGTGTAAATCCCGTTTTAAGGGTTTATTTTAATTATATTTAAATCCACAACTTTGAAAAATCATTAAAAATAAAATACTGAACCATTTTTTTTCCACAACCACTTGTTTTTCTCGGAATAAAATCTTCTATTTTATAAAAATAAATTTAGAATCTAATTTTCATTATTTCGAAAATTATATTTTAAACCCTTGATTTTCTTAATTTATTTTAATTATATTTGATTTAAATATCTAGTTAAATCAGAGATTAAATCACATGATATCTGAGATTAAGCAAGTATGCTCTCTGATTTTTGGGGAAATTTTAGAGCTCAACCATATAATTTCTAAAGTGAATTTTCAAGTATTTGACCCATTGCTTGAATCAAATATTTAAAATCTCATTTAGAAATTATATAAGCATTCCATCATTACATTTAGAACCCTATGGAATCAGTGTAAATTCTCTATTTCACTAAGAATAGATTTTAAATATTGATCATGGGTAATTTAGTTAAAATTCATTCCCAAAATCATGTCAATCTAGCTTAAATAATTAGTAAATTACACATGATCATATAAGGAAATTTGATTAGTCTTAATTAGGATATATTTATATATATTCCTAAATAACCCTAGTCTAATTTCATAATGTCTATTCCTTTACAATTAATTGTTTAAACTCATAGGTTATCACATAACCTATGATTAAAAATAATTTATTGTAAAAAAAAAAAAATCATTCCATAGAATATTAGGATCACTTCTATTTTGTTCATGATTTGCTTTGGTATGCTTATAACTAGTGTCCAAGGGTTAGAGAGACTTGATTTCTATCCTATAACCTAGTGACACTAAGGACAATAATTAAGGAGGCGTCTTAGTAAACTTAGATCAATTTAGGTGAACTTTACAAACATTCCTTTTGGGATGAAACTCCAACATAGAAAACATAGTCTCATAAACCTCTTAACCAAATTCACCTTGATTTGACACTAATCAACCTTATAACAACTAATAGATTAAGGACCCTCTTCTCTCTTGTTCTAATAAACCTAAATAAATTAAATAAAAAATCTTCAAAATCTAAAACCACTCTCAAATCACTATGTTCAATTCAAAATTATAGATTCAATGTTCTAGGGTTAAAATCCCGACTCAAATTTTACTAATTTCTCTTAACCTTCCTTTAACCCTTAATAAACCCTTAATCACCTAAACTTCCAGAAAATGTAATAAATCAATATTAAATCTAAAAAATATAAATAATACCTCTAACTGAGCATAATCTAGTTCTTAACCAATGAAAATTAAAATCAAACCAATTTGACATTAAACTAAAGCTTAATTTAATTTTAAGTAAAATTCAACAATTAATTCATATAATTAATTAATAATAATGAAAAATCCCAATAAATTCCCAAACACTTGGAAATCCCTCCTTAGGTCATCCATGACCTTTGGAGCTGATTTCAAGAGGTTTGGAATCCATTTGGGAGCAAAAATCATAAAAAGGGCCTTAATTAAACAATTTCCAATAATTTCATTAATTAGTCTAAACTTTGAAAATCCATAACTAATTCAAGAAAAATCAAAATTGACTAGACTCAGTTGCATTCAACTTATAATAAAGCTTAATATTTATTAAAAATATAAAAATTCCAGAAAATCATTAAATACAAAAAGTCAACAAAATGGTCAACTATAGGTTAAAACTAGTTCAAAACTTCAAACCTTCATAACTAAATCCAGAAAAATCCGATTTCAACGTACTTACTGTCTAACTGATCGTAGTAAGGTCTAGTATTTTAATAAAATACAAATATTCCAGAATTTGAGCTTAATCAAAAAGTCATATTTTGAACCCTTAATTAAATGATTAAAATATTCAAAAATTCTTAAAAAATTCAAATTGCTTTGAAACTCCAGAAAATGTTAACTTAATGTTTAAAACATTTAACAAACCTTTTAAAACGCAACAACCATCCTAAAGATGAAGTTTATTGGCTGGACTACTCCGGGCTGCGGGGCTAAGTGTCCTAAGGAGGCTGGTTCCTCGAGCCTGGTGGCACAACGCCACGAATGGATTCCAAGGGGTGTTAAACCTTAAAAATAGATTAATTATTAATTATCTAACCTTTTAAAACTTCTAATTCAACTACATTAACTTGGTTTATCGGCTGGACTACTCCGGGCTGCGGGGCTAAGTGTCCTAAGGAGGCTGGTTCCTCGAGCCTGGTGGCACAACGCCACGAATCAGTTAATGACAAATTTAAATTAATCAAACTTCTAAAATCAGTAATTCAACCAATCATTAAAAATCAAATCTCTAAATCAGTTTCAAATCTTTAATAATTCAATAAACCTTTAATTCTTAATAATTTCTGAATTCTATTAACTAAAATATATTAATTATTCAATTAAATTATACATTCCTTTAATTTGAATTAATTAGATAATTTGATTGATTAAGATTTATCTTAATCAATCAAATTTGATAATTGATTTAGATTAAATGAAATCGGGTCTTCTATGCCTAAAGTTTGATTCCTTTTGGAGGACTTTGGGCATTTTGACTTTTAAAGACCCTTAAAACACTTAAATAACAAAGAGATCTTTTATGTGTTGTGCATAATTCCTTTCAGGAGGGCACCAACACATTTGGATTTGGAGATCTTCAAATAAAGAATAATAAACCACCGACCTTATACGACGTGCTAGATTCCTTCGGGAGGGCAAATTGTATTATATTTATAAGGTCCCTTTCTCTCTCCTTAATAAATTATAAGGATTCTCAAAATAAATACCTATCTTCTGTCTAAGACGGGTATTTATTCTGAAAGTCCTAGGATTTATAAATTGATGATTTCCTGCACTTAGGGAATTATCAATCTATAGATTCTTTATAACTAAATTAAATAACTTTAACATTTAAAATTGGAATAATTCTTAATAAATTCAAATATACTTTACTTAAATTTTAATTAAATTCCTTTGACCTATAATAAATCAATCTTAATAATACATGTAATCTGAACAATAAACCCATTAGGATTTACCTAAACCACACAGCTTTCTTCACACACTTAGATGCTTGCTAGGACAACCAACTTTAGCCTAAGTTAGGCCGGTGGCTTGTTGTGTTTTGATTGCGGGTGTCTTGCCTAGAGGGCACCTATGTGTGATTGCTTACTTTTCTGTACTGCATTAGCATGCATATCTACTTTTCTGTCTGTACACCAGAGAGCGGAGTGAATAAAGTGAGAGCCGTGTACTTTACTTTTCTGTCTTTACTTTCCTGCGTTTATAACTGTACACAACGCACTCATAACATGCATCATTATATAACTGCTTTATTTCCTGTCTTTTATATTACTGCAACAGTAGAATGTTTTTAGGATCTGATGTACTGCTTTTCATTTCCTAGAATTGTTGTATATAGATTGAGTCTGTACAGCGTCTGGAGTCTGTAAAAGAATTAAAGATAACTGCTTATAAATATACAAATGGGGCTCCAAAAAGTAATGTCCTCCTTTAGAAGGACGTTCCTTTTTGGAATTCCATAGAAGACTCGGAGCCTGAAGACCATAAGCAGTTATATTTAATTCTATTTTCTCGTAGGTTTAGAACCCAGGTTTGTTGTCGGTGGATCCTGGCCACCATTACTTTACTGCAAATTCTGGGGTGTAACCGATGAAAATTATATTAATAAAACCAGCTCTTTCATATATAACTGTTTCATACATCATTCGCATACGAGTAGATTTTTGGTTTTTGTAAGCATATCTCCTTGTATTTATTTTCAGATTCTTCAATAAACTCCTTGATTCCTAGGATAGAGCTACCTTAACTCTTGCATCATTGGCGAATTGTTGTGATTAGGATTGTTAGCTGGCAGCCCACTCTAGGCAGGTGGTAAGTCCAGATTGTATACACTTTTCTCTGCACATTCCTTCTTCTAATCAATTCTAACTCTTATAAATTCAACTCTATAATCTAAAGCCTGATCGTGGAAATTTAAATTAGCCCAAATATTTAATTAAATTTATATATAATTTTTAGAATCAATTAATCTTCATTTAAATCGAGAGTGTTCTCTTAGGAGATGTAATTAACTACAGGGGCTTGCCCCGGTAGGGAGTCTAAAACCCAGAATAATCTAAACCCTACTAAAGTTCCTTTCTGAGGCAGGGGAAAGATCTGTGGACGTAGATTAGGTTTTATTCACGTTTAGGAGTTATTTCTATAATTAATAAATAGATAGATAGTTGGTTTGTTTTTACTAATAAATCAAATATCTTCTATATTTAATTATAGAAATGAACTTACAATTCGTTAATCTAATCAGGTCGATTAGAGAATATACTTGTCATCCCTTCAAGATGATTTGAATATTCTCTATACTACACCTGATTAGGAGAATGAATTGTACTGCTTCTCCCTTTAAAATCAATAGGAGGATATTAGTCTGTCTTTCGGGGCAGTATAGTATCCGACTATGTAGATTTAATCGGGAGAAATATATCCTAAAAATAAATAAAGCAAATCATGTGAGAAGATAAAATTCATATTTTTAAAATAGAAAACCCTGATTTATCTATACTTTTGTTTAGATTCATTCCTTATAATCAAGAAATAGATAGGTATCTGATTTATTTTCACGAATAAATCAAATATCGTCTGTATACTTGATTTTAGGGATGAATCGACAATTCACTAATCTAATTAGGTAAATAGGAAAAAATACGGATCGTCCTTTTGGGTGATTTGTATATTCCCTACGTCATACCTGATTAGGAAAGCGAATTGTCTGTTCTCTTTATTTAGAATCAGTAGAAGGATATCAGTCTGTCTTTCGAGGTGGTCTGATATTCGACTATACAGATTCAATTTGAAAGAGAATGTTCAAAAATATAAATAAAACAAATTATTTTTCATAAATAAAATATGATAAATTTTATTTCAAAAGTTATTTTAAAAGTCTATTTCTCCCTCCTCCTTTTTCTCTATTTAAATTATATAAATTTATTATATAACATAAATCCTATTATTTTCTATTAAATTAAATATTTTCATTAAAAGAATTATATTTAAATAATAATAAAATAAAATAAAGAGCGATGATTTTATTTTCTCACAGCGCACATGGTTAGCGCATGAGCTGGAGAAGGTGAGAAGGAGAGCACTGGCTACTGGGAGGAAAGGAACAGGAGTTTTTATTCCGAGATATGTATCAACTTAGTTCTAAAAAATTATTCCACCCACCATGGCTTAGCTCATGTGGGGGGAACTCGGCTAGGCAAAGCCTAAGTCTCTGGTTCGAATCACATGGGGCGGTCGTGACAGTTTTAAGCATTGGCCCAGGTAAATGGTGTGGGTTTCCTGCTATGTCGTCCGGGGTTTACTTGACGCAAAGCGGAGGGGTTCCTCGTCACCAAAAAAAAATTCCACTCGGTCATTGGACGGCGTCCAAAGATGAATCAGTATGTGCCACATCATTTCATACTGTGTACCGGTGCGGTGTACCGCTATGTACTCAGTGATGTGGAGCATTTTGATTCACCGCAAATGATCCCTATTCAATAATAATGGAGGAGCTGTTATTATTATATTTTAATTATTGTTTATTGTTTGATTTTTTTTAGCCTTTTGTGTGAATATTTTGTAATTCAATAGTGGCTGGTTGTTGTGATGTGTTTTAGCCTTTAAGGCGTGAAGAAACCAGTGTGTGTTACTGCGTTTTAGTTGTTAAGCATTTGATTTGAAAAATGGAAATGAAAAAAGAAATAAAACCGTTAAGGATTTTAAAATTTTCATATTTTATGTGTGTTTTGAATTTATTTGATTGGAGGAATTTAGAAAACACCTGAAAAAGAAAGTGGCAGCATTCAATTTTTTTTTATTTTTGGCACATGCTAACAAATTTATTTGATTGTATGCTTTTTTGTTGATGGCATTCTTCTTTTTGATAAAGACTAAAGAGGGAATTGAAGGAAAATTTGAATTATAGAGATCAACTTTAGAGTTTCAAGGTTTTTGTTTGAGTACATCTAAAACTGAATATGTTAAATGTAATTTTAATAGTAATATATATGGTAAGAGGATTGTGACTTTGAGTGATCAGTTTTGAGATTCTGAAAATTGAACTGGACATGCATAGAACAACAAGAAGGAGAGGATAAGGGTTCTGTGGTTGGACCGGAGTCAAATTGGATGATGTAATAAATATGAAAACTATTTAAATAATAGAATAATAATGTAATAATATAAGTTGTTTATTTAAATAAATTGAATTCATACATTAATAATATCTTATATAATTTTAAATTTAAATCTAATTGATTTGGACTTTAATTTCTACATGTTACGGCCACTTCTCAGAATTTTTACGTGTTACGGCCTACATTCATCTCCTCCTTCCAATCTTCTGATTTCTTTATCCATTTGATTATCCTCTTTCTAGAAAAATGTTGCTCGTCTCAGACTTACCACTGCTACTTCAAGGCCTTTAATTCAATGCAGGGTCGCTTCCTGTAGTTTTATTTATTTATTTATTTACCTTTTTAGTTTTTCACATGAAAAATTTAATCTCTTATAACCCCTACCAAAAAATAAGGCTATCGCAGTATAATTTTTTACCTATCCCAGCGGTTTTAACTGCCACTATCTTCATTGCAGCGGTTTTAAAACCGCTACACTCCCGCTATAATTACAATGCGCTGCAATGACATTCCTCAATGGTTTAAGGACCGGCGGGATAGATTTTATGAAGTGATTGCTTTAGCTTGGTTATAACTGATGCAAATCTTCATAATTGTGCCGGTTATAACCGCTACAAGTACTCTCAAGGAAAATATATTTCAAGTAATGAGGCAGTTTTAACCGCCACAATTCTGGATGCTAGTGGTGGTTATAATCATTACGAAAGTCTAGAATTTTTTTTTTAAAATACAAAACCACAACATTCACTAGACCGAAACATAAAACCCACATAAACAGGGGATGTGGCTGAAACAAAAACACCAGTTAGATTTCAAGAGATGTGGTGGTTTTAACCGCCACAGTTCTGGATACTAGTGACGGTTATAACCGCTACAAAAGTCCAGAATTTTTTTTTTTAATACGAAACCACAACATTCACTAAACTGAAACATAAAACCCACATAATAGAAGATGTAGCTAAAACAAAAACACCAGTTAAATCATAGTGATTCATAGCAACAACAAGAGAATATTGAACAATATATTTGAGTCACATGACTAGAACAAGAGAACATGAAAAACTTTGGAAATAGCATAGGAAGAAGTGTTAATTTCTGAAGTTTAGGAACTTCTTAAATAGATAGATTCTGAAATGAAGCCAATACGTAAACTCCAAGCAACAAGAACCAAAAAATTTGTTTGATGGAATCATATTACATATAGGAAACTAGAACCCAGATCATAAAGTCCTCGTAGAATGATGGTGAAATCTCTGGGTAGTGTCTTATCTACAAACTTCATCTGTCTTCCAAAATTTACTCCGAAACTTAATCCGTTAAAACTCACCCGGAAAGAAAAAGCAAAGCGGGCGGAGGCCGGGGCCGAATTTTCGGAGCCCATAACCACAAAATTTGTTTGCATGGAATCATATTGCATAAAACTACCTATTGTAAAAACAATAACTATAAACTTTCAACATAAACTGAAATATAGGGATGAAAACTACTAAAACTCTTTAATTAGATATTATATTAAAAAAATTTGTTGAATCTATTAAATGCAAGAAAGTCATATATTAATTAAAAAAAGTACGTAGAAGAAGTTTTTTTTATTGAAAAAAAAAAAAGATTGGAGCTCCAGAAAATCTTGCTGAATACAATTCAAATAATCATTTATGCCTCAATAAAGGCTTCAAATTTCATTCTTGGACAAGAAAACAAATGGCTAAAGATGATGAAGCACACACAAAGCATTTAAACAGCAGTGGATCGTACTCATGTTGGCAACATAAACAAAGAAGTGAACCTGCCCAATGAGAAAATATGGCCATTCAAACCATTCATCAAACCATAAATAAAAGTCTTTCAAATAGGATTTACAATTAAGGCCCTTGCACTTTGCAAGTTTTACAAAAGGCTATCATCCAACTTTTGTATAGAAAATTTAAATAAAGAAAAATGTGTACATAAATCTAACCTCAAAATATAAATTATACACACATCATATGATGTACGTACATTTGTCCAAAAAAATCATACAAATAATAGGATTAATCCACACCTTCTATGGACTATCATTGCTCTAATATCTCTCACTAGACTCAATAATTAATTGGGTCTTTTTGAGCTTATTCTTGGATGCATAGATCGTAGCACATATGCTATGTAACAAATATTATAATTATCTATCATACTGTTAAGAATAAAGATTCATTAGGTAACTCAAATTTTTATGCAACCATCATGTAAATTGCACCGATTAAAATCGGTGCAAAAGAAGCTAGGGTTTTGGTAGCAGTTTCAAAACCGATCCTAACAACCGATGCAAAAAATACTATATAAGAAGCTTTTGTATTAAAAAACACTTTGTTAAGCACTAAAAAAACTATCCCAAATTAAGCCTAAATCGGTAAGCTTTCGATAAATCACAATATGGCTCCAACAATGACTTTGGAGAAATAACCGTCTCCTTTAATCAAATGAGCCTCAAGTTTTAGCCTAATTGTTGAGAATTTCAACTCTCACCAGAAGGTCATGAGTTTGATGTTTAAGGAGTGATTTTTAATACAGAAAATTTTTGTAAACAATGAAAAAATTGAGAAAAAAACTGTCCCAAATGAAACGTACAAGTGTGTGATATATTAAATTTGCTAAATCCCCCACACAAAAAAAAATGAAATAGTAATAAAAGAGACATGGAATTTCTTGCTTAGCATTGAGTTAATAGTTAATTACAATACAAGTTCTATTTTAGTAAAACTTAATCCACCAAAATATAATTGTATGAAAATGTGAACTAATACAAGTTCTATTTCATAACATAATAATAGGACATATGATTTCACTTCTTTTAAAAAAAAAAATTCTTATATGAGCCTACCGAGTTTGATATAATTACCTCAAAACCTCATATTTGTATATATTTACGTAGAGCCAAACAATTATATCAAGATGAAACTAAAATGGATCAACAAATCGGTAATATGCTGTTTTTTTCAAAATCATAATATAATGATAATAAATGAACAAGTAAAGACAACCAATGTAAAAAAATCTCCCTTTTATGATTTTGAAACCAAAAACAGAAACTATATGAATTGAAATCAAGTCAAATGTATTCCATAATTTATTCAATATAAAATAGTTCATATTTTCTATGTCCTAATTTTCTAGAAGTGAAATACCTCAAAACCTAACATTTGTGTCATCTTGTTATTCATATATATTATCTCTCCTATCACATTCCAAAATAAAATAACTAGAAAATAATGCTTTTATATTCAACTCCTAACATTGAAACCAAATTCTCATTTATACGTGGTTTACATCAGTCGTTATTGATTACCAACTGTTTACAAGATTTGATGGTGGATTAAGTGTTGTAGCTAATTGTCTTTCATGTGAGCATTGTTTATGTCCTTTTGGATTTTAGGGATTAATGTAAAGAAATAAGAAGAAGATGGAGAAGTGTATGAAGAAGAAGAAGAATGAGAAGAAGAATAAAAGTAAGAAGAAGAAGAAACTCACGTACAGTGTGAAAGGGTCGGTCGAGATGGTCTTTGCTTGCTACGCTCGACGGTGTGCTCCCACATACGAAGGAAAGAAGAGGGAAGAGGGCCGAGCTTCAAATCACGATGCTCGACGGTGTGCTCTCACGGACAAAAGAAGAGGGGAAAAGGGCCCAGTTTCAAATTGCATGGGAATGTGATCAAATTAGGGCTTCGGTTTAAGATGCAATGTCTGGCGGTTTAAACCGGTGTACATTTCCCTGGTTAAAAAAAGTGTTATTTGACCTGTTAAATCCGGTGCTATTTAACTGATGCAAAATATGGGTTTTGGCAGCGGTTTTAAAACTGCTTCTAACATGCGACGTAAAAAATAATATTTTTTGCAGGTAGTGAACATTCTTCTTTATCTATGTGATATATGAATTTTTCTTGAAAGCTGAGATGTTAATATTAACATTAATTATAAAAAAAATGTATATTCCTATAATTTATCAAATCCAAAGTTGTTTGATGAAAGATAAATTAAATTTTACTTGAGAAATGAATCACATGAAAAAGAAGAGAAAAAGAAATAGGTAAACTCAGAGAATCTCTTAAGGAATTTGTTTTCCATGAAACAAGCCAATCCTTAAGTGAAGAAAGTCCATCTAAAACGAGTTGAAGAAACACAATTTAAAGAAAGAGAGATATCTCAATTCAATGTTTGCTCATATATATCATCTAACACTTTCTATATTGAGGAAGAACATGGCATGTAATACATAATTTACCACTAAATTAACACATTTAAAAATAAATATAATAGAATGACTTAATCTTTTTGTGAAGAAAGAGAGTTCATAAGGTGAGTTGTGTGTTATTCCAAGCGAGAAGGAATATTTTGCACTATAGATGTGTATTGTGGGCTAAAATATATGCGACGATAGAGTTAAAAATTTTACGTCTTAGCGTTGTATGGATATCTAGCATTCAAACAGAGAACACAATATTTTTTTATATGGAAAACCCTTGAAAAGGTAAAAACCATGGGGCCACGCCAAGTTGAAATGATTCCACTATTATTTAAATGGATTACAAGAGTCTGATTTGTCCTATTGAGGAAGATCATATTAGACCAACCAACTATCATGTTGAAATCTAATGACGAGTAGAGATCGAATGGAAATCAGGTGATGTTTGATGGTCGGGCGGAAATCCGACATCAGTTAGTGGACGGGCAGAAGTTCGGCGTCAATCGGTGGCCGGGCGGAAGTCTGGCATTTGTCGCTGGCCATGTAGAAGTCGGGCAGTGGTCGAGGAGGAGTTTGGTGGCAAGAGAATTATAGTTTCCCTCTATTCCTTGCTTGAGACATCTTTCCATGAGGAATAAGGGATCTACTTATAGTTTTTTAAGAGTGACATAACTAGTAAGTATGAGAGAGATCAAGGCTAAGTTGGGAGTGATTTGAATGGACGATCGATATTGATTAATTCCCTTGATTATGGACCATTTTTTAAACATTTGAATGTCTTAATGATATCAGAATTTGATGATCTTAGACTCGTTGGATTCGCCTCGTCGAGCTGCTCGATTCGACCATAAGCATGTCATGTTTGGAAATCATTTTATCATCCAATTTATGATTTGAACTTTTCAAATGCGCTTCGGGTCTTTAATTTGGACTCATTTGGGCTCGGATTGATTCGAATTTGGTGTCGTTGGGTTTTATTTCTGAGATGTTATGTTGAACTATATGTTTGCTAGCTGAAATTGGGGTTCGGATGATCCCATATTTAATTTTGAAAGTATCCAACTTGATTCTTCCTTGAGATTCGTGTCCAGTCAAGATAATTTTTTGATGATTATCAATGTGTATTCTGGGTAGTGCTATAAGCAAGTTCTTCAAGCACTAAAATCTTGTGCATTTAAGAAGTTGACAGGTACTTCAAGCTAGTACTATCAACAAGTGAATAGTATTCAGAAAATAAGATTTGAGTTCATGCATGATTATATACAAACTAGTTTAGTTCAATGACTTATTGGAGTCATTATGAATTATCATTGTTGCAATTGCGTGCTAGAAAATATATGATAAGTCGACAGAGAGAAACTTTTATGTAGTAGCTTTGTAAGAGGAACTAACACACATAATTTATAAGAGACCAACTATTTTTTTTACGTAAAAACTAGAAAGAAAATTCACGCAATTTAGCTCAACTGAAATAATTTGTTATGTGTGGAATATAATTGTGTTGATTAATCGGGTTGTTTTGTTGCCTCGGACCTCAAATTTGTTATGCTTGTTAGGGGTGCGGGGGGTTTACCCCTTGCTTGGGTTCGGGTGTTTTGCACTAGAAAAAAAAAATTTTACGACCTATCGTAGGGTACCCGAGTGCCCCTGTGTTGTATTCCCAAGCACCCCAGCGTTTATCGACAGAGAGCAGAGCACCACAAAGCGCTCTGGGTTTAATGCAGCAGCGCTAAAAGTTCGGCAGTGTGAGTTTGAGCATTGCAGTGCTACGAGTTTGAGCGACACAGTGTCATTAGATAGAAGCTTGAGTGTTGCAGTGCCCCAAACTTTAATTCAAAACACTCAATCGTACAACCTATATTAACAACTTTAATCACATATCAAATGTTCAATACTTGAGTGCTTTAATGACCTCAAAATTAAATGATCTTGGACTCATTTCAGTCCTCATGCTCATGCTTTCTATTTGATTTTAAGTATGTAAGATTCGGATATTTTTTAAACCCTTTAATTAATAATCTAAAGTTTTTACTTATGCATCAAGTGCTTTATTTGGGCTCAATTAACTCAAAACTTTCAATTTGATTACAATTTTCGTCATCGAAGTTCGAATGGCTTTGAGTTTTATTTCAAAATTTTTGAACATATGTATCGCATTGATGTTCATGCCTCTTAACTGAAATATTGATAATGTATTACTCATCATGACTTGATTAAATCGATCCGAGCAAATATGAGCGTACACTTAGTATCCCTTAAGAGTGCATATATCATACCTATAATTTTAAAATCATTAAAAAAATACATATAATACATTATTTTGTTGCTCACATTTTACAAATTAATTTAAATTGTAATAAATAAAATAAAATATAATAAATCATTCCAACAACAATTCCTTTTTATTTTTCTTTGTTAAAAGGCCATTTGAGTATAACTTCAAAACAAAACGAGCAATTTAAGCCATAGAAAAATCATTAAAGTAATAATATTAAGCTTTTAAACCGCCTTTTACAATTCAAATATATAATAATAGTAAAGGCGTGAATGCCTTTGGTTTTGCCCCTAAATTTGGGCTCTAAGAAAATATGAATGGAGAGCTGCAAAGATCCGGTCTTCCAAGAGTCCCATGGCTCCTAAATCCCGTCATTCTCCTCCATCACCTAGACCAACTTAACTGATGGTAATTATTGAATCCCGGAGGAGAAAAAGTTCTATTCGTTCGGCTTATATAATAGTCCCTTAATCTTCTCTCCCTGCAAACCTGAAGGTCTTTATATACCCATCCACGATGGTTCATCTCATCTTCCTTTCCAATTGCTTCTCTGCCTTTGTCACAAATTCGTCGTTAATTAATTACCTAGAAAAATGTTTTATTGGTCGTTTCATCCACATCGCACCCCTTTTCACCCTTTCAGAGTCCCCAACAATTATATACCATTGCTCCTCCGAGTTGCTCCCATAATAGTCGAGTTTGGCCCGTGTTGTTCTCTTATCGAGTACTACCTGCCTCCAATCCGTTTTCCTGACTTGGAGAGAAACGTAAGTGAAAAAGACAACAAAAGTTTCTACAAGGAGATTGAAGAGTGGATCATGCGCCTCATTTCGGATGACGATGAGGAAGAAGAACCAAAAAGGGAAAACGAATCTCCTCCGCTCTCCATTAATGGAGAAAGACCATAGCTTTTTTCAATGTGTTATTCATTTGTTGATGCAAGCTATTATGGAACATTAGATACGGGGATGAGGCAACGACAATCATTCTTTGGTTGTCGGAATTGTCAGAGGAGCGCATGGTTAGCGTATGAGCTAGAGAAGGTGAGAAGGAGCGCGCTGGCTACTATGAGGAAAGGAACGGGCATTTTTATTCTGAGATATGTATCCACTTAGTTCTGAAAAATTATTCCATGCGGTCACTGGATGACGCCTAGAGGCAAATCAGTATGTGCCACGCCATATCGGTGTTGTGTATTCGATGACGCGGCGCATTCTGATTTGCCGCAAATGATCTCTATTCAATAACAATGGAGAAGCCCTTTAGTATTATACGTTAATTATTGTTTATTGTTTGGTTTTTTTAGCCTTTGTGCATAAATATTTTGTAATTGAACGATGGTGTGTTTTGAATTTATTGTGATGTGATGTGTTTTAGCCTTTAAGGCATGAAGCAACCAGTGCATGTTATTGCGTTTTAGTTGTTAAGCATTTGATTTGAAAAATGGAAATGAAAAAAAAAAAAAAAATCCGTTGAGGAATTTAAAATTTTCATATTTTATTCTAGTAAGAGGATTCTGACCTTGAGCGTAAGTCTAAGGTTGTGAAAATTTAATCGGACATGCATATAAGCGGAAGAATAAGATGATAAGGATTCTATGGTTCGACTGGAGTCAAATTGGATGATGTAATCAATATGAAAACTATTTAAATAAAATTTAAATGACAGAATAATCATGTAATAATATAAATTTTTAATAAAATATAAATTGAATTTGCACATTAATAATATCTTACATAAATAAAAACTTAAATATATTTTTTTTAAATTGAATTTTTAAATTTAATTCAAATTTTAAAAAAAATAGCTTGCATACAAATTTATATATTTAATATAAATTATTATTAATTTATGTTATATAATTTAATATAATTTATACCTATAAATTATATATTATAGTCATGTTATAAATTTACATTTATAAATAGTTAAAATTAGACCATTTATTATTATAAATATAATTTATTTAACATTATTGATTAAAAATAAATATTATTTACATCATAGAAAGTTTATTTAAAAAAAATATTTTGAAATATAAAATATATGTTGTAAAATTGAGAAGTACTTCAATTTATTTAGCCTCAAATCACGTAGGGAAGTTCCTCTTGTAAATGTTTATATTACTTTTTTAGTTTTGATACGTCATGCAAAAATTATTTTGATTGGGCATAAATCTCGAGGCAAAAAGCTAGTTGGAAACTTCAAATATTAAATCCGGGAGCACCTAAACTTCGATTTCATCAAACTTACAGTCAAACTGAGCTTCTCGGAAATACGAACCCAACGACACCAAATTTGACTCAATCCGAGCTCAAATGAGTCCAAATCAAGGACCTAAAGCACTGTTGGAAGGTTCGAACCACAATTTAAGTTACCAAACAGTCTCCAAATTTGGCGAGCTTATAGTCGAATAGTGTTGGAAGGTTCGAACCACAATTTAAGTTACCAAATAGTCTCCGAATTTTAGCGAGCTTATAGTCGAATCGAACGGCTCGACGAGAAAAATCCAACGAACCTAAGATCGTTGGATTCTGACATCACTAAGGCCTTCAAATGGCTGACAAACGGTGTATGATAAAAGGATTCAATATCAGTCGTCCAATCAACCACTCCCTGTTCACCCCTGATCTCACATATATTTACAAGACATGCCACTCCAGAAAAACTATAAATAGAGCTCTCATTCTTCACAAGAGGGACTCAAGTGAAGAGAGAGAAGAAGAAGGAAAGAAGAAGAAAAAGAGGAAAGGGAGAATCCTCTCCTCCTCGACCACCGCCGGAGTTCGTCCTGCCGCCCGAACACGCCAGGATTCTGCGTTATATTCGGGAGAACACATGAATTCTGCCCAACTTCCACGTGATGCTGAATCCTAATTTGCAACAGAGTTCCCTCCAGACGTTGAAACTCCACCCAAGTGAAGCCGGAGTTCTCCTGTACCACCAACAAACGTCGAACTTCTACCCGACGTCGGACCTTCACTCTTCGCCAAGTTTCTACCCAATGCTGGACTTCTACCGGTTATCGAACTTCGCTGGACGTCTACGCGAAGATGGATTTCTTTCCATTGTTGGACTTCTACCTGACACGACCCTTCCGACCTCCGTTGCCCGCCGACTACAGCCCTTCCAACCTCCGTCGCCAGCCAACTACGATCCTTCTTACTTACATCGCCCACCGACTATAGTCTTTCCAACCTCCGTCACCCGTCGACTACGGTCCTCATGACTTATGTCGCCCACCGACTACAATCTTTCCGACCTTTGTCGCCCGTCGACTACGGTCCTCCTGGCTTAAGTCGCCCGCCGACTACAGTCCTTCCGACCTCCATCGCCAGCCGAGTACGGTCCTCCTGACTTACATCGCCCACCGACTACAAGCCCTCCGACCTCCGTCGCCCGCCGACCGTTCCGACCTCTGTCGCCCGCCGACAACGCTCCTCCCGACTAAACGAACATTTCAATGGTGATTCTTTCTATTCATATCATGTTATGTACTCTATAAAATGTACATCAAGCTAAGGCCTTCTCCCAAGGGAGGGCCTCATTTGTAATCAACTGCAATACTAGTGGATTCATTCAAACTGAGCTAGGCCCCGTGGTTTTTCCTCATTTTCAGGGGTTTTCCACGTAAAAATCTTGGTGTCTCATAAATGCTAGACCCTCTCTCTTATCTGATTGCGTGCCAGATTTTCGTATAACGCTAAGACGATAGACTTTATATTTCTCTATCGCCGCGAATACTCCTGGACGCAACAAGTTTATATGAGATAAGAACTCATATAGAGTGATATAGTCATGTAAAATGTTTGGTTGAAAACTTTTATTTAATAAAATTAAGCATTTTAAGTATAAATTAATTTATTAAATTATAAATATTACATAATATTTTTATTCTAAATGTATTAAATTAATTTATTTTATTTTAATAATTTAGAAATTAATTTAGCTGGTTCAATAGAATTGGGACCGGTTCGCCGATTGAACTAGCAGTTGTAGCCAATTAAGTCTAATTTGATGCATAAATGATTTTCAGAATGAACAGAAGAAGCCTTGAGATCGGTTCATGCAGGTTGAACTGGTTGGACCTGCTAATCTGGATCCGACCATATTTTTAAAAAACTAGTCAAGTCATTAATAAGAGTACGTCTTTTAGATATCTCAGCTATATATATATATATATATATATATATATATATATATATATATATATATATATATATATATATATATATATATATATATATATATATATATATCAGGTTTATTTTTCAAAATAATAGAGAAATAAATAGGGATATTATAAATAGCTAGAATTCAAGTTTGTTGGCTGAAGTGAAGGAATGAATCAGGCGTGTTGTGTGACAGAAAGTATCCCTCAAACTTTTGAGAAAATTATATCTGATAGTTGTGAGATTTGTAATGCTTTAAGTGTAGAATGTTAGCCAATAAAAAAGACTAAGCATAAATTTAAGTTAATTGTTGCAAAGATAAGGATGCTCAGGTGGATGAGTGGTTTCAAACTTAGAGATAGAATGTTAAATGAGTATATACATGTAAAGGTTGGAGTAGTTCTAATGATAGATAAGATTAAACAGAGTCACCTTAAATGGTTTGGCCACATAAACCATCGGCCTTCTGATGGCCTGACTAGGACAGTAGATGTATTAGATCCATGTTTACAAGACGGTAGAGGTAAACGTAAAAAATATAGTTATAAAATATTATAAATGACATTTTTATTTTATTTAAATGAGAATTTGATTCTTAACTGTGCACAATGAAGAAAAATTATTCATGTAGCTGACTCGACGTAGTGAGATAAAGGCTTTGTTGTTTTTGTTGTTGCTAAAAAACTTATGCTAATAGAGTTGGTGTTTAATATCTTAACTTTTAACAAAAATTTAGTAAACAGAAAATTTTGTAAAATACAATTTTTTTTCTTACAAGAAAGCTCATTAAAAGAAAAATTCATGATACGTGGCATAGTCATAACAATCCACTATAGAATAGGAGAAGCAAGAATTCTCTATTTGAAATAGTTAAAAAAAATGAGATCATTTATAATGGAGAAAAATCATCTAGTTTGTCTTGTAGAAATTACAAAATCAAGTGTCCACTGGTAGACAATTAAAACCTAACAACATGATTAAATATTGATAGAAGTCAATGGAGATAGTGTTTATATGGTGATGGTCATCCATAATGATAGGTGGAAAATGGAAAACAATTCTTTAGTTCTCTCAGTTCTTTAACCTCCCTTTTTGGTAGAGAATGAAGCTAAGTTTATAAGCTTCATAATATAGGCATTTTGATAAATTTGATCAAAATTCAAAGCACTTAATTGCACAATCCAAATTAATTCCCTTGATTATAGATCATTTGTTAAATACTTGAACGTGTTAATGATGTTACAATGTAATGATCTTGGCTCATAAGAGTTGTCTTGTCGAGCCGATTGATTTGACTATAACTCTATAAGCATGTAATAACTAAAGATCGTTTGGTCCTTATTAATGTTTAGAAATTTTTAGATATATTTTGTGTGTTTGATTTGAGCTCAATTGTACTATCAATTGATTCACTTGGTCAATATGATTAGTTCAACTACAAATTTGTTGCAATCAAAATTCTAATAATTCTACATTTAATATAAAAAACTTTAATTTAAATATTATCTCATGTTTCATGCGGATCATATAAAAAAATTATAGACATATCAAATTACCTTCCCATTCTAGACAAAGATGGTAGAGAGAGATTTATTATTATTATTATTATTATTATTCATATTTTGGTTGTTAAATGTTCTATATAGACTTGCTTACAGGATTATAGGAGCATTGTCCCTCAACCGCTTTGCTCACCACCTCTCAGAATTCCTCCGAGTTACGGCCTACATTTATCTCCTCCTCCCTTCTGATTTATTTATCCATTTTATTATCCTCTTTCCAGAAAAATGTTGCTCGTCTCAAACTAATCATGAATTTTTCTTGAAAGCTGAAATGTTAATATTAACATTAATTTTAAAAAATATATATTTTCCTATTATCTATCATATCCAAAGTTGTTTGATAATAGATAAATGAAATTTTACATGAGAAATGAATCACATGAAAAAGAAAAGTAAAAGAAATAGGTAAACTCAGAGAATCTCTTAAGAAATTCGTTTACCATGAAACAAGCCAATCCTTTTAAGTGAAGAAAGTCCATCTGAAACGAGTTGAAGCAACACAATTTAAAGAAAGAGAGATATCTCGATTCAATATCTGCTCACATATATCATCTAACACTTTCTATATTGAAGAAGAACATGGCATGTAATACACAATTTATCACTTAATTAACACATTTAAAAATAAAAAATAATAGAATGACTTAATTTATTTGTGAAGAAAGGGAGTTCATAAGGTGAGTTGAGGGTTATTCCAAGATAGAAGGAAAATTTTGTAATATAAATGTGTGTTGCGGGCTAGAATATATGCGGTGATAGAATTAAAAATTTTACATCTTAGCGCTGTAAGGATATCTAGCATGCAAGCAGATAACAATATTTTTTATGTGGAAACCCTGGATAAGGGAAGTCAAGCGATGAGAATTATAGTTTCTCTCTCATGAGTCCCCTTTCGATTAGAAATGATTGATCTATTTAAAGTTTTTTTATTGTGACATGGTCAGTAAATATAAGAGAGATATCAAGGATAAGTTGGGAGTGTTTTGAATAGATGATCAAGAGTAATGATTGTGTTAAGACTAGTGCTTTTAGGATGCTTTTAGTGATGTAACTCTATGCAGCTTCTTGATTAAGGAGACCCCATGGAATAGTGTTCAGTAAATAAGATTTGAGTCATGATTATATTCAAACTAGTTTTGTTCAATGACTTATTGGACTCATTATGATTTCTTATTGTTGCAATTGCGTGCTAGAAAATATACGAGAATAGTCGATAGAGAGGAACTTCTATTTAGTAGCCTCGTAAGAGGAACACATAATTTATAAGAGACCAACTATTTTTTACTTAAAAACTAGAAGAAAAAAAAATCACACAATTTAGCTCAACTAAAATAATTTGTTATGTGTGGAATCTAATTGAGTTGATCAATAAGGTTATTTTGTTACCTCGAACCTTAAATTTGTCATGTTTGTTAGGGATGCGGGGGGTTACCCCATTGCTTGGTTTCGAGTGCTTTGCACCCGAAATAAATAATAATAACAAAAAAATTTACGATGTCCCGATGCTGTATACCTGAGCGCCCCGGTGTTGTGTTCCCAAGCACCCCAGCATTGATAAACAGAGCAGAGCGCCACATTAAATATTAGTTATTCGGAGATAAGAAATATTGGTATTTAGGTAATGAAAGTTGAACGATAAAAGTCAAGCGATGACAATTGGATGACACAAGTCGGGCAATGGTGATAGCACTTGCTTACGATGATCGTCCACATTAAATGTTGGGTTAAAATCTAGATTTTCTTAGATATCTAAGCTCTCTTCTACTTGTCTGTAGTACATCTATAATTTTGTAAGAATATCATTTTGATAAATTTTGCCAAAACTTCAAAACAATTAATTGAACTACTTATATTAACGACTTTAATCACATATCAAATGTTCAGTACTTGAGTGTTTTAATGACCTCAAAATTAAATGATCTTGGACTCATTTGAGTTTTCATACTGAGGCATTTTATTTGATTTTAAGTATGTAATATTCATATATTATTTAAGCACCTTAATTAATAACCTAAAGTTTATAATTATGTATCAAGTGCTTTATTTGGGCTCAATTAATTTGAGACGTTCAATTTAATTATACATTTGTTGAAATCAAAATTCGAACAACTTTGAATTTTTTTTTTCAAAATTTTTGAACATATATATCACATCCATCTTCATACCTCTCTGCTGATTTATTAATAATGTACCGTACACTTTTTTTAAAATTTTAATTTTTTGAATCATACACTTAATATCACATTAAAAAAATACATACAATACATTATTTTGTACCCACATTTTACACATTAATTTAAATTATAATAAATCAAATAAAATAAAATAAATCATTCGAACAACAATTCCGTTGTAGTTTTCTATGTTAAAAGGCCATTAGAGTATAACTGCATAACTAAAATAGCAATTTAAGCCATTAAAAAATCATTAAAATAATAAATGTCAGCTTTTAAACCCCCTTTTCACCATTCAAATATATAACAATAGTAAAGAAAGGAACGCCTCTGATTTGGGCCGTAAATTTTGGCGCAAAGAAAATATGAATGGAGATAAGCAAAGGCCCGGTCTTCCAAACTCCCATGGCTCCCAAATCCCCTCATTCTCCTCCATTGCCTGGACCAACTTAACTAATGATAGATAATGAATTCCGAAGGAGAAAAGTTCTCTGCATTTGGCTTATATAATAGTCCCTTAATCATTCTCTCCCCACAATCTGTTTTCCTAGCATGGAGAGAAACGTAAGTGAAGAAGACAATGAAAGTTTCTACAGGGAGATTGAAGAGCGGATCATGCGCCTCATTTTGGATGACGACAAGGAAGAAGAACAAAAGAGCAAAAACAAAGCTCCTCAACTCTCCATTAATGGAGAAAGACCACAACTTTATCCAATGTCTGGTTCATTTGTTGATGCGAGCCGTTATGGAACGTTTGATACCGGGATGAGGCAATGGCAAGCACCCTTTGTTTGTGAGAATTATCAGAGGAGCGCATGGTTAGCGCATGAGCTGGAGAAGGTGAGAAGGAGCGCACTGGCTACTGGGAGGAAAGGAACAGGAGTTTTTATTCCGAGATATGTATCAACTTAGTTCTAAAAAATTATTCCACCCACCATGGCTTAGCTCATGTGGGGGGAACTCGGCTGGGCAAAGCCTAAGTCCCTAGTTTGAATCACATGGGGCGGTAGTGACAGTTTTAAGCATTGGCCCGGGTAAATGGTGTGGGTTGCCTGCTAGGTCGACCGGGGTTTACTAGCCGCAAAGTGGAGGGGTTCCTCGTCACAAAAAAAAAAATTCCACGCGGTCATTGGACGGCGTCCAAAGATGAATCAGTATGTGCCACGTCATTTCTTACTGTGTACCGGTGCGCTGTACTGCTATGTACTCGGTGATGTGGAGCATTTTGATTCACCGCAAATGATCCCTATTCAATAATAATGGAGGAGCTGTTATTATTATATTTTAATTATTGTTTATTGTTTGATTTTTTTAGCCTTTGTGTGTGAATATTTTGTAATTCAATAGTGGCTGGTTGTTGTGATGTGTTTTGCCTTTAAGGCGTGAAGAAACCAGTGTGTGTTACTGCGTTTTAGTTGTTAAGCATTTGATTTGAAAAATGGAAATGAAAAAAGAAATAAAACCGTTAAGGATTTTAAAATTTACATATTTTATGTGTGTTTTGAATTTATTTGATTGGAGGAATTTAGAAAACACCTGATAAAGAAAGTGGCAGCATTCAAAATTTTTTTATTTTTGGCACATGCTAACAAATTTATTTGATTGTATGCTTTTCTATTGATGACATTCTTCTTTTTGATAAAGACTAAAGAGGGAATTGAAGGAAAATTTGAATTATAGAGATCAACTTTAGAGTTTCAAGGTTTTTGTTTGAGTAGGTCTAAAACTGAATATGTTAAATGTAATTTTAATAGTAATAGATATGGTAAGAGGATTGTGACTTTGAGTGATCAGTTTTGAGATTCTGAAAATTGAACTGGACATGCATAGAACAACAAGAAGGAGAGGATAAGGGTTCTGTGGTTGGACCGGAGTCAAATTGGATGATGTAATAAATATGAAAACTATTTAAATAATAGAATAAAAATGTAATAATATAAGTTGTTTATTTAAATAAATTGAATTCATACATTAATAATCTTATATAATTTTAAATTTAAATGTAATTGATTTGGACTTTAATTTCTACATGTTACGGCCACTTCTCAGAATTTTTACGTGTTACGACCTACATTCATCTTCTCCTTCCAATCTCCTGATTTCTTTATCCATTTGATTATCCTCTTTCTAGAAAAATGTTGCTCGTCTCAGACGTACCACTGCTACTTCAAGGCCTTTAATCCAATGCAGGGTCGCTTCCTATAGTTTTATTTATTTATTTATTTACCTTTTTAGTTTTTCACATGAAAAATTTAATCTCTTATAACCCCTACCAAAAAATAAGGCTATCACAGCATAATTTTTGACCTATCCCAGCGGTTTTAACTGCCACTATCTTCATTGCAGCGGTTTAAAAACTGCTACACTCCTGCTATAATTGCAATGCGCTGCAACGACATTCCTCAATGGTTTAAGGACCGGCGGGATAGATTTTATGAAGTGCTTGCTTTAGCAGTGGTTATAACTGGTGCAAATCTTCAGAATTGTGCTGGTTATAACCGCTACAAATACTCTCAAGGAAAATATATTTCAAGTAATGAGGCAGTTTTAACCGCCACAATTCTATTTGCTAGTGGTGGTTATAATTGTTACGAAAGTCTAGATTTTTTTTTTTAAATACGAAACCATAACATTCACTAGATCGAAACATAAAACCCACATAAACAGGGGATGTAGCTGAAACAAAAACACCAGTTAGATTTTAAGAGATGTGGTGGTTTTAACCGCCATAGTTCTGGATACTAGTGATGGTTATAACCGCTACAAAAGTCCAGATTTTTTTTTTAAAATACGAAACCACAACATTCACTAAACCAAAACATAAAACCCACATATATATAAGATGTAGCTAAAACAAAAACACCAGTTAAATCATAGAGGTTCATAACAACAATAAGAGAATATTGAACAATATATTTGAGTCACATGACTAGAACAAGAGAACATGAAAAACTTTGGAAATAGCATAGGAAGAAGTGTTAATTTCTGAAGTTTATGAACTTCTTAAATAGATAGATTCTGAAATGAAGCCAATTCTTAAACTCCAAGCAACAAGAACCAAAAAATTTGTTAGATGGAATCATATTACATATAGGAAACTAGAACTCATATCATAAAGTCCTCGTAGAATGATGGTGAAATCTCTGGGTAGTGTCTTATCTACAAACTTCATCTGTCTTCCAAAATTTACCCCAGAACTTAATTCGTTAAAATTCACCCGGAAAGAAAAAGCAAAGCGGGCGGAAGCCGGGGCCGAATTTTCGGAGCCCATAACCACAAAATTTGTTTGCATGGAATCATATTTCATAAAACTACCAATTGTAAAAACAGTAACTATAAACTTTCAGCACAAACTGAAATATAGGGATGAAAACTACTAAAACTCTATAATTAGATATTCTATTAAAAAAATTTGTTCAATCTATTAAATGCAAGAAAGTCATATATTAATTAAAAAAAGTACGTAGAAGAAGTTTTTTTATTGAAAAAAAAAAAAGATTGGAGCTCCAGAAAAACTTGCTGAATACAATTCAAATAATCCTTTATTCCTCAATAACGGCTTCAAGTTTCATTCTTGGACAAGAAAACAAATGGCTAAAGATGATGAAGCACACACAAAGCATTTAAAGAGCAGTGGATCGTACTCATGTTAGCAACATAAACAAAGAAGTGAACCTGCCCAATGAGAAAATATGGTCATTCAAACCATTCATCAAACCATAAATAAAATTCTTTCAAATAGGATTTACAATTAAGGCCCTTGCACTTTGCAAGTTTTACAAAAGGCTATCATCCAACTTTTGTATAGAACATTTAAATAAAGAAAAATGTGTACATAAATCTAACCTCAAAATATAAATTATACTCACATCATATGATGTACGTACATTTGTCCAAAAAATCATACAAATAATAGGATTAATCCACAACTTCTATGGACTATCTTTGCTCTAATATCTCTCACTAGACTCAATAATTAATTGGGTCTTTTTGAGCTTGTTCTTGGATGCATAGATCGTATCACATATGCTATTTAACAAATATTATAATTATCTATCATACTGTTAAGAATAAAGATTCAATAGGTAACTCAAATTTTTATGCAACCATCATGTAAATTGCACCGATTAAAATCGGTGCAAAAGAAGGGTTTTGGTAGCGGTTTCAAAATCGATCCTAACAACCGATGCAAAAAATACTGTTTAAGAAGCTTTTGTACTAAAAAAATACTTTGTTAAGCACTAAGAAAACTATACCAAATTAAGCCTAAATCGGTGAGCTATCGATAAATCACAATATGGCTCCAACAATGACTTTGGAGAAATAACCGTCTCCTTTAATCAAATGAGCCTCAAGTTTTAGCCTAATTGTTGAGAATTTCAACTCTCATCAGAAGGTCATGAGTTTGATGTTTAAGGAGTGATTTTTAATACAAAATTTTTTTGTAAACAATGAAAAAATAGAGAAAAAAACTATCCCAAATGAAACGTACATGTATAAGTGTGTGATATATTAAATTTGCTAAATCCTCCACACAAAAAAAATGAAATAGTAATAAAAGAGACATGGAATTTCTTGCTTAGCATTGAGTGAATAGTTAATTACAATACAAGTTCTACTTAATAAAACTTAATCCATCAAAATATAATTAATTCACTTCTCTTTAAAAAAAAATTCTTATATGAGCCTAACGAGTTTGATATAATTACTTCAAAACCTCATATTTGTATATATTTACGTAGAGCCACACAATTATATCAAGATGAAACTAACCATTCATATTAAATGGATCAACAAATCGATAATATGCTGCTTTTTTCAAAATCATAATATAATGACAATAAATGAACAAGTAAAGACAACCAATGTAAGAAAATCTCCCTTTTATGATTTTGAAACCAAAAACAGAAACTATATGAATTGGAATCAAGTCAAATGTATTCCATAATTTATTCAATATAAAATACTTCATATTTTCTATGTCCTAATTTTCTAGAAGTGAAATACCTCAAAACCTCACATTTGTGTCATCCTATTATTCATATATATTATCTCTCCTATCACATTCCAAAATAAAATAACTAGAAAATAATGCTTTTATATTCAACTCCTAACATTGAAACCAAATTCTCATTTATAGGTGGTCTACATCAGTCGTTATTGATTACCAACCGTTTACAAGATTTGATGGTGGATTAAGTGTTGTAGCTAATTGTCTTTCATGTGAGCATTGTTTATGTCTTTTTGGATTTTAGGGATTAATGTAAAGAAATAAGAAGAAGATGGAGAAGTGTATGAAGAAGAAGAAGAATTAGAAGAAGAATAAAAGTAAGAAGGAGAAGAAACTCACGTACAGTGTGAAAGGGTCAGTCGAGATGGTCTTAGCTTGCTACGCTCGACGGTGTGCTCCCACATACGAAGGAAAGAAGAGGGAAGAGGGCCAAGCTTCAAATCACGACGATCGACGGTGTGCTCCCACGGACAAAAGAAGAGGGGAAAAGGGCCCAGCTTCAAATCACATGAGAATGAGATCAAATTAGGGCTTCGGTTTAAGATGCAATGTCTGGCGATTTAAACCGGTGTACATTTCCCCGGTTAAAAAAAGTGCTATTTGACCTGTTAAATCCGGTGCTATTTAACCGGTGCTATTTAACTGATGCAAAATATGGGTTTTGGCAGCGGTTTCAAAACCGCTTCTAGCATGCGACGTAAAAAATACTATTTTTTGCAGGTAGTGAACATTCTTTTTTATCTATGTGATATATGAATTTTTCTTGAAAGCTGAGATGTTAATATTAACATTAATTATAAAAAAAAATGTTTTTTCCTTTTATTTAACAAATCCAAAGTTGTTTGATGAAAGATAAATTAAATTTTACTTGAGAAATGAATCACATGAAAAAGAAGAGAAAAATAAATAGGTAAACTCAGAGAATCTCTTAAGAAATTTGTTTTCCATGAAACAAGCCAATCCTTAAGTGAAGAAAGTCCATCTAAAACGAGTTGAAGAAACACAATTTAAAGAAAGAGAGATATCTCAATTCAATGTCTGCTCATATATATCATCTAACACTTTCTATATTGAGGAAGAACATGGCATGTAATACATAATTTACCACTTATATAACACATTTAAAAATAAATATAATAGAATGACTTAATTTTTTTGTGAAGAAAGGGAGTTCATAAGGTGAGTTGTGTATTATTCCAAGCGAGAAGGAATATTTTGTACTATAGATGTGTATTGTGGGCAAAAATATATGCGACGATAGAGTTAAAAATTTTACGTCTTAGCGTTGTATGGATATCTAGCATTCAAACAGAGAACACAATATTTTTTTTATATGAAAAACAATGGAAAAAGTAAAAACCACGGGGCCACGCCAAGTTGAAATGATTCCACTATTATTTGAATGGATTATAAGAGTCTGATTTGTCCTATTGAGGAAGATCATATCAGACCAACCAACTATCATGTTGAAATCTAATGACGAGTAGAGATCGAATGGAAATCCGGCGATGTTTGATGGTCGGGCGGAAATCCAACATCAGTTAGTGGATGAGCAGAAGTCCGGCGTCAATCGGTGGCTGGGCGGAAGTCTGGCATTTGTCGCTGGCCGTGTAGAAGTCGAGCGGTGGTCGAGGAGGAGTTTGGTGGCAAGAGAACTATAGTTTCTCTCTATTCCTTGCTTGAGACATCTTTCCATGAGGAATAAGGGATCTACTTATAGTTTTTTAAGAGTGACATAACCAGTAAATAGGAGAGAGATCAAGGCTAAGTTGGGAGTGATTTAAATGGACGATCTATATTGATTAATTCCCTTGATTATGGACCGTTTATTAAACATTTGAATGTCTTAATGATATCAGAATTTGATGATCTTAGACTCGTTGGATTCGCCTCGTCGAGCAGCTCGATTCGACCATAAGCATGTCTTATTTGGAAATCATTTTATCATCCAATTTATGATTTGAACTTTTCAAATGCGCTTCGGGTCTTTGATTTGGACTCATTTGGGCTCGGATTGAGTCGAATTTGGTGTCGCTGGGTATGTATTTCTGAGATGTTATGTTGAACTATATGTTTGCTGAAATTGGGGTTCGGATGATCCCATATTTAATTTTGAAAGTATCCAACTTGATTCTTCCTTGAGATTCGTGTCCAGTCAAGATAATTTTTTGATGATATATCAATGTGTATTCTGGGTAGTGCTATAAGCAAGTTCTTCAAGCACTAAAATCTTGTGCATTTAAGAAGTTGACAGGTACTTCAAGCTAGTACTATCAACAAGTGAATAGTATTCAGTAAATAAGATTTGAGTTCATGCATGATTATATACAAACTAGTTTAGTTCAATGACTTAGTGGAGTCATTATGAATTATCATTGTTGCAATTGCGAGCTAGAAAATATATGATAAGTGGATAGAAAGAAACTTTTATCTAGTAGCTTTGTAAGAGGAACTAACACACATAATTTATAAGAGGCCAACTATTTTTTACGTAAAAACAAGAAAAAAAATTTCACGCAATTTAGCTCAACTGAAATAATTTGTTATGTGTGGAATATAATTGTGACGATCAATCAGGTTGTTTTGTTGCCTCAGACCTCAAATTTGTCATGCTTGCTAGGGGTGCGGGGGGTTTACCCCTTGCTTGGGTTTGGGTGCTTTGCACTAGAAAAAAAGATATTTTTGCGTCCTATCGTTGTGTACCCCAGTGCCCCTGTGTTGTATTCCCAAGCACCCCAGCGTTTATCGACAGAAAGCAGAGCACCACAAAGCGCTCTGGGTTTAATGCAGCAGTGCTAAAAGTTTGGCACTGTGAGTTTGAGCATCGCAGTGCTACGAGTTTGAGAGACACAGCGTCATCATATAGAAGCTTGAGTGTTGCAGTGCCCCAAACTTTAATTCAAAAAACTCAATCGTACAACCTATATTAACGACTTTAATCACAAATCAAATGTTCAATACTTGAGTGCTTTAATGACCTCAAAATTAAATGACCTTGGACTCATTTCAATCCTCATGCTCATGCTTTCTATTTTATTTTAAGTATGTAAGATTCACATATTTTTTAAACACTTTAATTAATAATCTAAAGTTTTTACTTATCCATCAAGTGCTTTATTTGAGCTCATTTAACTCGAGACTTTCAATTTGATTACAATTGTCATCATCGAAGTTCGAATGGCTTTGAGTTTTATTTCAAAATTTTTGAACATATGTATCGCATTGATCTTCATGCCTCTTAGCTGAAATATTGATAATGTATTACTCATCATGACTTGATTAAATCGATCCGAGCAAATATGAGCGTACACTTAGTTTCCCTTAAGAGTGCATATATCCTACCTATAATTTTAAAATCATTAAAAAAATACATATAATACATTATTTTGTTACTCACATTTTACAAATTAATTTAAATTGTAATAAATCAAATAAAATATAATAAATCATTCCAACAACAATTCCTTTTTATTTTTTTATGTTAAAAGGCCATTTGAGTATAACTTCAGAACAAAACGAGCAATTTAAGCCATAGAAAAATCATTAAAGTAATAATAGTAAGCTTTTAAACCGCCTTTTCACAATTCAAATATATAATAATAGTAAAGGCGTGAATGCCTCTGGTTTGGCCCATAAATTTGGGCGCTAAGAAAATATGAATGGAGAGCTGCAAAGATCCGGTCTTCCAAGAGTCCCATGGCTCCTAAATCCCGTCATTCTCCTCCATCGCCTAGACCGACTTAACTGATGGTAATTATTAAATCCCAAAGGAGAAAAAGCTCTATTCGTTCGGCTTATATAATAGTCCCTTAATCTTCTCTCCCTGCAAACCTGAAGGTCTTTATATTCCCATCCACGACGGTTCATCTCATCTTCCTTTCCAATTGCTTCTCTGCCTTTGTCACAAATTCGTCGTTAATTAATTACCTAGAAAAATGTTTTACTGGTCGTTTCATCCACATCGCACCCCTTTTCACCCTTTCAGAGTCCCCAACAATTATATACCATTGCTCCTCCGTGTTGCTCCCATAATAGTCGAGTTTGGCCCGTGTTGTTCTCCTATCGAGTACTACATGCCTCCAATCCGTTTTCCTGACTTGGAGAGAAACGTAAGTGAAGAAGACAACGAAAGTTTCTACAAGAAGATTGAAGAGTGGATCATGTGCCTCATTTCGGATGACGATGAGGAAGAAGAACCAAAAAGAGAAAACGAATCTCCTCCGCTCTCCATTAATGGAGAAAGACCATAGCTTTTTTCAATGTTTGATTCATTTGTTGATGCAAGCTATTATGGAACATTAGATACGGGGATGAGGCAACGACAATCATTCTTTGGTTGTGGGAATTGTCAGAGGAGCGCATGGTTAGCATATGAGCTAGAGAAGGTGAGAAGGAGCGCGCTGGCTACTATGAGGAAAGGAACGGGCATTTTTATTCTGAGATATGTATCCACTTAGTTCTGAAAAATTATTCCATGCGGTCACTGGATGACGCCTAGAGGCGAATCAGTATGTGCCACATCATATCGGTGTTGTGTGCTCGATGACGTGGTGCATTCTGATTTGCCGCAAATGATCTCTATTCAATAACAATGGAGAAGCCCTTTAATATTATATGTTAATTATTGTTTATTATTTGGTTTTTTTAGCCTTTGCGCGTAAATATTTTGTAATTGAACGGTGGTTTGTTTTGAATTTATTGTGATGTGATGTGTTTTAGCCTTTAAGGCATGAAGTAACCAGTGCATGTTATTGCGTTTTAATTGTTAAGCATTTGATTTGAAAAATGGAAATGAAAAAAAAAAAAAACTGTTGAGGAATTTAAAATTTTCATATTTTATTTTAGTAAGAAGATTCTGACCTTGAGCGTAAGTCTAAGGTTGTGAAAATTTAATCGGACATGCATATAAGAGGAAGAATAAGATGATAAGGATTCTATGGTTCGATTGGAGTCAAATTGGATGATGTAATAAATATGAAAACTATTTAAATAAAATTTAAATGACAGAATAATCATGTAATAATATAAATTTTTAATAAAATATAAATTGAATTTGCACATTAATAATATCTTACATAAATAAAAACTTAAATATATTTTTTTTTTAAATTGAATTTTTAAATTTAATTCAAATTAAAAAAAATAGCTTGCATACAAATTTATATATTTGATATAAATTATTATTAATTTATGTTATATAATTTAATATAATTTATTCCTATAAATTATATATTAGAGTCATGTTATAAATTTACATTTATAAATAATTAAGATTAGATCATTTATTATTATAAATATAATTTATTTAACATTATTAATTAAAAATAAATATTATTTACATCATAGAAAGTTATTTAAAAAAAATGTTTTGAAATATAAAATATATGTTGTAAAATTGAGAAGTACTTCAATTTATTTAGCCTCAAATCACGTAGGGAAGTTCCTCTTGTTAATGTTTATATTACTTTTTGAGTTTTGATACGTCATGCAAAAATTATCTTGATCGGGCATAAATCTCGAGGCAAAAAGCTTGTTGGAAAGTTCAAAAATTAAATCCGGGAGCACCTAAACTTCGATTTCAGCAAACTTACAGTCAAACTGAGCGTCTCGGAAATACGAACCCAACAACACCAAATTTAACTCAATCCGAGCCCAAATGAGTCCAAATCAAGGACCTAAAGCGCTGTTGGAAGGTTCGAACCACAATTTAAGTTACCAAACAATCTACGAATCTGGCGAGCTTATAGTCGAATCGTGTTGGAAGGTTCAAACCACAATTTAAGTTACCAAACAGTCTCCGAATTTGGCGAGCTTATAGTTGAATCGAACGGCTCGACGAGAAAAATCCAACGAACCTAAGATCGTTGGATTCTGACATCATTAAGGCCTTCAAATGGCTGACGAACGGTGTATGATCAAAGGATTCAATATCAGTCGTCCATTCAACCACTCCCTGTTCACCCCTGATCTCACATATATTTACAAGACATGCCACTCCAAAAAAACTATAAATAGAGCCCTCATTATTCACAAGAGGGACTCAAGTGAAGAGAGAGAAGAAGAAAAAGGGGAAAGGGAGAATCCTCTCCTCCTCGACCACCGCCGGAGTTCGTCCTACCGCCCGAAAATGCCGGGATTTTGCGTTATATTCGGGAGAACGCATGAATTCTGCCCAACTTCCACGTGATGCTGAATCCTAATTTGCAACAGAGTTCCCTCCTGACGCCGAAACTCCGCCCAAGTGAAGCCGGAGTTCTCCTCTGCCACCAACAAACGTCGAACTTCTACCCGACGTCGGACCTTCACTCTTCGCCAAGTTTCTACCCGACACCGGACTTCTACCGGTTATCGGACTTCGCTGGACGTCTACGCGAAGATGGATTTCTTTCCATTGTTGGACTTCTACCTGACACGGCCCTTCCGACCTCCGTTGCCCGCCGACTACAGCCCTTCCAACCTTCATCGCCAGCTGACTACGATCCTTCTTACTTACATCGTCCACCGACTACAGTCTTTCCGACTTCCGTCGCCCGTCGACTACGGTCCTCATGACTTATGTCGCCCACCGACTACAATCTTTCCGACCTCTGTCGCCCGTCGACTACGGTCCTCCTGGCTTAAGTCGCCTGCCGACTACAGTCCTTCCGACCTCCATCGCCAGCCGACTACGGTCATCCTTACTTACGTCGCCCACCTACTACAAGCCCTCCGACCTCCGTCGCCCGCTGACTACGGTCTTCCCGACTAAACGAACATGTCAATGGTGACTCTTTCTATTAATATCATGTTATGTACTCTATAAAATGTACATCAAGCTAAGACCTTCTCCCAAGGGAGGGCCTCATTTGTAATCAACTGCAATACTAGTGGATTCATTCAAACTGAGCTAGGCCCTGTGGTTTTTCCTCATTTTCAGGGGTTTTTCACGTAAAAATCTTGGTGTCTCATAAATGTTAGACCCTCTCTCTTATCTGATTGCGTGCCAGATTTTCGTATAATGCTAAGACGATAGACTTTATATTTCTCTATCACCGCAAATACTCCTCGACGCAACAAGTTTATATGAGATTAGAACTCATATAGAGTGATATAGCCATGTAAAATGTTTGGTTGAAAACTTTTATTTAATAAAATTAAGCATTTTAAGTTTCGCTCGACCACCACCTGACGCCCAGAGTTCCACCGGACCACCGCCTGACGTCGGAGTTATGTCGGACCACTGCTTGAGGCCCAAATTTCCGCCAGACCATCACCTGAAACCCATAGTTCTGCCGAACCACCACTTGAGGCTCGGAGTTGCGCCAAACCACCACCTGACGCTCGGAGTTTCGCTGGACCACCACTTGAGTTCCAGAGTTTCGCTAGACCACCACCTGATGTTAGAGTTTTGCTAGACCACCACCTGACGTCGGAGTTTCGCCGGACCATGACTTGAGGCCCGGAGTTCCGTCGGACAACCTCCTGACTCCCGAAGTTTCGCTGGACAACCACCTGACGCCCGGAGTTCTGTTGGACCACCACCTGACTCCCGGACTTATGTTGGACCACCACCTGACACTCGAATTTTTGCTGGACCACCACCTGATGCCCAAAGTTCTGTCGGACCACCACCTGATGCCTTGACTTCCACAGGATCACTGCCCGACGCCGGAGTTCTGTCGAACTACTACCCGACGCCAAAATTATGCAAAACCACCGTCGAACTACTAACTAACGCCCGATTTTTTAAGTAACGCTATGTAAAGGCCATTTTGCTTCCAGGTTCGTCCGGACAAAGTCGGATCGTCCGGGACAATCGGTACAGGTTGTGCACGAAAACATGTTTGGCTAAATGGTTCGTCTGGACGAAATTTGGATCGTCTGGACGAAAATTTTACAGAGCCAGTCGTCCAGGGACGATAAGTAATTTTGTCTGAACGAATTTTGTCTAGAGCCACTTCGTCCCAGGACGAAGTTACGATCGTCCGGGACGATCAGTCTGGATATATATAGAAATGAGATATTTTGAAGAGAGATAAAAGCCCAGGAGAGAGAAAAACGAAGGAAAAAGAAGAAAAGTTGATTTTCGAACAACGCCGGTCCGTTTTCATCCGTCGAGACAGTTCAAGAAGTTAATGTACGCAAGGTAAGGCACTTTCCACCTTTCTCAATTTTCAAAACGATAAAGTTTGAACGATTATTTCTGTCCGGATTTCAATTTCGTTAGCGAATTTCGTCCGTATTTTACGATTGGTTATGTTTTTACCGCGTAACTTTTGATATGTTTTTGAGGTACCGAGTGTGCACGTTTTGATTATTTTATGGAGAATTTTTACCGGATAGTTTTGACTCGACTGTGTTTTATTTTGACTGTGATTTCTGATGAAGTCTGAAATTGTCTGGGCAATAGAATAAAAGTCTTGTAATACTGTTGTGGATATTCTGTGCTAATTTGGTAATTTGTGAAATTAGGAATTTTTGTGTAAATTCCGTATAATGCCGTTATGCTGCCGAATTTTCGTACAATTTCGAAATTTGTCCGGATTTATTCTGAAATGATATGATATGCTTGTGTGCTATAAAAAGGGAGTTATAAGGGGTCAGGAGCCTGTAAAATCCTGTCTGTGTTAGGGAAATTTGAAAATCTGAAATGAGCTCTGAAATCTGAAAACAAGTTCTGTTCCGGATCCGATGATTTCTGGTGCTATAAGCACATCTGTTCTGGTGCCATGAGCACAAAGGGAGTTATAAGGGGCCAGAATCCGAGAGATTCTATCAGTGTCTGGGAAGGGAGGCATAAGGGGCCAGAATCCGTTGAGATTCTGTCAGGGTCAGGGAATCTGTTCTGACTTTTGATCTGTTCTGATTTAATCTGTTCTGATGTGATATGTTCAAAATTGGTATGTTTTTATACGATTTTTATATGATTTCTGATTCTGATCTGTACGATTCTATTCTGTTCTGATTTGATCTGATCTGTATGATTTTGTTCTGATTAGAATTTATGTGATTTCTATTCTGTTATGATTTTATATATGATTCTGTTGATCTGGTTTCTGTATGGATTTGGTCTGATGTGTTGGATATGGATTCTGAGGATTTTGATTGGAGGTTTGATGTCTTGCTGAGCTGTTGTAGCTCATCCTTTTTTTCTGCGTGGTTTTAAGGTTCTGGGTTAGGGAAGGAGGTCTTGGACTAGAAGTTCAGAGTCTGATCAGTTATAGGTTTGCACTTTTGATTTTTGTACAGTCATGACTTTTCTGTTCTGTCTTTCTTTCTGTCTAAAAGTCATGATCTGTATTTGTATATGATTCTCTTCCTGTTGAATGAAAAGATAGATGATCTGTTCCGCTGCATTGGATTTTTATAGTAGCTCTGTGTGTGTAAATGTTTGGTAGAAAGTTCTAAAATAAATTCCAAAGCAAGATCCTGGAATCAGTTCTAGCAGTTTGAGTCTAATCGCGACCCGATGCGAGCTGGATCCGTCCTGGTCGGGTTGGGTCGTGACAAGCTTTTGTGGTATCAGAGCAATGGTTTTGGAATTTGGAATTTGGATTGTAAGACAGAGCTATAGGAAGTGATCTGAGTCTATTTGGGGTAGTTTTGGTCTGTTTCGATTTTTATTGTGTTGTTTTTGTGCTTAGTTTTTCGGATTTTCTGGATTTTCTGAATGGATCTGCTAGACCCCGATATGACAGACGGTCAGAGTGCCAGTCAGGCAGCACTAGTGGGTAGTACAGCCCCAGTGGTTGGTGCAGATACGTTTTCCTAGTTTGCTACTTTGGTAGCTCAGATGATGAGCGAGACTCACAATAGAGCCTCTACTATTCGATCTGAGGATATTAATAGACATCTTCAGATATTTCTGAGATTGAAACCACCGAGGTTTGAGGGCGCTGTTGAGCCCAGAGCAATTGAGGAGTGGCTGAGGAGGTTGGAAAAGACTTTTGACGGCATGCAGTGTCCGTTAGACAGGAAAGTACCGTTGGCAGTATTTCTGTTGGATGGGTAAGCTAAGCACTGGTGGGTAGGCCAACAGGAGGCAAAGTTTTAGGGCAGATTGAACTCTTTGATTACTTGTTAAGAGTTTACTGAGGCATTCCGAGATTGGTTTGTTCCCCCATCTGCCGTGCAGCAGATGCAGGAGAGTTTTCTGAGGTTGGTTCAGGGGAGCAAAACAGTGATGCAGTATGAGGTAGAGTTTACTGCCTTAGCCTAATATGCTCCGCAGCTGGTGAGTACTTCTGCTGCGAAGAGATAGTCTGAGGCAGCCCCTGGTACCCTTTCACATTTCTGATTTCTCTGAGCTTGTGGAGAGAGCTCGTCTGATAGAGAACGATTTGATAGCTACTCAGCAGCGGTGGACTGCGAGTAGGAAGAGGTTTGGAGGTGAGTCGAGCAGTAGTTCCTCTGGCAAGAGGAGATTTGTTTCTGGTTCTGGAGACTCCATAAGGAGTGGACAGTCAGGATTTTCTGGTACTGCTACCAGTAAGACCAGTTCTGGATCTGTCAGTGGGGCACCTGTGTGCCAGAGTTATGGATGACGGCATTTTGGCCAGTGCTACAGGATGACTGGTCAGTACTTCAGGTGTGGTCAGCCTGAACATCGGATTGCAGAGTGTCCACAGGCTGGATTTGATCGATGATCCGAGAGCTTTGTTAGACCTGCCGGTTTAACAGGGAGACCGAGGACTGTTCCTCCACGTCCTGTGACTGAGGGATTTTTTGGTAGAGGTGGTGGTTCGAGTTCTGTACCACGGAGACCACCTACTGCTAGTCAGAGGGAGCCAAGTAGTTCTGTTGCTTCAGCTCCAGCTCCAGTTCAGCCACGAGTGTATAGTCTGAGTCAGCAGGAGGCTCGAGATGCTCCAGATGTGGTGACAGGTATGATTTACATTTCTGATCAGCCCTGTCGTGTTTTGTTTGATTCTGGAGCCAGTCACTCGTTTTTGTCCGAGCTTTGTTTTGATGCTTTGCATCTGGATTCGATTTTACTTCCGGTTTCTCTTTCTGTAATTTTGCCGACTGGAAGTAATTTGATTGCTCGAAAGTTTTGTGTTTGTGAGGTTGAGATTGCTGACAAGAAGTGGAAAGCAAATTTGATTTTGTTGCTGATTTCTTCGTATGATTTGATTTTGGGCATGGATTAGCTGAGTCTATATGAAGCCCAGATTAACTGTTTGAAGAAGCAAGTGAGCTTGCTTATGTCTGGAGAGATGTGTGTATTTCAAGGCTTACGAGGTGTTCTCTCCAGTCTGATTTCTGGGTTGTAAGTGAGAAGAATGTGGAAGAAGGGTTGTCCAGTATTTTTGGCTTCGGTGCGGGATATGAACATGGATGTTGGTTCTGTTTCTGATATCCCGGTGGTACGAGAGTTTGCTGATGTATTTCCTGAGGAGTTGGTTGGTTTACCTCCAGATAGAGATGTGGAATTCTCTATTGATATTTTTCCAGGTACAGCTCCGATATCAAAAGCTCCATATAGGATGGCACCGAAAGAACTTTCTGAGTTGAAAGTTCAGCTTCAGGAGTTGGTGGATAGAGGATTTATTCGTCCTAGTGTGTCTCCTTGGGGAGCACCTATTTTGTTTGTGAATAAGAAGGACGGAACACTCCGTATGTGTGTTGACTACAGACATTTGAACAAAGTCACGATCAAGAACAAGTATCCTTTACCTCGGATTGACGACTTGTTTGACCAGCTTTCTGGTTCTTCTGTGTTTTCGAAGATTGATTTGAGATCTGGATACTATCAGGTGAAGGTAAAGGAAGCTGATGTGGTGAAGACAGTTTTCAGTACTCGGTATGGACACTACGAGTTCTTGGTTATGCCTTTTGGGGTAACCAATGCACATGCTATTTTTATGGATCTGATGAACAGAGTGTTCAGGGAGTATCTGGATTAGTTTGTGATCGTCTTCATCGACGATATTCTAGTGTATTCTGCTTCTGAGGAGGATCATGCCAGGCATTTGGGCATGGTGTTGGAGACTCTGAGACGGCATCAGTTGTATGCTAAGTTCTCCAAGTGTGAATTCTGGCTGAAGAGCATTTCATTTCTGGGGCATGTGGTTAGAGGTGAAGGTATTTCTGTTGATCCCCGGAAGATTCAGGCTGTTGCGGGTTAGCCAAGGCCTACTACGGTATTTGAGGTACGTAGTTTCTTAGGCATGGCTGGATACTACAAAAAGTTTATGAAAGAATTTTCTCAGATTGTTATGCCTTTGACGAGACTGACTCAGAAGTCAGTAGCTTTTGTTTGGACACCGGAGTGTGAGGCTAGTTTTCAGAGATTGAAGGATTGTCTGACTTCAGCTCCAGTGTTAGCACTACCGTCAGGTACGGAAGGATTTTAAGTGTTCAGTGATGCTTCACTGAAAGGTTTAGGATGTGTGTTGCATCAGAATGGTAGGGTAATTGCTTATGCTTCAAGACAGTTAAAACCACATGAGAAGAATTACCCGACACATGATTTGGAATTAGCCGCAGTTGTCTTTGCTTTGAAGATTTGGCGTCACTACCTGTATGGTGTCAGATGTGAGATCTTCACGGATCACAAGAGTTTGAAGTACATTTTTACTCAGAAGGATCTGAATTTGAGGCAAAGGTGGCTTGCGTTGATCAAGTACTATGATCTGATGATTCAGTATCAGCCTGGTAAGGCTAATGTGGTAGCAGATGCTTTGAGCAAGAAATCTTCTGGATTATCAGGTATTCAGCTCACTTCGGATGATTTTCTGATTCGTGATATGGAACGGTTGCAGTTGGAGGTGATTTCCTCCAGAAGTTTGGATTCTGAAGTTTTGACTCAGTTGAGTATTCAGTCTTCGTTGGAAGAAAGGATTCAGGCAGCTCAGAAGTTAGATTTTGATTATTCGACGTTGATTGCTCAGATTGATTCTGGTAAGAAGCCTGAACTCCGAATTTCTGATTATGGTATCATTTTCTGCAAGAACATGTTGTGGATTCCTGTGTTTGGAAATCTAAGGAAAGAAATTCTGTATGAATCTCATCATTCAGGCTACACTGTTCATCCGGGAAGTGGCAAGATGTACGAAGATATGAAAAGTTTGTTCTGGTGATCGGGAATGAAAAAGGATGTAATAGAGTTTGTAGCTAGATGCGAGGCCTGTCAGTTGGTGAAGGCAGAGTATCAGCGACCAGGAGGACTTTTGCAGTCATTGCCTATCCCTGAGTGGAAGTGGGAGGAGGTAACGATGGATTTTGCTATGGGTTTTCCTCGATCAAGGCAAGGGCACGATGTCATTTGGGTGATTGTGAATCGATTAACGAAGTATGCTCATTTTCTTCTAATCAGGCAGACCAATCCGGTGGATCGATTGGCACAGGTATATGTGAAAGAGATTGTCAGATTACACGGTGTGCCTAAAGAGATTGTTTCTGATCGGGATGGACGGTTTACTTCCAGACTTTGGAAGGGTATTCAGCAAGGTTTGGGTACGAAGCTACATTTCAGTACAGCTTTTCATCCGCAGACTGACGGACAGTCTGAAAGGACTATTCAGGTACTGGAAGATTTGTTAAGACTTTGTGTTTTGGATTTTGGAGGAAGTTGGGAAGATCATATTCCTCTGATAGAGTTTGCCTACAATAACAATTTTCAGTCCAGTATTGGTATGACACCTTATGAAGCTCTGTACTGTCGGAAGTGTAGAACGCCTTTGACTCTGACTGAGGTTGGAGATAGACAGGAGGTGGGTGCCACTTTTGTAGAGGAAACTGTTAAGAAAGACGATTTGATAAAAAAAATTGAAAGCTGCACAAGATCGACAACAGAAGTATTACAATCAGAAGCACAGGTTCGTTGAATTTCAAGTTGGTGACTTTGTGTATGTCAAAGTTAGTCCGATGAAGGGTGTGAGCAGATTTGGCAGAGTGAGTAAGCTCAGTCCAAGGTATATTGGACCGTTTGAAGTTCTTGAAAGGATTGGAAAATCTGCTTATCGGCTGATGTTATCTGATCAGATGTCCGATGTTCATAATGTATTTCACGTATCTACTTTGAGAAAGTGGATATCTGACTCTGGGAAGAAAGTGTTTGTTAACGAGGTTGAGATTCAGGAGGATCTGAGATATAAAGAAGAACCCGAGTTGATTCTAGCTTACGATGTTCGTAAGTTGAGAAGTAAACAGATTCCGATGGTTAAAGTGTAGTGGAAGCAACAAACTGCACGAGAAGCGACTTGGGAGAAGGAGTCGGACATAAAGAAGTCATATCCGTATCTGTTTTGACTGAGTTTTGAATTGACAATGTCGAGGACGACATTTTTTTAAGTTGGGAAGATTGTAAAAGCCATTTTGCTTCCAGGTTCGTCCGGATGAAGTCGGATCGTCCGGGACGATCGGTACAGGTTGTGCACGAAAACATGTTTGGCTGAATGGTTCGTCTAGACGAAATTTGGATCGTCTGGACGAAAATTTTACAGAGCCAGTCATCCAGGGACGATAAGTAATTTCGTCTCAACAAATTTTGTCCAGAGCCACTTCGTCCTGGGATGAAGTTACGATCGTCCGGGACGATCAGTCTGGATATATATAGAAATGAGATATTTTGAAGAGAGAGAAAAGCCCATGAGAGAGAAAAACGAAGGAAAAAGAAGAAAAGTTGATTTTCGGGCAACGCCGGTTCGTTTTCGTCCGTCGAGACAGTTCAAGAAGTTGGTGTACGCAAGGTAAGGCACATTCCACCTTTCTCAATTTTTAGAACGGTAAAATTTGAACGATTATTTCTGTCCGAATTTCATTTTCGTTACCGAATTTTGTCCGTATTTTCCGATTGTTTCAGTTTTTACCGCGTAATTTTTGATATGTTTCTGAGGTGCCGAGTGTGCACGTTTTGATTATTTTCTAGAGAATTTTTACCGGATAGTTTTGACTCGACTGTGTTTTATTTTGACTGTGATTTCTGATGAAGTCTGAAATTGTCTGGGCAGTAGAATAAAAGTCTTGTAATACTGTTGTGGATATTCTGTGCTAATTTGGTAATTTGTGAAATTAGTAATTTTTGTGTAAATTTCGTATACTGCCGTTATGCTGCCGAATTTTCATACGATTTCGAAATTTGTCCGGATTTGTTCTGAAATGATATGATATGCTTGTGTGCTATAAAAAGGGAGTTATAAGGGGTCAGGAGTCTGTAAAATCCTGTCTGTGTCAGGGAAATCTGAAAATCTGAAATGAGCTCTGAAATCTGAAAACAAGTTCTATTCCGGATCCGATGATTTCTGGTGCCATAAGCACATCTGTTCTGGTGCCATGAGCACAAAGGGAGTTATAAGGGGCCAGAATCCGAGAGATTCTGTCAGTGTCTGGAAAGGGAGGCATAAGGGGCCAGAATCCGTTGAGATTCTGTCAGGGTCAGGGAATATGTTCTGACTTTTGATCTGTTCTGATTTAATCTGTTCTGATGTGATATGTTCGAAATTGGTATGTTTTGATACGATTTTTATATGATTTCTGATTCTGATCTGTACGATTCTGTTCTGTTCTGATTTGATCTGATCTGTATGATTCTGTTCTGATTAGAATTTCTGTGATTTCTATTCTGTTCTGATTTGATATACGATTCTGTTGATCTGATTTCTGTATGGATTTGGTCTGATGTGTTGGATGTGGATTCTGAGGATTTTGATTGTAGGTTTGATGTCTTGCTGAGCTGTTTAGCTCATCCTTGTTTTCTGCGTGGTTTTCAGGTTCTGGGTTAGGGAAGGAGGTCTTGGACTACAAGTTCAGAGTCTGATCAGTTATAGGTTTGCACTTTTGATTTTTGTACAGTCAAGGCTTTTCTGTTCTGTCTTTCTTTCTGTCTCAAAGCCATGATCTTTATTTGTATATGATTCTCTTCCTGTTGAATGAAAAGATAGATGATCTGTTCCGCTGCATTGGATTTTTATAGTAGCTCTGTGTGTGTAAATGTTTGGTAGAAAGTTCTGAAACAAATTCCAAAGCCATATCCTGGAATCAGTTCAGTCAGTTTGAGTCTAGTCGCGACCCGATGCGAGCGGGATCCGTCCCGGTCGGGTTGGGTCGTGACACGCTAGACTTCTGCCGAACCACCAAATAACACCGGACTTTCACCCTCATTTGCCACTAGACTTCAACCAAACAGTTGACATTTGTAATTTGATTGCCCTCATGGACGAGTCAACTCACTGTAATCTACCCAAACACTAGTGGAATCATTTCAATTGGGCAAGGCCCCGTGGTTTTCCCCTTTCCAGGACTTTCCACGTAAAAAATCTTTTATTCTCTGTATGTGAGCTGGATATCCGTACAACCCTAAGACATAATACTATAACTCTTTTGTCGAGTATATTCTAGGCCGCAACAATGTGCTTTCACACTATATATATGTAGCGCCAAAAGGGGTTTACAGATTTGTTGGACAGTTCACCTAAGTTATAGCATCACGCATCTAATGTGAGAGTTCATGATTTGATTGGGTATATACATTCACATGCTATTTGTTTCAGTGTCATATTTGTATAATTCAATGAGAAATTTGATAGCTATAATTGAAGAATATCGGTTTTAGAGAGAAGTAGAGTTGCACTGGTTTCTTTAATTCCATTTGCATTTCACATATGCATCCCGTTGAAGGAACAAGTAGAATTGGTGCTGGATAAATACTCTTTTATTAGTGAAATTGCTATAGTTAGTTGCCTGTTGTTACAAGTTGAGAAGAAAATAAAGTTGAGATGGTTGAAAAATTCCTTCCGTGCATTCATATCATGGGCACTTGCATTAAAAATTTACAAATAAGGTGATATGGGTAGTTTCATTCATAGTTAGGCAAAGAGAGTTTGAAGTGATGTTTTGCATTCAAAGAATTAGTGGTTGCATGAAAGAGAAGTGAAACTTGGTGTATGAAGGGACATAGATTTTAAAAGAATAAGTAAATTGACATTTAGAGCATAGTTGTCATCTCATCTCTTTCTTTCCACTTTTCTTCATTCTTCTCATTCTATTGTTTTCGAACAATTATTACGTCCTCTGACCTGACGTAGAGCTACGTTCGGCCGCCAATAACATGTCGCCACGTGCTCTTACTCTAAACCGCGCGGCCCGACAACTTGACCCGGAGCGGAACCCGGAAATGCTATGTTCGCGATTTTCTCGGTATTGCTCGGTATTTGCTAGGTATTGATTTGCAAAAATGAGAAATACCGCTCTGTGAAGACCAATACCATGCAAATACCGAGTTGTACCGAGATTTTTACAACTCGGTACAACTTGGTATTTGCTCAGGATTTGCTCGGTATTGCTAGAGATTTGCTCGGTATTGCTAGGTATTTGCTCGATATTGCTAGAAAAAACTCAGTACAACTCGGTACAACTCAGTATTTGCTCAGGATTTGCTCGGTATTGCTAGGGATTTGCTCGGTATTGCTAGGTATTTGCTCGGTATTACTAGAAAAAACAAAGTACAACTCAGTATTTGCTCAGTATTTGCTCAGGATTTGCTCGGTATTGCTAGGGATTTGCTCGGTATTGCTAGGTATTTGCTCGGTATTGCTAGAAAAAACTAGGTACAACTCGGTATTTGCTCGGTATTGCTAGGTATTTGAAATATATCCAAAATGTGATGTATGTTGTTCGGCTCGTCAAGGATTTAAAAAAACGCACGTGCAAGAACCCAAAAAACAGCGGGTCGGGTCGGCGTCTTTTCTTCCTGCTACGTGGCGCTAATACATTGGTGGCCGAACGTAGAGGAACGTACGTTCACCAGACCAAATAAAAGTTCATTGTTTTGGGCGAGTTCCAACTTGCAAATTTCTCTTCAAAATTAAAGTTTAGGAGCAAATCAAACAAAACCAACAAAGAAGTCTGAAAAAAAGTAAATATTTATTGTTTCAAATTAATTATACATTCATTTATTCATTTTCAATTAAATAATAACGGTTCTAACCACCGTTCTCTTTCCCGGTTTGTTATACCTTTTATGACAGACATATGATGAATGCTTGGATGGCGAACGAAAAGAGTTCAATTGACTAATTTCTTCCTAATAGAGGTATTACGGCCGATATCCACTAGACAATAACTATGGTGAGGTGAGTTTCTTATAACTTAGGAAGCCCTAGGACTCTTAAGCCCTAGGTACTGCACATTTACGAAATCAAAAATCTTAGGACCCTATAGAAATCCTGCTCTTTTTTATTTATAATCCGATAACCTGTCATTGTAGGCAGGAGTTTTCATTAGTTTTAGGAGTGTGTAGACCAAATTATTTGGATTAGTTTGCATCCTTATATATGTTACTAGATAAAGAACTTCAATCATTTAAAGTTTATGTATTTGACTGTTTAAATTATAATTAAAAAAATTACAAATTGCAAAGAAATTGAAACATGATTTTCAAATAAAAGAATTAAAAAGTCTTAAATAAAACAAAGTCACTTATTCAAACTAAATAAAAAAATTTAATTTAAAATTAATAATATTAAATTGAACATGCCAATCTAATGAAATGCATGTTAGATATGAAATTTAAATAAAATAATAATAATAATAATAATAATAATAATAATAATGAATTACTCCAAAAAAATTACACTAAAACACAGTGGCAATAAAAAATATAATTAAAATCAGATATAAGAATTAAAACAAATTCAATTTAATCATGCATTTGAACTCAAATCAAATTTCATTAAGGGGCTGTTTGGTATGCAGAATTAGGAGGGTAGAGTAAATTAAATGCAGGTATTTCTTTAATTAGGTTGTTTGGTTAATTTTGAGCGGAGGATAAAGAAGTCTTCTAAAGCATAAACAGTGTATTACAAACAGCCCTTCATGCGACTTCAAAACTCTCTCAAATTGAGCGGGTTAGAAATTCTTCGTTCTTCTCACGCGCTGGTTTCGCGGAATCGAAGCAAGCATTAAGAGGCTGACCGGCTTTAGTGTGCTTGTTTTAAGGGGACGGAGGCGGCTAGGTCTTGTGCCAAAGGGTTTGGAAAGCTCGACAGAGGATTTCGCCTCCAGTAATGTCTCTCTTCATACTGATTATGATCATCCTCTCCATCTTTTAACTCAATGCCATCTACTCATACCTCCGGCTTCCGCACCAGATCCAGCTTCACTTTCTGTGCCAAGGAATCAGCGGTCCTCCTCGCCGCCTTCTGTTCGGCGGGAACGCCGGTGAAATACGTCGGCTGTTCGCGACTGCTAAGTCTTCTCCGACGTCGAGGCTCAGCCACGACCGAAATAAAGAATTGATTAATTGTTCTTTATTTTAATTAAGGATGAATTTTATCAGGGATATAGGGATCTATGGCAGTGGCGGGGAAGTGGATTTGTTCGATTGTCGGCATAGATGAGACAGGAGGCTTCCAGCAGTCCCTCGAAGCTATAATCGACGGTCTGGGCTATGCTTCTCCGCTTATTATAGCTCTTCTCTTTATCCTTGTGGGAGGAGGGCTGTGCAGCTGTCGGTGGCGAGGGTAGAAGGAGTTCAGTGAGGAGGATGTGTGTGAGAGCAGACTCCGTGAAGGGCTGCTGTAGAGGAGTAGCTGTTGTAGTTGGTGTTCGAACTGAGGGCTGCTAGAAGTATTTACGGCAGCATGGTGTAATGGCTATTGGAGAAGGCTAATAGATGCATGAGGTGTTGAGGGGTTAGAGGAGGTTTGTAGGTATGAATGGAGGGGTTGGGAGATTCGTGAAGTAATGTGAGAGCTGGAATGAGTTATAGAGGCTGACTGTGTGTTGCTCTTCATGGATGTAGGTCAAAGCGGTAGAGGAGTCGGCTTAGAGCGTGAGAAGAATAGTGGAAGTGGGAGAAGGATTTGAGAATGAGTGAGAGAGATGGTAAGGGATTTCAAATTGGCTCTAAGATCCTATACTTTGGTTTCTCCCTAATGCCAGCTAAATGAAGTGACTTGATGCAGACTGTAGCACCAAATATGAAGAGATAAGGTGGGGATTTTGCAGGGTATAATATAAGATATAGAATATTCTTCCTTATGTATGTATATATTATGGAGATTTTTGAATTTGATATCATTTTATTTAACTGTTAATAAAAGTAATATTTTATTCCAACTTTTCTTAATTTTTGGTTAGCAGTCAACACATTATCATTTTGTATAAAAAGTATTTTTCAAGTCTTCTTAGGTGTTTTTCTCAACTTCTTAGAAGTGAAATAAAAAGAATATAACATATTTTATTCAAATTTTATCAAAAGCATTAAAATTAAGGCATGGAATAATTTTTTTATTACTTAGCTTTTGAAATCGTAATTATATATTTTATTTTATCATTGGTTTTTCACGGCTTACAATTTTTTTATTAGAAATTTATATTTTACAATAGGATTAAAAAAAAAATTTTGATAGCAGCTTTAATATATATAAAAAATTGTATCAAATTAAGGAATATAATTTTGATTTAGAACTGCTAGTTGGTTATCATATACATTTAAAAAATATATATCTTTTAAAAAATTTCTTTCAATCTAAATATATATAAGTGTATGAATGTAATTTGTTCCTACACAACTGCAGCACAGCAGCTCCATAGTTATACTATACAAACAAAATATAAAGATTTCTATACAACAACTTCAGAAAGCAGCTATCTATGCAACAATTTTACAACCTGCTTTACCGACAGCTGCAACCGTCCCAAACGCACCCAAGTCATCATAATTAATTAGTTAAGCTTAAGCTCAAATTAGAGGTGCCAAAAAAAATTATTACAAAAAATCCGCTTTTACTTTACTCTGGTTCTAGCTAACCAAACAAGGGAAATAATTCTCTTGCGTTTATTTTGCAGACAACGAAACAGTCTCAACGTATTTGAAATGCACTACATTTACTTTACATTGCATTTACTTTACACTGCATTTTTTTTTCAGGCAACCAAATGAACATTTGAACATTTGATTCAAGCTTTATTGTTTGTGTTCATGTTTGGTTTGTTTAAATTAATGGTGTTTATGTTTGGTTCATGTTCGTTTCGTTTAGTGTTTATTGATCTTTAAACAAGCAAGCCTTAATGAGCTATATTCATGAATAAATTTAGCAATTTTTTTTACACTATCAAATAAGCAAGTCCATGAACAATTCTAATGAGTATTTTTGAGCTATCATATGAGCAAGATCATGAATATATACATAACTAGTATTTTCGAGCTACCAAATGAGCTCGTTTACGAACAAACGATCTATGATTCATCTTATATTTGTTAATGAACATCTTAAACAAAACAAACAATCTAACAAACATTGACAACTATTAAATGTCTCTTGTTTATGAACAAATTCATTCTATTGAAGGTATAAAATAAAATGAAATTAAATTTATAATAAAAACAATTGTCAATTTAATGAAAACATGATTAATCTATATGAATATATTTATCGAGCTTATTTACGAGTTTTAAATAGAACACGAATGAAGCTTAATGTCAAGATTGTACACGAGCTTCAAATGATGTTGTTCGTGAACATAAATGAACTGAACACATTAGTGTTCAAGCTTGTTTATTAAGGATCGAGTGTTAAAAAATTTGTTCAAGTTTATTTGTTTAGTCAGTTAAACCACCACAAACAAGCTTTAATCAAACTGAGCAACGAATAGCCCGTCGAACATTTGATTCGCTTGCAGACCTAACTATATTTATTTAAAATTTAAGCTCATCATATTTATCTAACCCACTCATAGATATACCTTTGTATTTGTAGAACTCAGAGGCTGTGAGTTTGACATGTGAATGTTTTCAGGAACAACTAGAGAAGTATTTATTTAAAAAAAAAAAAAAAAAAAAAAAAAAACTAGAGAAGTATTTATTAGATATGTTTATATATTATTTGGATTTTTATTTATGAATTTTAAATAGAACTACAATTTTTTTTAATTCTAAAAATTTAATTTAATTTAATTTAAATTCATTTCGGATATACCCAAATAAGATAAATAAAAATATATCACTTACAAATATGGAAATAATATGCACATATATTATATTTTTATAATTTAGTTTTACATATTTTTATTTTTAGATTTTAAAAATTAGAATATATTTTATTAATTTATATTATATTGCTATGATATATAAAGAGTTAAAACATTTGCACGCTACAATGAGAATGTTAGAATATTTTCTACGTTGAAGGTTTAACTTTTCTGTTTTTTTCTCATCTGTTTTTTTTTTAACTAAGTTTTAAAAATAAAAGGAAATGTCAAAAGTTTAATGGCTTATTATTATTTATTTTATTTTCTGTTATTTACTTTGAAAAAATGATTAGCATTTTATAGGAAAGACATTGATTCAAAATTATAAAAAGCAAATAGCTGGTTGATTCGATTAAATCAAAGATTTATCAAAATTTGAAACTAAAAGCAAAACATTAGAAATGTATGATAATTTATAATAAATGTGATGAATAATATGACTATTTATACTTAATAACAAGCTTATATGCGAGATTCATTTATGTTGCATCCTAAAGTATTCGCGGCGGTTGAGAAATATAAGGTTTAACGTCTTAGTGTTGTACGAAAATCAGGTACGCACACAGATAAATAGAGAGGGTGCTTCAATTATAGAGACACCAAGATTTTTACGTGGAAAATCCCTAAAAAGGGGGGAAATCCATGGGGCATAGTCCAATTTGAATGAATCTACTAGTATAGCAGTTGATTACAAATGAGGTCCTTCCTTGAGGGAAGGCCTTAGCTTGAAGTACATCTTATGAAGTACATTACATTGTAGGAATACAAAGAATCACTGTTGACGTGTTCGTATGGTCTGAAGGACTGTAGTCGATGGGCGATGTAAGTTGGAAGGATCATAGTCGGCGGGCGACGTAAGTCGGAAGGACCATAGTCGGCGGGAGACAGAGGTCGGAAGGACTGTAGTCGGTGGGCGACATAAGTCAGCAGGACCGTAGTCGGCGGGCGACAGAGGTCGGAAAGACCATAGTTGATGGGCGACGGAGGTCGGAAGGACTGTAGTCAGTGGGCGACATAAGTTAGCAGGACCATAATCGGCGGGCAACAGAGGTCGGAAGGACTGTAGTTGGCAGGCGATGGAGGTTGGAAGGACTGTGTCAGGTAGAAGTCCAAGTATGAATAGAAATCTAGCATCGGATAAATGTCCGACGATAATCTAATGACGGACAGAAGTCCGACGTCGGGTAGAAATCTGACGACGAGTGGAGGTCCGGCGTCTGGTAGAAGTCTGACGTCATCCAGCGGCCAGGGAGAACTCCGACGTTAGATGATATTCGGGTAAAACTCCAGAGTCACTTGGAAATCGGGCAGAATTCCGACGTCAATCGTAAGTCGGGCGGAATTCCAGTGTCACTTGGAAGTTGGGCGAAATTCCGACGTCCCGTGGAAGTCGGACAGAATTCCAGCGGTAGTCGAGGAGTTTCTTCCCTCCTAATCTTCTCTTCTTCCTTCTCTTATTCTCTTCTTGCTTCATGCATGGGTCCCCTCTCAAGAGAAATGAGGGGTCTATTTATAGATTTTATGGAATGGCATGGCCCGTAAATAGGCAAGAGATCAAAAGCAATTATGGAGTAGTTTGGATGGACGTCCGATATTGAATCATTTGATCATGGACTGTTTATCAGACATTTTATGGTCTTAATGATTTCAGAATTTGACGATCTTAGGCTCGTTGGATTCGTCTCATCGAGCTGCTCGATTCGACTATAAGCTCGTCAAATTCAGAAACTGTTTGGTAACTCAAATTGTGGTACAAAATTTCCAACAGCACTTCGGGTCCTTGATTTGGACTCATTTAGGCTCGGATTGAGTTGAATTTGGTGTAAGTAAGTTCGCATTTCCGAAACTCTCAGTTTGACTATAAGTTTGTTGAAATCTGAGTTCAGGTGATCCCGGATTTAATTTTTGAAGTTTTCGGCTCAAATTTGCCTCAAGATTTGTGCCCAATCAAGACAAATTTTTAAGGATATATCAGTTGCCTCCTTATTTTCGGATGTCGAAGCTCCAGGAGTCCAAAAACACACGTCACAAACTTTGGAGAACTTTCCATGTGATTCATGATCCAATCTTACATGTAGGAGCCTCAAATAGCTTTAAAAGTGATGAAATTGAGTCTAGAATGTCGAAAAACAGTCACAGGGACATCAAAAACGTCCAATTTGGTCTTTTCGGGTCAAAAATCAGACCCAGTTGTTTGGGCAGCCGAATCGGCCGAACCGTCGGGCGAGCCACCGGCGGCGGCACGAAATCGCGCGGCGCTTAGGGCCCGCCTAGCCCGCCCGACTGGGACTACTTCGCACCGTTTGAGGCCTGTATGGGCCCGCCGCTGTCCCATGCACGAGGCCTGACCGAGCCGCACCTGGCCCGCGCGGTGCTGCGTGCCTGCCAGCGGCCAGGCGCCAGTTCGGTGCCTCCACCGACTTATTTTTTTTTTCCACATGCATTTTTTAATCTGAAAAAACTTCAAAAAATTCTAGAAAATTTCGAAAAAATTTAGAAAAATTTGGAAAATTCAATGAAATTCTAGAAAATTCTGGAATGTTATTTTCTTCCAAAAAAGGCTATAAATACCCCCAAAGGGTCAGGAGGAAACCTGCACATTCTTCTTTTCTCCTTTTGGCTTTCTAACAACCGAGGCATTCCGCTGTTTTTTAGTAGATGACTTTCCCTACTTAATTCAGCGCCCTACTCTTATACAGAAGTTAAAATTTTCCCTTGTTTTTCCTTCTTTCTCCCACATTTTTCTTCTTGCTTTAGAGGACTTCCATTGTTTTTTAGTATATGAGTTTCCCTACTTAAATTAGTGCCCCTCTTCAGTGTAGAAATTTTTTTTCTCCTTCCACTGTCTTCTTCTCTGTCGATCTTCTTACAGTCGAGGCATTCCGCTGTTTTATATAGGTGACTTTCCCTACTTAAATCGGCGCCCCTCTTCTTGTGTAGAAGTTGGAATTTTTGCAGCCGTTCATTTTCTTCTCCTCAAGTCCTCTTCTTACATTGGAGGCATTCCACTGTCGGTGATAGACGATATTCCCCTATGAAGCTTCAGTGCCCCTCTCTTTGTGTAGAAGGAAATGTTTTTTTCTCTTTAATCTTCACTTGCGAACTTCATTTTACATTGGAGGCATTCCACTATAATAGATATGTAACATTCCCTTATCAAGCTTCAGTGCCCCTCTCTTGTGCAGAAAGAGTCACGATGAGAAGCTATCTTCTTAAAAGATTATCCTTGATAGAAGAAGATCAATTGATGCTTGTATGCGAGGGTGATTTCAGAAGATCTGGCGTCAATAATGTCTGGGAGAATAATTAAAAGTGATGAGTAGACGGGACAAATTTCAACGCCCTTTGAGCGAAAGTCTGTTGGTGATGGACAATTAAGTTGAAGTCTGTTGGCAGTCAAAGACCAATGTAGAGCTGAAGGAGAAAGTTCGAGAGTGCGCTGCAAGTAGCAGTCGAATGAGAAGACGGTGATGGCTGATATGAAGTGAAGGACTGCCGGCAGATATCAAACGAATGGCCGATGATGGCGGGAGTTAAGTGGCATTTTGCTATTTCAATATACATCCATTCTGAAGTGTACCGACATCAGATATCCCTGGATTAAAGGGCCGGAGTAGTGTGTTTTGCCGACATTCTAGCGACACACGTATAGCGTCAACTAAGTTGAGGCCTGATAAAGACCAAATTATAATCTTTCTTTGAAGAAGTTATAAGAGATGCTTGTGTGCAGCAAAGAAAAAATCATTCAAATCCACTAAGAAAATTTGATTGTCTTGAAGTTATTTGATGATAGTATCTTATATAATAAATGTCAATGTACTTTTTGATTTCAACTTCCAGTGAAAATAACTGTACATCTGGATATGAATTTATATAACTTCATTGATATTGTATATGAAGTTAAGAATTTGTCCATTTGAGGAAGCTAAATTGTTATTACATCTTTGAGATAATCTTTGTACTTTTCTAGGCTTTTTAGACTGCTAAGAATCTCATTAGAAGAGGTGACGAGAATCCACCAAGGATATATGACATATCCGAGGTTATATGTCAGAGCACTGCTCGATGATGTTAACTTGTGTGGAAGAGGTCGAGAAAATTCAGGATGGATGTGAGACCTATCCAAGGTTGTATGTCATAGCCATACTCGATGATGTTAACCTATATGAAAAATATCAAGAGAATCCACAAAGGATGTAAGACCTATCTGAGGTTATATATCAGAGCACTTTGCTCGATGACGTTAACCTGTGTGAAAGATGTCGAGAGAATCTGCCAAGGATGTAAGACCTATCCAAGATTGTATGTCAGAGCACTTTGCTCGATGACGTTAACCTGTATGGAAGAAGTTGAGAGAATCCGCTAATGATGTAAGTCATATCCGATGTTGTATGTCGGAGCCTTTGCTCGATGACGTTAACCTATATGGAAGAGGTCGAAAGAATCTACCAAGGATGCAAGACCTATCCGAGGTTGTATGTTAGAGCCCTGCTCGATGACGTTAACATGTATGGAAGAGGTCAAGAGAATCCACCAAGGATGTAAGACCTATCTGAGGTTGTATGTCATAGCACTTTGCTCGATAACGTTAACCTATGTGGAGAAGGTTGAGTCGAATCCCCCTGGGACCGATTTTGCCTTGATTGGGAGGGGGCAAATGCCGCGTGTATTCTGAATCAAAGGTAAAAAAATGTTTGTCTTTATACTATTAGTGCCTTTTTGAGATTGAGATTAAGACATTGCCCAAGGAGTAGAAGTCCAACAAGGGACTATATAAAGATTGCAATTAATTGAAAATATCCTTGCATTTACTGGGATTTTCCTGAAATATCATCTTGATATTGAAAGTATTGGAGGATCTTTTTGATTATGATAGAGTCAAAGTTTCCCCCTAGTCCGCATCTGGTTCTTATGAAATTGATGCATCAATGGTTGATGTCAGGAAATTGACATGAACGACCTTCTGAGATTGGAGCAAAATTCTCCCCCCAGTCGAGAACCACGTTCCCACAAACGGCGCCAAACTATTGCGTCCTGAAGTATTCACGGCGGTAGAGAAATATACGGTTTAACATCATAGCGTTGTACGAAAATTCGGTACGCACAAAGATAAATAGAGAGGGTGCTTCAATTATAGGGATACCAAGATTTTTACATGAAAAACTTTTAAAAAGGGGGAAAACCACGAGGCCTAGCCCAATTTGAATGAATCCACTAGTATAACAGTTGATTACAAATGAGATCCTTCCTTGGGGGAAGACCTTAGCTTGAAGTACATCTTATGAAGTACATTACATTATAGGAATACAAAGAATTACTGTTGACGTGTTCGTATGGTCTGAAGAACTGTAGTCGATGGGCGATGTAAGTCGGAAGGACCATACTCGGCGGGCGACATAAGTCGGAAGGACCGTAGTCGGCGGGAGACAGAGGTCGGAAGGACTGTAGTCGATGGGCGACATAAGTCAGCAGGACCGTAGTCGGCGGGTGACAGAGGTCAGAAAGACCATTATCGACGGGCGACGGAGGTCGGAAGGACTGTAGTTAGTGGGCAACATAAGTCAGCAGAACCATAATCGGCGGGCGACAGAGGTCGGAAGGACTGTAGTTTGCGGGTGATGGAGGTTGGAAGAACTGTGTCAGGTAGAAGTCTAGCAATGAATAGAAATCCAGCATCAGATAAATGTCAGACGACAATCTAATGACGGACAGAAGTCCGACGTCGGGTAAAAATCTGGCGACGAGAGGAGGTTCGGTGTTGGATAGAAGTCTGACGTCAGCAAGCATCTAGGGAGAACTCCGATGTTAGATGATATTCGGGTAAAACTCCAGAGTCACTTGGAGATCGGGCGGAATTCCGACGTTAGTCGTAAGTCGGGCAGAATTCCGGTATCACTTGGAAGTTGGGCGAAATTCTGACGTCCCGTGGAAGTCGGGCAAAATTCTGACGGTATTCGAGGAGGAGTTTCTTCCCTCATAATGTTCTCTTCTTCTCTTCTTGCTTCTTGCTTCTTGCTTGGGTCCCCTTTCAAGAGAAATGAGGGGTCTATTTATAAGTTTTCGGGAGTGGCATGACCCGTAAATAGGCAAGAGATCAAGGACAAATATGGAGTGATTCGGATGGACGGTCAATATTGAATCCTTTGATCGTGGACCGTTTATCAGACATTTGAAGGTCTTAATGATTTCGGAATTCGGCGATCTTGGGCTTGTTGGATTCGTCTCATCGAGCCACTCGATTCGACTATAAGCTCATCAAGCTCTGAAACCATTTGGTAACTAAAATTGTGGTACAAACTTTCCAACAACATTTCGGGCCCTTGATTTGAACTCATTTGGGCTCGGATTGAGTTGAATTTGGTGTCGTTGGGTCGGTATTTCTGAGACGCTCAGTTTGACTATAAGTTTGATGAAATCAAAGTTCATGTGATCACGGATTTAATTTTTTGAAGTTTCCGGCTCAATTTTGCCTCAAGATTCATGCCCCATCAAGATAATTTTTGAGGATATATCAATTTACATTATATTTACCTTTAAGTTCAACCGTTTGAATGCTGTAAGACAATAAATTAACCAGTTTAAATAAAATTTTAATATTTAAATCATGCAAATTTAATATAAAATAGATATTTGATTCAATTTTCCTTTTAGGCGGCTTTAGCTGTTTGTGAAATTGATTGCTAAATTATTATAAAAAAATATATTTTTTTTTTACATGTATAATATAAATATTTTTAAAGCCAAATAATATCTTTCTTATAACTATGTTAAATTTAGTAATTTATTTCTCAAAAACAAATTCTCAACATCAAAATTAATAAAAAAAACAAAAAAAAAAAATATTTTGCTAATAATTAAAAAACGAATCAGCTACCAAGTGGTGGGAAAAATTGTGTCACCACGCAGATTTTGATTTCTCCTATTTTGTAATCGAATACTGCATTGAGAATAAAGTACAGTCTCGAGAGATTGACACAATATTCTATAATGGATTCAATATCAAAATAGAGTTTTGAAAATTGATATTTCTATAATCAAATAGTTCAAAGAATAACATATCATCTTAAAAGATGAACATGAAATTCTATAGAATATGTTTAAAGATAGAAATACGGTTTTTTTTTTTTTTAAAGTTTATTCATTCTTTTATTTAGATATGGAAAGAAGAATATTATATCATCTTAAAAGACGAACATAATATTCTTCAAGATATCCAAAAGCGAGAATGAGTTTTATAAAATTCATTATTTCTAAAGTTGAATATAACAAGTATATTATTATATTATCTGAAAAGATAATAATAACATTCTACAAGTTTATTCAAAATTAAAAATAAGGTTTTAAAAATATCTACGTTCCCAAAGATTCTTCCCTTGTTTTATAAGAATAAAACAAGGTTTATTTTAGTCTGGGGTCCTCAAATCCCTATAGGAGCAAGCTCCTATAGTTAATTACATCCTAGGAGGAATGCTCCTAAGAAAACTCTCGATTAAAGCAGTGATTTCATACCCTTTTGACTACAAAGTAGAAGACAAGGAAATAGAAGTAAATATTTTCCAAGGAGAAAGCTCAATGTTGAACATTTATTAGTGAGTTAATGGAGGAAAAGTAGGAGGTGTCGGATTCTGAGAAGCTCAGAGACAACCTCAGTCTATCCTATGTTGGGCTTTACATTTTAAGAGAAAATTTTTATTTAAGTTGACATTTTATTAGAAATTTGGGATTATATTCCCGGAGGGCGAGGACTTAAGATCTAAAAAGAATCTGCCTCAGAACCTAAATCTAATTTGGGTACTATAAAATAGCGACCCGAACCTAACTAATGAAGTGCAAATCTGGACTTACCCCGGCCTGGATTAGGGAGCCAGCTAACCACCTAGGCGCTTTAAAACCATGTGTCCAGTCTCTTATGAAAGATGGGTAGAGATGTTGTTTAAGTTTTAAGGAATTGGGGCTGACATCTAAGACAATTCCTAATTAGCCCCTCAACTTATGTAGGGTGATAAATGTTTAGAAATGCAATTAATATTTTAGACTCTTTTTAGTTTGTATCTAATGCAATGCATGCTAATTGACTCGAATGCATAAAATGATAATGAAGCAGTTTAAAAATTTAGGCTTAGAAAATAGATTTTTCCCTAGAGATTGCACAACTTCCCCTTGACAGAACTGCACTCTCATAGGTCAAGTGGTCTGTCAGAACCCGCAGGCGGAGAGGTGCCTAACAAGGAAGAGAAAGTATTAATATGCTTATGCTGACTCTCGGCTGTCCCGAGCTTACTTCTTAGATCGTTAGAGTTACTATGTGAGCCTAAAAATTTTTATTTAAGATTACAAGTATAAGAATTTTAAGCGTACCCTTACAAAAAAAAAAAATCTCTCCGTTTCGAATCCAGGCTAAAACAAAACACGACATGCAAGGTCCTAAAAAAATCTACTGCACAAACAATGTAAACAATCAATTTTAATAATCCAAATATAATGTCCAATGTCCAATGTCCATATTACACCCAGAATTTGCAGAAAAGTAAAGTGGCCGGGCACCACTGACAACAAACCCGGATTCTAATCCTAAGAATGACGCAAGTGATTTTTGAAATGGGATATACTATTCCTTAAATCTTCATTTCTTCATCTTCTTTCTTCAATCTTCTTGTTCAGTCTTTTCTTCTTCTATGAACTTCTCGGGTCCGTCGGGTTCTGGATATCCAAATGAAAAGAAACTCATCCCTAAGAGGGGTATTCTCTTTTCTATTTGGATATTGAATCATTCTAATTTGGCTTTCTAAATAAAAGAGAATAATCCTTTAAGGTATATTCTCTTTTCTTCAGATTCCAAATTGAATGTGATATCCCACTTTCAAAATCACTTTCACAGTTTATAAACACATTTACATTACATTACATTTCACAGAAAAAGAAAGAAAATCTAGACCGCCTGCAGGGTTATCCTAAGCAATTTATAACAAAAATCATCCCACGCAATTATATATATATGCAATTGAATTTAAATTATTAAGCCACACTTGGTCACACTCTTCTTCATTTGGGGGCTAAGCAGCTGAAGCACCTGTAGCATTTATTTTTTTTTTATTAATTAATTAGCCCCTCTTTTTCTACCCTGCATGAGTGTGGCCACCTGCAGAAAATCATATTAACAATCCAGATCGCTCCTAGCCTATGAGTAATCTAATCGTCAATCAAACCAACACAGAGTGCAGTAAAAATAAATAAACAAACACACCAACATTTTACAACCAGTATGCAATAAAACTCGAGAAAAAGCCCGTCACAGTGCAGTAAGGAAATAAACACCGGCCTAACCTAAAACTAGAGTCGGTTGTCCTAGCAAACAAATCTAAGTGTGTGCAGTAGACTGTGAGGTTTTGAAATGTCCTAAGTGAATTATTGACTAAAGCTTTCTAATTGATTGAATTCTAATTTAAAGATGTTTACTAATTCTAAAGTGAGATGTCACTAAATTTTCTATGTTATAAGTTTCTATCCTAAAGTGTGCATGCATCCTAAGTCTAGGTTTTCTAAGACTCAGTCCTTAATTTTTATTCTTAAATGTCACTACTATTATATGGGACGAAATTTTTGTTATTTACTAACCCTTGGGACTTTGCGTATATGTAAAAGGGGTTTAAGGATCTAAAAGCAAATAAAATTAAACCTAATAAAATTGAAGTTACTACAAGGACCTAAAGGAATGATTCACGCATACCACATCAAGGGGCCCCTAAAGATTTTCTAAGTTTAGAAATACTCATAGTCACCGGGGGCTACGACCCGGTGGTTTCGCCCGTAGCACCTCTACCCGGTTGGATAGAGGCGACTGACGCCTTTAGCTCCTTGTACTTTTGTCCCCTCGACCCGTATCGTTCCTCGTAGTTCATGCAAAGAAAGAGAAGAAAAACAGGGAAAAACGGGGATTAGAAAGCACATTTAATAATTAATAATAAAATAATTGAAATTTACTTAAATAAAGACGTACCTTTCTTCGGGCTTGAATACTAGCACTGTTGACTTTGCTTTCGAATGTTTCATTTCTCTACTTCTTTCAACACACAAGTCTTATCTCTCAAATTATATATATACTTTTCTATTATCACACACTTTCGCTTCTTAAAAATTTAACTTTTAATTTTCATTCTTCCAAACACTTTGTTCTTCAACATAGACTCTTCCACACTCACCCATATCTTAATCTCACAATTCAACCTTTCTTTTCACTTATCCCACTTTTCACAGCGTTTCCCAAAAACTTACACAAACACCTTTCTCACACAATACTTTTCATATATTTCTTCCTTGAATGCAAAATACATCTCATTTTTAAATAAACACCTAACAAACTATTTTTCAACTCATAACACTTTCTCTAGCACATATATATACATTTCCCCCAAAAGCATATAATTACCTTTCATATTTCCCAATTATCACTCCTCAAAAATCTATATTTTTAACTTTTCACAAAAACCCATTTTACTATTCCACAATATACACTTTTCACCTCTCCAAAATGTACAAAATTCTTATTCCTAAAAATTTCTTACAATTCACCTTGCAAAGTAGAACACACCTCTCTCTTAACACAAGCACTTTTCAAAACATTTCATTTTTCATCTTTTAATACACTTTTAACATATCTCGACTCTCAATACACTTGGTTCACTTTTCAACACAAACTTTTCAAAACACTTCATCTCTCAAAACATACACTTTTCAAAACATGTATTTCATCTTCGAAAATACTTCACTTTTCAAAATACTCCCAATCAAAGTAAAATACTTTTCTCCAACCTCTTTATTTTCTCAAAGCATGAAGAGGTGTCGGGTATGTATAGCATGAAGCACAACTCCGCATAACATTTCCCATCAAATATTTTCCACTACAATTCCACATATATCTACTTCCCAACTCAAAATTTTTACTAAATGTAATTTAAAATAAAAAAAAGAAAGATTTGTTGTAACTCTATTCTTTCCAAAATTTAAGAAAACATCTCAACCAACATAAAGCAATATAATATTTGGATTTATGAAAAACTCATATTTGAAGTGTATAAATACGTGGATATTTTTTAACACAATTTTCAACCTTCACATCATTTGCTATCATGCATGTAGAGGAAACTTTCTGAACCCAAATTCATATATTTCATCAAGCACGAAATCTCTATAAAACATCATGTCTTCCTTATAAATTCAAAAATGAATTACATATCCATATGAAGCTTTAAAACAAGATAACACCATCACATTTCTTTAGCAAATTTATCAATAAGAGGCAATGCTTATGGCTCATAGATTTCAAATCCCACAACCTTAATGCTAGATTAATTTGATAAAGTGCCAAAACTCTTTATCGCAAAGCAAGAATAATGAGAATTTATCACCTCTTAACTTGATGTTGAAGGAATTTATTTCAAAAACGACTTTGATTTTAAAGAAGGATATTCGTGGCATGAATTTCAACCATTGATAGGACAAAGAAAAGATGAAGAGAATGTAGAAGAGATTACCAAAATCCAAAACCACAGTCTTGATTCAAGTCCGCCTATTAGCCTTCTTCCCTCTTGTTTCTCTTGCTCAGTTTAGGTCGCATGCAAGAACAGAGAAAGGAAAAGTTGCCAAAATCGCAAGGGAGGAGGAGAAGATCGTGGGCTTCTTGTGAGCAAAGGAGGAGATGAGCGGATGTTGGAGTTCCTTGCCAATGGGGAGGAGTTCTTGGACATGTCATGTATGAGAGGATGAGGGGCTTGGACGTTTTTTTGGGTTGAGGGAGAGTGAGAGTGGGTGGTTATGGGTTGAGGGAGAGGGAGAGTGGGTGGTTATGGGTTGTTGCTGAACCCTTTGACTGTGGACCGTTCGGTTGACATTTGAAGGCCTTAGTGATTTCGGAATTTGGTGATCTTGGGCTCATTGGATTCGTCTCGTCGAGCCGTTCGATTCGAGTATAAGCTCGTCAAAATCGGAGACCGTTTGGTCACTCAAATTGCGGTTTGAACCTTCCAACAGCAATTTGAGCCCTTGATTTGGACTCATTTGGGCTTGGATTGGGTTGATCTTGGTGTCGTTGGGTTTGTATTCCTGAGACGCTCAGTTCGACTGTAAGTTTGCTGAAATCGGAGTTTGGATGGTCTCCGAATTAAATTTTGAAGTTTCCAAACTTGATTTTGCATCGAGATTCGTGCCCGATTAAGATAATTTTTGACGACGTATCAATTATTATTATATATATACTTGTGACGAGTCAAAACGGGTTAATCGAAGCCATTGAAATCGAATTCAATTTGAGTTAATTTGATTTGATTTTGATTCGATTGGTGAATTGATTTGAGCCCAATAATGTATCAATTTGATCGAAAATAAATTAGATTGAGTCGATCGACATCGACGAATAAAAAATCGAGCCTAATTTTAGTTGAGTGATAGGTTCGAGTCGATGCTACGTCAGTGGGCGTCCACCTAAGAGAAATTCTATTGGATGACGTCTATGCTAGGTTACGGAAACCTAGGAGCTAGATATTGATTCTGGGGAAATCAACCTCAAATAATGAGGTCAACAAATGGACCCCCAATAGGCATGATAAACTTGCCAAAGTTTATCGTGCGTATTGGCATTGACCGAAATGATCAACTAGTTCAAGAGTTGAAATTGAAAGTCTTAGTATATGAATTGAAGGAATTTTGATGTTTGACAGAAAATTATGATAAAGGTTGATAGAGTTTCAAGTCGATTCAGTGATTTTAAAGTTGATGTCGGCATTGATGCTTTAGTGATTTGAATGTAGTTTGGCATTAATAGAGATTTTGAATGTGATTTTGGTTTGAATATGATTGAAACTTTCTTTATAAATGAAGACTAACTTTGAGAGTGTAAATAGGATAAAGAAAAGATGCCGCTAGGGATGCCTATACTTTTCCTCGGGATGAAAATTAGGATGCCACTAGGGATGCTTATTCCTAACTTCAAAGATGTCAATAGAATGCCGTAGGAGGACTTATACCTAAAGACGAATTTAAGATTTAGAATTTAATGAAGAGAAGATGCCGCTGGGGATGCTTATACTTCTCCTCGGGACGAAGATTAGGATGCCACTAGGGATGCTTATTCCTAACTTCAAAGATGTCAATAGGATGCCGTAGGAGGACTTATACATAAAGACGGATTTAAGATTTAAAATTTAATGAAGAGAAGATGCCGCTGGGGATGCTTATACTTCTCCTCGGGATGAAGATTAGGATGCCACTAGGGATGCTTACTCCTAACTTCAAAGATGTCAATAGGATGCCGTAGGAAGACTTATACCTAAAGACGGATTTAAGATTTAAAATTTAATGAAGAGAAGATGCCGCTAGGGATGCTTATACTTCTCTTCGGGATGAAGATTAGGATGCCACTAGGGATGCTTACTCCTAACTTCAAAGATGTAAAAAGGATGCCGTAAAAGCGGACTTAGACCTAAAGAAGGATTTAAACTTTAGAATTTAATGAAGAGAAGATGCCGCTGGGGATGCTTATACTTCTCCTCGGGATGAAGATTAGGATGCCACTAGGGATGCTTACTCCTAACTTCAAAGATGTCAATAGGATGCCGTAGGAGGACTTAGACATAAAGACTGATTTAAACAGGATTGGCTGCCTTAAGAGCGGACTTAAGCCAGAAAGCCAATAGGATGCCGTAAAAGCGGACTTAGACCTAAAGACTGATTTAAATTGGATTGGCTGCCGTAAGAGCGGACTTAAGCCAGAAAGTCAGTAGGATGTCGTAAAAGCGGACTTAGACCTAAAGACTGATTTCTGGGTGGTGAATTTTTAAAGTAAAGTTGATTTCTTTAAAGCTTTGAATCTTTTCCCTCAACCACAAATGACATTGACAACTTGCAAATGTTCTACTAGAGATCATAAGATTTTATATATGTCATTTTCTAGAAGGGAAAGAAAATTTTTTTTTTGAAAATTGATAGACTTGAAAATCTTTTGAATAAAATTTTGTTTTATCCTTCATTATAAATGATCTTTATAACTTACAAATAATCCACTCAGGATTGTGTTTTTTATATCGGATCATCATATATGAGAAAAATAAAAGGGGAGTAGTTTGATCATCTTTGATAAGTAAAGACTTAACAAAGCATCTCAACCACCAAAGGAGAAATGCAAGATTTTGTTTAAAGATTGATTCTATGATTGAATTTGTTTCGATTAACTCGAAGAAAATCATATGAATATTCTAGAGTCTTCGTTTATATGTTCTAAGAGAACTAAATGCAACATGATAAAATTTTCCTTAGAAAATTTTAACCTTTGCATGAGTTGTTATAGAACAATGAGTATATTTGAGCATCCTTTATAGTGAAAACACTAAGGAATATCAAATACTCACAATGATTGAGAAAAGTTTGATTTTCATCAAATAGTAAAAGCTTTATTTTTCATTTGATAATTTTCTTATAATATTTGACAATGATCGTTTAAGTTTTAATCATCTTAATCAAATCAAAATGATATGGGAAAAGATTCAAAAACTCAACAAAAGAAGGGTTGACTCCTCCTAAATTAAATAGTTTGAATATAACCAAAATGAATTTTAATCAAATAATCAAAACTTAACAACTTTCTTTAAAGAAAATTGTAGTTTCAATTTTTTTGAATTTCAATGCTAACGGGAATAGAGTTGTTTAGACTCTAACATCCGATTCTAGTTTATGAAAAAGATATACTTTAAATTGAATTTTAATATCTTTTTGACGACGTTACAATGAACTTTATCAGGAATAGAATCCCTCCAATTCTAACATCCAAGATTAGTCAATTATGAACTTAGTCAAATTGTAGCTTGATTTTATTTTGAAGTTTGACAAAGATTCAAACAAAGGTATCATCGACATCACTAAGGATAGAACCCCTCATGTTCTAACATTCTAGTTCAGTCAATAATAGATTTAAATTTGTATGATATCTACTCAATATTGAATGAGAACATTAGACAATCATCTCAAAACCAACTAAGGGATGTCCCTTAGTTTAGTTTGAAAATTTTGAATATAAAGAAAGTGATTTTTATATCCATAAATATCACTATAGATCATCTAGTATCAGGATCCTGTCTAGAATCTCATTCAAATTGGAAGATGTTCAAAAGAGAGTTGAAGATAAATATTTGGATAATAGTTTGTTTATGCATCTTAATTAGGTTGATCTATGAAACCTAATAATGCACAACCAGCACCATTATAATTCTAGTTAGATTGATCATCTATGTAATTTCTCTTTATGATTTGAAGATATGAACAAACCTACTCAAGTTTCCAACTAGAGAAGTCTCAAGATTTAGATTTTGTTAACCCAGATCAAAGCTCCCTACAAGCAAAACTGGGGTTTTCTTCTTCATATTTTTTTTTCTTTTTGAATTAAGAATTATATCAAAAGAGAGTCAAATTGAAAGTAGAAATTCATCATTTCCAAATCTTTTATATGATATATATATTTTACATCTAATAGAACATTAATGCTTGATGATGAACCAAAATTTTGAATTCTCAAAGTCAAGTGTTAAAAATACTAAAGGATGAATGGTCCTATGATATTCAAGATTTAGAAAGGGAAGCCACTTTTTATTATTTTTTTATGCTACACATTTAATGAATGTGTCTCTTTTTTCTTTTCTTTTTTTTTCACCTTTTTTTTTTTTTTAGGAGGCTTCCTTTATTTAAATCCTGAAATAATTATTTCAATTGTAAAATCATCTTCCAAGTATAAGAGTAAAAAAAAATTAACCCTCTTATACAAGAAAGATGGATTTATAAATTGGACCCAATCCTATATTATGAATAAACAACTTGAATGAGATCATTATGAAACAAGTTCATCAACTTGCAAGATGCCTATAAAATGTATAACGATAAAAAGATGAATAAAACTTCCACCTCCTCCAATTTCAATTTGACATAAATCTTAATTTAAAAGAAGTTATTTATGAATATCATAGGGTGTGAACCCAAATATGATAATAATAATTTTTTTTTTACTACTGAAGAAGGAAACCATTAAAGATGTTATGAAGTCGACTAACTTAGTATCAATTCAAGAAATGTCAATTTATTTTGATGGAAAATCACATGATAGAGGGAATATTAACCATATCATGGATTAACCATAATAAAGAATCTTGAATCGTCCTAAGTTTTTGACCAAACAAAAATTTAAGATGATCAATCTTAACAAGATTTGCTCATGAGTTTTCTCAAATGGAATAATAAAGCCAAGAGTAAACTTAGCTAATATTTGATTTATAAAATATCACCATAAGAGAAAGCAACATATGATGAACAAAAGCTTTTATATAACTTGTCTATTTATCTTCATCGCATACCTTAAGATCCACATTCTATCAGAGTTAAATCACATGGCAGAGGACAAATTGTCGTATCCATGTAGTACTCTTAGGAAATAGGATTTATAGGCATATTAAACTTTAACCTACAAGAAAGTTTAAAGGTGAGGGAATTCCAAATATTTTCAAACTTCAATATATCAACCAATAATTATTCATTCCTAAGATTAGAAAAATCATAACATGGTTGAATAAAATATTTGAAAATATATTTGAATTTAATTCAGCGATTGCTAGGAACCTAATTAAATTTGCTGAACTTTTAAGCTTTAATGTTCCAAAAGGAAATGAGATTAAATATATCTTCATCTAAAGCGTTAATCCACTCAAGTGGAGGAAGGGAGGGAACACACTTTTCATTTTAGCATTGATAACCATAGATCTTATTCTTTAAGTATTTAGAGGAGTCAACCACAATGAAGTTTTAATTACAATTTAAGGAAGATAGAGGTAAATTTCTTTTTAAAAGAAATCAACCTACTATTTTCTCTAGCAAAAATTTTTTTTATAAGCTTAACTACTATTCGAACCTTCAAACTTTTCTCAATGTAAATCGAATTTAATCTTGAAAATCTTGCATATATCACATTCTAGACCCTGTCCTAGAAAATATATCAAGCTACAAAGGACATGCAACTACAATATGTTATTAGGAAAGGCAGAAAATTTTGATTTGAAGGTTTGAGCTTTTGGACCCTATCCTACCACACATATTAAGTTATAAAAAAATATATAACTACAACATGTTGGTTTAGAAAGGGAGAAAACTTTGATTTAAAAGCTCAAATTTTCTTGAGATTTCTCCAAACACATATTGAGTTATAAAAATATATAACTGCAACATATTAGCTAGGACACAGAAGTTTAAAATTTTTGAAGACTTAAAGTTATTCGGACCCAATCCAAATACTACATTAAGTTACTAAAAGAAGTAACTATACATATTACTAAAGATTGGGCAAACGGATTTTGGACCCAGTGCTAACTCAAACATCAAGCTACAAGAAAAATGTAACTGCAACATTCAAATTAGCAAACGGGAATTTTCTTTACAAAAAGGTCATACAAAGGAGCTCCTCGTTAGATTTCTAACGGGGTCCAAAATAAGACCTCTAATTTTTTAATTTTTTTTTAGATACCGGCCGAATTATTCAAGAATGAAATGAATAAAAGAACCGGCGGAAGAAAAGTAGTTACAACCTATGCCAAGCACAAGTATACTACCGATTAAAGGGTATAAAATACTGCTAAAGATGGAGAGAGGACTGATCCCCAGTGGAGTCGCCAGAAAAAACCTTGGTGGGAAAAATTGTGTCACCACGCAGATTTTGATTTCTCCTATTTTGTAATCGAATACTGCATTGAGAATAAAGTACAGTCTCGAGAGATTGACACAATATTCTATAATGGATTCAATATCAAAATAGAGTTTTGAAAATTGATATTTCTATAATCAAATAGTTCAAAGAATAACATATCATCTTAAAAGATGAACATGAAATTCTATAGAATATGTTTAAAGATAGAAATACGGTTTTTTTTTTTGAAAAGTTTATTCATTCTTTTATTTAGATATGGAAAGAAGAATATTATATCATCTTAAAAGACGAACATAATATTCTTCAAGATATCCAAAAGCGAGAATGAGTTTTATAAAATTCATTATTTCTAAAGTTGAATATAACAAGTATAATATTATATTATCTGAAAAGATAATAATAACATTCTACAAGTTTATTCAAAATTAAAAATAAGGTTTTAAAAATATCTACGTTCCCAAAGATTCTTCCCTTGTTTTATAAGAATAAAACAAGGTTTATTTTAGTCTGGGGTCCTCAAATCCCTATAGGAGCAAGCTCCTATAGTTAATTACATCCTAGGAGGAATGCTCCTAAGAAAACTCTCGATTAAAGCAGTGATTTCATACCCTTTTGACTACAAAGTAGAAGACAAGGAAATAGAAGTAAATATTTTCCAAGGAGAAAGCTCAATGTTGAACATTTATTAGTGAGTTAATGGAGGAAAAGTAGGAGGTGTCGGATTCTGAGAAGCTCAGAGACAACCTCAGTCTATCCTATGTTGGGCTTTACATTTTAAGAGAAAATTTTTATTTAAGTTGACATTTTATTAGAAATTTGGGATTATATTCCCGGAGGGCGAGGACTTAAGATCTAAAAAGAATCTGCCTCAGAACCTAAATCTAATTTGGGTACTATAAAATAGCGACCCGAACCTAACTAATGAAGTGCAAATCTGGACTTACCCCGGCCTGGATTAGGGAGCTAGCTAACCACCTAGGCGCTTTAAAACCATGTGTCCAGTCTCTTATGAAAGATGGGTAGAGATGTTGTTTAAGTTTTAAGGAATTGGGGCTGACATCTAAGACAATTCCTAATTAGCCCCTCAACTTATGTAGGGTGATAAATGTTTAGAAATGCAATTAATATTTTAGACTCTTTTTAGTTTGTATCTAATGCAATGCATGCTAATTGACTCGAATGCATAAAATGATAATGAAGCAGTTTAAAAATTTAGGCTTAGAAAATAGATTTTTCCCTAGAGATTGCACAACTTCCCCTTGACAGAACTGCACTCTCATAGGTCAAGTGGTCTGCCAGAACCCGCAGGCGGGGAGGTGCCTAACAAGGAAGAGAAAGTATTAATATGCTTATGCTGACTCTCGGCTGTCCCGAGCTTACTTCTTAGATCGTTAGAGTTACTATGTGAGCCTAAAAATTTTTATTTAAGATTACAAGTATAAGAATTTTAAGCGTACCCTTACAAAAAAAAAAATCTCTCCGTTTCGAATCCAGGCTAAAACAAAACACGACATGCAAGGTCCTAAAAAAATCTACTGCACAAACAATGTAAACAATCAATTTTAATAATCCAAATATAATGTCCAATGTCCAATGTCCATATTACACCCAGAATTTGCAGAAAAGTAAAGTGGCCGGGCACCACTGACAACAAACCCGGATTCTAATCCTAAGAATGACGCAAGTGATTTTTGAAATGGGATATACTATTCCTTAAATCTTCATTTCTTCATCTTCTTTCTTCAATCTTCTTGTTCAGTCTTTTCTTCTTCTATGAACTTCTCGGGTCCGTCGGGTTCTGGATATCCAAATGAAAAGAAACTCATCCCTAAGAGGGGTATTCTCTTTTCTATTTGGATATTGAATCATTCTAATTTGGCTTTCTAAATAAAAGAGAATAATCCTTTAAGGTATATTCTCTTTTCTTCAGATTCCAAATTGAATGTGATATCTCACTTTCAAAATCACTTTCACAGTTTATAAACACATTTACATTACATTACATTTCACAGAAAAAGAAAGAAAATCTAGACCGCCTGCAGGGTTATCCTAAGCAATTTATAACAAAAATCATCCCACGCAATTATATATATATGCAATTGAATTTAAATTATTAAGCCACACTTGGTCACACTCTTCTTCATTTGGGGGCTAAGCAGCTGAAGCACCTGTAGCATTTATTTTTTTTTTATTAATTAATTAGCCCCTCTTTTTCTACCCTGCATGAGTGTGGCCACCTGCAGAAAATCATATTAACAATCCAGATCGCTCCTAGCCTATGAGTAATCTAATCGTCAATCAAACCAACACAGAGTGCAGTAAAAATAAATAAACAAACACACCAACATTTTACAAACAGTATGTAATAAAACTCGAGAAAAAGCCCGTCACAGTGCAGTAAGGAAATAAACACCGGCCTAACCTAAAACTAGAGTCGGTTGTCCTAGCAAACAAATCTAAGTGTGTGCAGTAGACTGTGAGGTTTTGAAATGTCCTAAGTGAATTATTGACTAAAGCTTTCTAATTGATTGAATTCTAATTTAAAGATGTTTACTAATTCTAAAGTGAGATGTCACTAAATTTTCTATGTTATAAGTTTCTATCCTAAAGTGTGCATGCATCCTAAGTCTAGGTTTTCTAAGACTCAGTCCTTAATTTTTATTCTTAAATGTCACTACTATTATATGGGACGAAATTTTTGTTATTTACTAACCCTTGGGACTTTGCGTATATGTAAAAGGGGTTTAAGGATCTAAAAGCAAATAAAATTAAACCTAATAAAATTGAAGTTACTACAAGGACCTAAAGGAATGATTCACGCATACCACATCAAGGGGCCCCTAAAGATTTTCTAAGTTTAGAAATACTCATAGTCACCGGGGGCTACGACCCGGTGGTTTCGCCCGTAGCACCTCTACCCGGTTGGATAGAGGCGACTGACGCCTTTAGCTCCTTGTACTTTTGTCCCCTCGACCCGTATCGTTCCTCGTAGTTCATGCAAAAAAAGAGAAGAAAAACAGGGAAAAACGGGGATTAGAAAGCACATTTAATAATTAATAATAAAATAATTGAAATTTACTTAAATAAAGACGTACCTTTCTTCGGGCTTGAATACTAGCACTGTTGACTTTGCTTTCGAATGTTTCATTTCTCTACTTCTTTCAACACACAAGTCTTATCTCTCAAATTATATATATACTTTTCTATTATCACACACTTTCGCTTCTTAAAAATTTAACTTTTAATTTTCATTCTTCCAAACACTTTGTTCTTCAACCTAGACTCTTCCACACTCACCCATATCTTAATCTCACAATTCAACCTTTCTTTTCACTTATCCCACTTTTCACAGCGTTTCCCAAAAACTTACACAAACACCTTTCTCACACAATACTTTTCATATATTTCTTCCTTGAATGCAAAATACATCTCATTTTTAAATAAACACCTAACAAACTATTTTTCAACTCATAACACTTTCTCTAGCACATATATATACATTTCCCCCAAAAGCATATAATTACCTTTCATATTTCCCAATTATCACTCCTCAAAAATCTATATTTTTAACTTTTCACAAAAACCCATTTTACTATTCCACAATATACACTTTTCACCTCTCCAAAATGTACAAAATTCTTATTCCTAAAAATTTCTTACAATTCACCTTGCAAAGTAGAACACACCTCTCTCTTAACACAAGCACTTTTCAAAACATTTCATTTTTCATCTTTTAATACACTTTTAACATATCTCGACTCTCAATACACTTGGTTCACTTTTCAACACAAACTTTTCAAAACACTTCATCTCTCAAAACATACACTTTTCAAAACATGTATTTCATCTTCGAAAATACTTCACTTTTCAAAATACTCCCAATCAAAGTAAAATACTTTTCTCCAACCTCTTTATTTTCTCAAAGCATGAAGAGGTGTCGGGTATGTATAGCATGAAGCACAACTCCGCATAACATTTCCCATCAAATATTTTCCACTACAATTCCACATATATCTACTTCCCAACTCAAAATTTTTACTAAATGTAATTTAAAATAAAAAAAAGAAAGATTTGTTGTAACTCTATTCTTTCCAAAATTTAAGAAAACATCTCAACCAACATAAAGCAATATAATATTTGGATTTATGAAAAACTCATATTTGAAGTGTATAAATACGTGGATATTTTTTAACACAATTTTCAACCTTCACATCATTTGCTATCATGCATGTAGAGGAAACTTTCTGAACCCAAATTCATATATTTCATCAAGCACGAAATCTCTATAAAACATCATGTCTTCCTTATAAATTCAAAAATGAATTACATATCCATATGAAGCTTTAAAACAAGATAACACCATCACATTTCTTTAGCAAATTTATCAATAAGAGGCAATGCTTATGGCTCATAGATTTCAAATCCCACAACCTTAATGCTAGATTAATTTGATAAAGTGCCAAAACTCTTTATCGCAAAGCAAGAATAATGAGAATTTATCACCTCTTAACTTGATGTTGAAGGAATTTATTTCAAAAACGACTTTGATTTTAAAGAAGGATATTCGTGGCATGAATTTCAACCATTGATAGGACAAAGAAAAGATGAAGAGAATGTAGAAGAGATTACCAAAATCCAAAACCACAGTCTTGATTCAAGTCCGCCTATTAGCCTTCTTCCCTCTTGTTTCTCTTGCTCAGTTTAGGTCGCATGCAAGAACAGAGAAAGGAAAAGTTGCCAAAATCGCAAGGGAGGAGGAGAAGATCGTGGGCTTCTTGTGAGCAAAGGAGGAGATGAGCGGATGTTGGAGTTCCTTGCCAATGGGGAGGAGTTCTTGGACATGTCATGTATGAGAGGATGAGGGGCTTGGACGTTTTTTTTGGGTTGAGGGAGAGTGAGAGTGGGTGGTTATGGGTTGAGGGAGAGGGAGAGTGGGTGGTTATGGGTTGTTGCTGAACCCTTTGACTGTGGACCGTTCGGTTGACATTTGAAGGCCTTAGTGATTTCGGAATTTGGTGATCTTGGGCTCATTGGATTCGTCTCGTCGAGCCGTTCGATTCGAGTATAAGCTCGTCAAAATCGGAGACCGTTTGGTCACTCAAATTGCGGTTTGAACCTTCCAACAGCAATTTGAGCCCTTGATTTGGACTCATTTGGGCTTGGATTGGGTTGATCTTGGTGTCGTTGGGTTTGTATTCCTGAGACGCTCAGTTCGACTGTAAGTTTGCTGAAATCGGAGTTTGGATGGTCTCCGAATTAAATTTTGAAGTTTCCAAACTTGATTTTGCATCGAGATTCGTGCCCGATTAAGATAATTTTTGACGACGTATCAATTATTATTATATATATACTTGTGACGAGTCAAAACGGGTTAATCGAAGCCATTGAAATCGAATTCAATTTGAGTTAATTTGATTTGATTTTGATTCGATTGGTGAATTGATTTGAGCCCAATAATGTATCAATTTGATCGAAAATAAATTAGATTGAGTCGATCGACATCGACGAATAAAAAATCGAGCCTAATTTTAGTTGAGTGATAGGTTCGAGTCGATGCTACGTCAGTGGGCGTCCACCTAAGAGAAATTCTATTGGATGACGTCTATGCTAGGTTACGGAAACCTAGGAGCTAGATATTGATTCTGGGGAAATCAACCTCAAATAATGAGGTCAACACCAAGCAGACTCATAAGCCGGGCAAATTATTATGTCTGATGTCCGGATTCGTCCGGACACCAATCCAAACGCACCACGTCACCAAAATACACCGGGACCCAGTGTATTCGGGTGACGTGGCGCGTCTGCATTGGGTGTCCGGTCGATTCCGGACATCGGACATAATAATTTGCCCATAAGCCAGGCCTTGGGAAAATAATAATGCAGAACATTTTGTTAAAGAAAGAATAAACGTGAACCATATTGTGCATAGGGTGTAGTTAAGTTAAATCAATATATGAGTTGGATTAAGCTACTCGATAAATAACTCACTAGTCGAGATCAATAAGTTAACAAGTAATAAGTTGATTGCATCTATGAAAGACACTTTTGGCATTCTTAGGAAGTATCTTGCATTTTTACGTCAAAAAGACTTTGCTTTATAACAATAAATTTTGAAGGCCATCTTAATTTGATTTTACCTACAATACAAAACTTATATGAACAAAGAAAACATATCCCGCAGGACTACCACATGCCAGGACATTCCACACTATAGCAGTATTTCGCACTTTCTGTTTTAATTTCTGTTAGTGCACGTTCTCCTATTTCCCTTTTTCTTTATTTAGAAATGGCAATTATACTAGCTGGAGGAAACTATATGATCCCCAGAGATCGGTGATAGCAAATCAGAGAGATATATGAAACAAGTATTACTACTATCCCTGTTCCATTGGTTTTTTTTTTTCTGCTCTAACCTTCTTGCAGGTTCTCTCACCGGTATTCCTCCTCCGTTGAAGCCCCAGCTCCGGCTTCATTCTCGGGAAGGTACGTCAATTGATGGCAGGTTCTTTTATGATAAAGAATTTGCTTGAAACGACTGCAATTTTTTATAACGCTGATCGTAAAGTTGATGTATGAAAAATAATTTTTTTGAAAGATGTTATGCGTATTTTAAATTAGTTCTTTTTGAAAAATTGGATAGCAATCTTAAAACTTCCACACATTAGATCAGATTACAAAAAGCAACTTCCCACCCTGGAAAAACAGCACGAAAACAATCTTCAAATGAAAGTGTGATTATAATTTGAAAAGCAAAACAATTAGAAAACAGCCCCAATCAAGCCCGAAGTCGGTGAGGCAATGAGTTGGTGAAGGCATTCACACTATGTTGTGGCAATAAATGCATTATACAGCTTAAACTTGCAATTAGTAACATGATATGTCAAATTTCATTGGATTCTCCATAATTTCTGTCGTAACATACACCAGATATGCCAAGGAAGTTCCAAAGCTTTGACATTTCATCATTTTTTGGTTCATTCTTACAAAAGCCTAGACAGATCTCCATCAACAATATCACTTGTCATTTGAACGACAAAGCCTCCCATCTAGACGACTAACAGAAGCAATTCCAAGTTTTTGAATCATTTAAATAAGAACAGTATGCAAGGATCATTCAACTTCAACTCGAGCTCGTACTAATTAGATACTTTTAATTTCTATTGATTTTTTTATTCATTTTATGTAAGTTTCAAGTATTTCGATGGTGACCAAATCTAGTAAAAGATCAAATTTGTTGAATGACAAAATATTCTATTATGCTAAAACCTTTTTACAGAACAGTGCATTTAGAGCATTTGCTTACAAAACCCAAGAACTGATCAGCTGAAATTAGTCAGACTCAGAAAGAGTAGAACGATCATGTTTCTTTGTCAAGTAACCATAGAATCAGCAGATTTATTTGGCAGATCAGATTAAGTACCTCAAATATACAGCAAAAATATACTATTGGCCAACATTTATTACCTAGCACAATGTGCAGTTCTGGCATGAATACAAACTATTTAGATACATTTTAACTTGTATTTTCTAAAATCAAGGAGAGGAGATAATGTTTCAAAAGATAAGGTAAGCCTAAATTTTGGACAACTCATCGTCACAAAAATTGTTATCTTGTATGGGAGGCTTCATATGTTCTATTATTGGTATATGATATTTCTATTATATTTAAGTGATATAAAATCACATGATTTTGATTTATAGATGATAGAAGAATAATGAAAACATTCATTAAAATTTTATGAAAAAAAAAAGAAAAAGTAAGACACGTTGATATTTAATAGGCTGAATAATTATCATTGAAAATGAAACAAAAATGTCTCCAATACATATATAAATTACATAAAAAATAGATAATCATAAAAATATTTATCATGAAAACTATGGCAAAAGAAAAATCTCAATACTTAAAACGCTCTTTTTGAGAAGATTCGCATCACATATCAATTTTCAAATTCCGACCCACAGGGATTGGATTAATTTTTGTCCCCCAAAACTAGGGGAGTATAAAGGGTCATGTCCCATCTTTATCCCAATATATGAAAAGAACCCATGTTCACCATCCCAATCTAATTTCAATATCATTAATAGCAAGCTAAGTTAAATTTTTATTGAATCTGATCCATGCTGCCATTAGAAAAGTCATTGAAACTCCTACAAGGAAACACTGCTAAAACCACCTAGAGAGGAATCCAAGCTCAAAAATATCATCCAAATTCACTTATCTGTCCTTAAGTCGTTCTGCTTCTTATGCTCAATAAAACTGAGGTTTTGTGCTTGCTCGTTCTAAGTAATCAAGGAAGAACAGAAACACTATGTATGTGGTAAAGGATGAGTTCATAACATATAATTTTAATAGATATAATTTAAACAATCATCAGATAACATTAGTGGAAGATAAAATAATATTTAGAAATGATTTACATGTAAATTTGGAGCATCTATTATATGAAAGAAGGGAATAAAGGTGAAGCTGTTTGTATATGTTAATTTAAAGAGTCATTTTTGAGCCTATCACAAAGAAGAATGAGGACTAGAAAATATTTATAATAAGAGAATCTCAATGGAACTTGAAGTTATATTTATAAAAATATAATAAAACTGATAATGCTCTATGGATTTATTTTTTTACGCAATAAACAAATTATTAATTGCCGAATTAAGCATGATGGAATAAAAATGTCAAAATGAATTTTTGACAAAACAAGGACAAATAAATTGAAGCATGTTAAGAAAGGGTAAAATCTATTAAAGTTAAAATAATCAAGAACAGCATTAGTGATTTAAACATATGTATTACATGTTTAAAATGCCCCATTAAGATATAAATAGTGGTAAAAGTTTAAGGGAAAAAATAAACTATTGGCAATATGGATAAAACTAAAAAGTTTGGGAAAACAAGGTCCAAAACCGTATGTAACGCTCAATTTGAATGGAAAATGATAATTCATAAAATTAATCTTAAATGGCTATGATAAGACTAATGATGATGATGAGAATGACGTTGAAACATTTGCCAAATAATTCAATAGCACGTAGAATATGTAAACACTAAAATTCAATTATGTGAAACCATTGACAATTGACATATAAAACAGTCATACTAACCTACATCTACAGTAAGATTTTAAATTATCGCCATAAATAATCAACTCCCGTGAAATAAAGTTCATTTAAACCTGTGGATTCATGATAGCTTTACCTGTTGAACTGTTGTCAAATATCAATTCCTCTGAAGATCCTTCATATAAAAAGATTCTTCACAGACAGAATCTGAGAGTCTAGCCTTTTTCACCTGTGACAGAAACAACATGCTTTGGGTTTACTTTGCCTTTATTTCTTTTTCAGGTCAACTTAGTCTAATGCATGATGAATATATCTCTTCTTTCGCCCTCACTCTCCCCCTCTCCCCCTCTCCCCCTCTCCAAATATAGTAGCTTTGAAAACAAGATAAAATGATTTATTCTTTTGCCATATCTGTATACATGATATAGATTAACTGATAATAATTTTATTAAATTATTAAATTTTATAAAGACAGAAAAGCATCTTGAATGTCTCATCTTCGACTTTGATATGGAGAAAGATGAGCAACCTCAAAGACAACCAAGCATTAAAAACATGAAGGAAAATGGAGTAGAATCATCTAGTGAAGGCTTAAAGATAATTTAGAAGTTCAAAAAAGTCAGAGCAATGGTTGATAGATCATCGCGCATCCCTACAAATGATCCCATCATTTCACTTAAAGGGAGCATATTATTGAAGCCCAATCTTAAACCGAAATAAAGGAAAGGCATCAAAATGGTGATTTCAATGAAGTTGATAGTCATGACAAATATAGTATAGAAATGCATTTTGCGGCATGCCTATTTTATTTATTAGAATATGGAGTTTTAAAAAAAAAAACTAACATATTAATATATGCTTGTATATCTTTCTTTTATTCATTTGAAGCATGATGATGAAGAAAAGTCAACATATACAAAAAAAAAAGAGTATAAAAGGAGATGAAGATGTAAATGTAATATTTAAAGGGAGCTAATCGAATTTCAATCTTAAGATAGAAGAAGGAAGCAGGTCGACGTAGTGATTTTAATAAAATTGATATTCATGACAAAAATATTGTGAACATATGTATTATGAAATGAATATTTTAACTGTTGAAAGATAGAATTATAAAATAAATACTACCGCATTAATATAAGTTATTAGGTCTTTTTTTTTTTTGAAGTGTGACGGTGAAGAAAATGAAGCATGAGGAAAATCATCTAAAAGGGTAGGGATATGTAAAAATAATATGTGAAGGAATTGCATTATCGAAGTCCGATCTTTAGCCAAAAGAAGAAAATGTGTTAAAAAAAATTATTTCAATAAAGTTGACGGTCATGACAAAAATATTACAAAATGCACCATGCATCATACATATTTTATTTGTTAGAATATAGAGTAGGAAGAAAAATGCTATCGTATTAATAAATGCTTGTGCCTATTTTTCTATTCATCTAAAGCAATATAATGAATAAAATGAAAATCATAAGTCATACAAAAAGGGAGGTAGATGTGAATGAAACATTTGAAAGGAGCACATAATTGAGGTTCAAGATTAAGCTGAAAGAAGGAAACATATCAAATAAAATTTCAGTAAAGCTAATAGTCAAAGATATTATTATGAAGATACATATTAGGAAACGTATATTTCATTAATTAGAATATATAGTAAGAAAAAAAATACTACCACGTTAACATGTGCTTGTCTAACTTTTTTTATTCGCTTAAAGCATGATGGTGAAAAGAATAGAACGCACAAAAAATTCTTATAAAAGTGAAGGGAGATGTAAAAGCAGAACTCATAGATTTGAATATAATGATTTTTTGGATTTAAATTTTTATTTCTCTAAATTCAATAATTATTTGTGATCAATTCACAATTTACACACAAATGAGTAATTAATTGATGGTTAATTGATAAGCTGTTATTATCATGGCTGGATTGCGCATAATATTACTAGTAGGATTTAATCATGCACACCCCATTTTATCAAAGTAATACGAGTCAACATCTAACTCGATTTATCTTATAGCTAGGATTGGTGTTGACCTCTATTTTCGCATCTTTTCCCTCGACCGTGCCCCAATTGGCTCGACAAGACCCAAATGAATTTAAATCACCTCAATTCTAGTCCAATTCCATCAAATTGGCTCGATCGGGCTGAATCAAATCCAAATCAGCTCGAATCAATCCTAATTGGACTCAATCCAAGTCCAATTCAATCCAAATGCTCAAATCTGAATTAAATCAATTCAATTTGTTCAAGAATTAATCTAAACAACTTTCTACTGCATTTGAATTTGTTCCTAAATCAAGAAATGTCATCGACGGTCCCAATTTTGTCAAAATTTCGAACCCCAACATCGTCCTTAAGCTCAGTCACGCGATCCTTCAGTTTTGAGGCAGATTTTAGTATTTCTCTCGAGCGTGGAGCATGGCAGAGCCCGTTTTGATGAATGGGGGCAAGATCGAGAAGGTCGGAGTGACGAGAATAACTCCCAAGTCTAGCATTCATTCGGCAGTAGCAAGGCATGCGATCTTCCTTTGCATCTGATCTCCCTTTTGTCGGAGTCCTACCATTCGCCCCCCCACCCCCGACTCTTGAGATCTCTTCCTCCACGCAAAGACAGGACTTTCACCTCCCTCCCCTCTCTCTAGCGATCTCTTCTCTTCCTCCATCTCTAGCTGATTTGTGCTCTACCAAAGGCCGAAGCCCTTACGTCTCCTCTCCTTCGGTGCTCCCACTCTCTCTCGCGTGTGAAGTTGGCCGGCCCTAGTTCTCTTGGTCCTCCTCCATCTTTGTCTCTCTCGATCGCTAGCTAAGGCCGAAGCCCCCATTAGGTTTGCACGCCTTCAGAGCCAGAGGTCCTTCCCTCCCATTCGGCTGGCTTCGGAGCTCGACCCCGACCTACAGATCTCGCCGACCAACCTCGAGTTCTACCCATCCGGCTCCAATCACCTGCTTGACCTTCAATTCGCAATATCCGTCTAGCCCAACCTCCAAACTGCCGGCTCTCTTTGTTGTAGGCACATCTTCTGCACCCTCTTCTTCCGCTTCTTCCATTTCTTCTTCTCAATCTTCTTCCTCTTCTTCATTCTTCTCCATATAATCTCTTCTCAAATCTCCTTATCATTTTCAAGTAATCATCCCATTTTGGTTCCGATTTTCTATAGGGATAAGAGTGCATGTTGCTTTACTTTATACTCTCTAATCAGCCCTAATCTCTTAAGATTAGAGAGAGAAGTTTCTCCCATTCTTGAGATTTCCTGGATTTTTCTTTGAAAATGTTGGTTTCTACCTCTTGCTTTAAATGACTGTCTTCATGGTTGCTTTGAAAATCTTGTTGGAAAAAGAAACTACGAGACTTGTTTTAAATTGGAGAAGGCAAGGTGTGTTGATGTGTTCTAATTTTGAAAAATTAGAAATATTACATAAAGGTTTTTTTAATTTTCTTTTTTTACATTATGATTAAACATGTGTCAGGTGAAAATTATTGAAATAATGAATTTTCTAGCATAAGATTTCTTTGTTTCTTAAAAGACGGAGAGGAAGATCATGAGGTTCTTATTACTGAAATTGCATTTTCTGACTTCTATTCTAAGTGGCATCGAATCTCCCTTTTTTCATATTTGCATTTGGTAAAGATATTGCGTTGTATGTGGGTATTTGGTGGATTATGATTAGTGAAAATTTTTATGTATAATTGTGCTTCATTTTGTGTATGGAAGTTTTCTTATGATTTGGCATACATGTCTCTTCTTTACAATTTTAAATGGCAACAAGGTCTTCATGCTGAAATTATGTTTCATGCTTTCAAGTTTTGAAACCCTACCATTTATTATTTAAAGAAAACTATTGAGTTTCAATTTCTCATGCTCAATTTGATATAGCAAGAACCAAACTGTTATCAGTAAATCTCCCCTATTAAATCCCAAAGAATATGGGAGATTGAAGTATTCTCATTCAAATATTCTTGCCTTGATGCTTAGTGCATTTTAGTGTTTGCATGATCCCAATGCATTTTGGAAGAAGTTTTATAAACTGTACTTATTCATATCATAGTTTCATGTTTAATGAAGATTTGACGACATTGAATATTTCTATGTTCTGCTCTTGAAAAAGATAATAACGCTGATATTTTCTCTCTTGATTTTGTAAGGAAATGAAGTCTTATAAGCTTAACGTGGGTTGTTTTGCACTCATTTTTGGAAGGTTTTGCAAACATTCATTTTTAGGTAGTGAATTACAAAAAACTGAAATACTCTTATGATGCATCATATAGTGCTGAAATATTTTTGTGATGAATTGCATTGTGCTGAAATTTTATTGTGGAGTGTAGCAAAATGCTGTCAATAAGTTGCGAAAGTGCTGAATTTTGTCTCAAATTCACTTCTACTCACATTTTTGCTTTCTTTTTCCATGGAAGTGGGGTTGTGCAATGGGTTTTGAACATTCATGATTCAAAAGAGGAGGGTTTGAAGTTGTATGTTACATGTGAGAAAGTTGTTAGTTGCGTGAATCATAGTTTAGGATTGGAAAGCTTTTCTTGAAAGATTAAAAGGGAATAAGGTCGTATTGATTTCTATTTATTTTATCAATTTTTATTGGTCTAATTGTTGTAGAATGAGCAAATGAAGTGATGATTTGTGGCTATAAGAGGTGTATCTTTTTCATATTATTTGGCGAATGCATCATTCTTTTTCATATTGTTTGCTAATACCCTTGTTATTAACAAAATCCTATGGTTTGTTGTTATAAGTTGGGTTTGGCTTGAAATATCTAATAGAATTGGAGTCTCATTTTCTAAACACTAAAAATAATTTTTTAATAAAACCGGAGTCTCAAAGTAAAATTTGTGTTGTTTAATTTGTTAATCACTAAACACTAAAAATAAATTTTTAAAATCAACTTTAAGACAATCATTAAACTCAAAAGTAAAATTTTTCTTTGGCCTTTAACAAATCAAAATCATAAACAACTTTAATAAATTATCGTCTATATAACATATCCAAATCACACAACCTACTATACGCACTTAGATTTGTTTGTTATGACATGACTTCTAACTTTAGGTTAGGAGGATGTTTTCTTTTTATTTCTGTGATGTAACGATATGCATGTAAAATTTATGTTGTTTGTTGTGCTAATTTTTTGTGATGATTACTGTATTCTCTCTGTGATGTGATGGGCAATAGATTACCCCTAAGTTAAGAACAATCTGGATGCTCAAGATATTTTTTGATGTGACCATGCTTATGAAGGGCTATTAAAAAGGGGGTTATATTGATAATGATTTAAGCTAATAAATCTCATAATACCCATAATACCCCTATAAATTATTAAGGCTTGGATAGTTTAAGTCAGGGAAAATAGGTCTTTTTGGCATCCCATTTTCCTCATGTTAAGAAGACCGAACCCTCCCCTCCCCATTTCATTTCTCCCGCACGGTTCCATTCGACCAAACACTAGAAGTGGCGCAGACAAGAGGCGACGCAAGGCGACGGGCGGCAGCTCCGGCGACTTCTCCGGCGAGGTTCTTGGAAGGAAATTGTAGGGGAAAGCCTAAGGAGCACTAAGGTACATTTCTAAACCTAAAAATTCCTATCTTTCTCTTGGTTTTTTTGAGATGAAAAAGTTAGGGTTTGATAGAAACTTATCATTTTCTTTAGGAGATGTGTAGGGAAGGTTTAGAAGATATTTTTATGCATAGAAATATGTTTTTTCTTTAAAAATATTGAGTTGGAAAAATTAGAGTTTTTCTCTAAAGTTGAAAATTTTGAAAGTGCTTTTGCAAATGTAGTTCCTAAGAGGGTTTTTAAGAAAATAAATTGAGTTTTTCTTACAAAATGGTATTTTCTTATTTTCTAATTATTTTAAATCCGAAAATATAAATTATTTAAATTAATTTAGGTTATGGAAAAAGGGTTATTTTGGTTAAAATATGTAATTATACAAAATTTTGAATTTTTAGAATATATTTTGCTTTATGTGATCATTTGGAGAGAGGAAGAGGGAGAGAAAGAACTTAGGGTAGTTTAGGAAGATTTATTATGAAGAATTTTAAAGAAAATATTAATGTTTATAGGTGATAATCGTGATGACCTTGAAGGAAAGAGGATTAGCAAAGAGATATCAAATTCCTAATTTCTATAATTATACATGATTCTTTATTTTAATAATACTTTTATTTTCTCTCTAGTTTTATGTTTTAAAAGTTCAAGCATGTTTATGAAATTTTTTAAGGCCCCTTTTAAATCATGATTATGTTATTTTTATCCAATGATTGATCATACAATTCATATGTTATATCTTATGGCATTATCAAACAAAGTGTATATGTAATACAAATGAAATGATATGAATGTTATATTGAATGCTTGTATGTACATGCTGAATAGATGAAGCTCACCTCATTATAGTACTACATGGGGACGTTGTACTCGTGCATGTTAAAATGATAAAAGATATGTAAAATGAAATGGTAAAGGAGTACCTTTATGGTACTAGACGGTGGCTCCTATGACGGTTGTAATATATACGAAATGAGAAAGCTAAGTATATCGATATGAATATGGAAATGAAAATGAAAGAATGGTTTTATGATATAATATGTTTAATTGCATGTTTTTAGAAAATCATTTAATGTTATGTTTATATGAAATGTGACATCTAACATATTATAAAGTTTGTCATAATTACTGTTGTTTAGAATTGTGTTTTACTTACTGAGCTTCGACTTAATGTTAGTTGTTAATATTTTTCAGATAAGCTTAAATTAATCAAACAAATGAGTAGAAGGGGAGAAAATGTTTACCGTAGAAGAGGAGCTCCTGAGGAAAGGTAACTTTATGAATATTATTGATTTTATGTTTATGTGATTTCAAATTTGATGTTTTAGAGGCTTTTCAAATGTTAAGGTGATAGTTTTAGAAATTAGATATTGTAGTCTAAGTCCGACCTCTGTTCCCGCCTCGCCTACGCGAGCTCACCGGGCCAAGTCGTGACAGTTTTATCCTACAGAATAGTGTGATCGTACTCTTTGCATTCTGATCCACTAGCAGCATCATTTCGGAGACCCATAATTAGTTCATTGAAGACCAATTTATTGAACCTTATAAAAGTCATAAACTGTGAGATATTTTTGTACAAATTTTACACTTATTTCTAATATTTATATCGTAAATATTAAAACCTGCACAATATAAATGACTGATAATCCCATGACCTTTAAGATGTCAATGAAATTTATCATTCATTAAATATTATTATTTAAGTATCCTAAAAGAATTCAACAAAAAACCTTCAAAAAAACTCAAATACTTAAATTTTGTTATTTAATGCTTCAATAAATTTATACAATTGACAGAGCTCTTTCATTATTCTTATTCAGTAATTTGTAAGAAAATATACTTATGTAGGGCAGCATCCTAGGGGTATTCCTTAATGTAATTAGTTGCTTGTATCAAGGGATGTAATTAATTAGTGATCAGAAAAATAATGGGGGAGGTTCATTAAGAGTAAAAACATCATTTGAATGATACAAGTATATATATATATATATATATATATATATATATATATAAAGAGAGAGAGAGAGAGAGAGAGAGAGAGAAGATAATAAAACTATTAGCTCAAGGGAAGAACAAATTAAGGTAATATTAATTAGATATTGATTCTATATTATCAAATCACCTTCAATTACTTCTACATAAATTTGCAAATTATGAATCAACCATAAGCAATAATTTAATTTAGAGAAGCAAAATTAAAAAATATATATATGATTACCATTTATTATAATTCTATGAGCTTTGTTTTTACATCTTCATCCCTTTTTATATGACTTCTTTCATATGCATTCACTTTTCTTCAACATAATGCTTCAAATAAATTAAAAAACCTACGAGTATATATTAATGTGTTATTATTTTCCTTATCATTTTATATTCTAAAAAATAAGTTATGTATGCCATAATATACATTTCTAAAACATATTAATAATAACCATCCAATTTATTGAAATCATCTTAATTGATATGATTTTTTCTTCAGACTTAAGAATGAACTTCAGTAATACCCTCCCTTCAAATATAACATTCACATCTCCCACCCTTTGTAAATGACTTCCTATCATATATGTTCCCTTTTTTCACCTTCATGCTTTAAATTAATAAAAATAGGAATAAAAGCATATATTAATATGTTACTATTTTCCCTCTAACTCTATATTTTAAAAAATAAAATATGCATGGCGCAATGTGTATTTTCAAAATATCTTAGTCACAACTACCAACTATATTGAAAATATCTTGTTTGATTTGCTTCCTTTTTTTAGCTTAAGATTAGATTGCAATAATATGCTCCCTTCAAATATTGTTGTTACATTTTCCTTCATTTTTATAGTTATTTTCATGTGTTCGCCTTTCTTCTCTATCACAATTCAAATGAATGAAAAAATGCATGACTTATTTCCAAATTATGCATGACACAATATACATTTTCATAATATTTTTGTTGTGACGAACAACATTATCAAAATCACCTTGTTTAATATTTGTTTCAGCTAGCTTAACATTGGACTTCAATAATGCACTCCCTTCAATATTACACCTACATCTCCTTTTATATGACTTTCGTATTTGTTCTGTTTTTTTTTTTTTTTCACTATCATGCTTTTAATAAATACAAAAAAAAGGCATACATTGGGGATCTATCAAAAAGAAGTGGGCAGTTAGGACTTAGGAACACCAAATTACACAAAGGATGAGTAATGGAAATAATGTAAGGTATCAAAAAAAGGTATTTTTGCATAAAACTTTGCATAAAACGAATCATCATAAGGACTTGAAATTGGTAGAAATGATCAAGCAGTACTTCCCCACGATTCCGATCTAGAGTATGCTACTATTCGCTAATTGAATTAAATCTTTATTTTCTTTCACTTTTTCTCAGAAAGAAGAATGGGTCCTTTTTCTAATTAATAAAAAAGATTAAAAAGGTGATCAATTCCATTAGAAATAGAATTTTTCAAAACGAAGATTGGGTTGGGCCATATATATCAGAGTATAAAATAATGATGTATTTGGTGAATCAAATACATGGTCCAATAACGAACCCTTTTCAAATTTTCACATATATTAGTGTATTAATACGCTCCTTCTAACTCAACATTCTAATAAAAAATATGCATTCCTAAAGATGCATTTCCGCAATATTTTACACATGACTATCAAATATATTTAAGTCATCTTTTTTGACATGCTTCCTTGTTCCGACATAAATTCGACACTGATAATGTGTTCCCTTCAAATAGAATGATAACACCATTTATAAAGAGATGGGCGACTAGTTATCAACCATAATTTTGCCCATTTTCAACTCCTCAAATGTCTTTAAGCATTTGCTAAATGATTCTGTTATATTTTTCCTCCATGTTCTCAATATTTCGTCTACCTTCAAGGCCACTCTACATTTCATCATGTTAAAGTTGAAAATGAGAGATTTAAAAATTGCTTCATCTTTACAAAATCAAATAAATTTGGGAAAATCAAAATTAAACAATCCACCACATACACAAAGGTAATAAAATAATGAATAAAGATACGTAAAATCATCATATTATCCAAGTTATAGTAGAGAGAGGAGGAAGAGTAAGAAAAAGGAAAAGATATATCCATCATACATTACATTAAGTTAGCTAAAAAAAGAATAAACAGTAAGAATGCGCGCAAGATATTTCAACTATTGGTATTGAAAAGAAATAAATAAATAAGGTATATTTTAATTTGTACTTTCTAAAACTGAAGATTGAAAATAATGATTCTAAAGCTATGATAAGCTACAATTTGGACAAATTATCACAAATATCGTTATCCAATGTTAGCAACTTCATATATTTTCCAACCCGTTCTTAAGAACTTGTTCGGTTCGACATTATTAGAGTATTTCCATATTTAAATAGAAAAATAAATTAAATGTGTTTGGAAGAACTGCTTTTACCAAAACCTCTGTTTAAAATTGTGCAATGAGAGGCGCGCCTTTGCGCAATTCCTCCCAAAAACGCCTCATAGCCTACGCAATTCTGGTCTTGCAAGAGGTAGGGTCCACTCACTTAAAATGAGGTCTTTTTATCTCTTTCACACGTCTCCTTCAGCCAAACCCAATTTTTTCTCCCTCCCGCACGCTCTAGGTCGCGAAAACAGCTTACGCACGCCGTCGGCCTTGCTTCCCGCCGGCGCCGCCCCTCTCCGGCGAAGTGGAAACTTCCGGCCACCCTCTAGGAGTACTCCACATTGGATTTTAGGTATTTTTATTAAGTTTAGGGATATATTTTGCAAGTTTAAGAGAAATTAGGGCTTAGTTTTTTTTTTATTTTTTTTTAGTGTATTTGATTTTTTGCTTTAGGAGACATGGTTAGAGGTAAAGAAAAGACGAATACGTCATTGCGGAGGGACCTTTCTTGGAAGTATAGTGTACAAGTTGACATTGGCGGCGGAGAGAAGAACTATGTCTATTTAAAGTGCAACTTTTGTGAGAAAGTTGTGAAGGGCGGAGTAACCCGCATGAAGGAGCACTTATCATGCTCTCACAAGAACGTAGCACCTTGTGCAAAGTGCCGGACAATGTGAAGGAAGAAATAAGTGCTTACATGAAGAAAACTACCACTGTCAAACACTTACAACAGCAGCAATTTGATGAAAGGGTCGACCAATGTACTTATTTTGGGAGCGAGAGTGGAAAGGGCTCTTCCTCCACTATACATAATAGAGGTGCACGGGGTCCTATGGATCAGTACATGACTACTCCAGGAGCAGATAGAGGAGAAGCAGAGATGATGCCTGCAGCTGGTACTAGATAGGGTCGGCGACAGGTTTGCATGGACATTGGGAGGTTCTTTTTTGAAAATGCAATATCATTTAATGTTGCTACATCGCCTGCCTACTTCAGTATGATGCGGTCTGTAGGATTGTATGGAAGAGGGTTGAAAGCACCTTCTATGTATGAGTTGCGCACTTGGATTTTAAAAGAGTTGCAGAACACCGAGCGAACCATTGATGAGATTAAAAGGACATGGATTGAGACAGGTGTGACTATAATGTCAGATGGATGGTCTGACATGAAAAGTAGGAGTTTGATAAACATCCTTGTCAACAATCCCTATGGTACAGTGTTCTTAAGATCTGTTGAAGCTTCTGATGAGGTGAAGAATGCTACATTCATTTTCAATTTACTTGATGGAGTTATTCAGGAGATTGGAGAGCAGTTGGTTGTCCAGATAGTGACTGATAATGCCAGTGCATACAAAGCAGCTGGTCAGAAGTTGATGGAGAAGAGGACACACCTCTATTGGACACCTTGCGTAGCACATTGTATTGATCTCATATTGGAGGATCTTGGTGACTTACCTCAGCACAAGAGTGCTCTTGCTAGGGCGAAGAAGATTACAAAATTCATCTACAATTACTCTTGGGTCTTAAGTTTAATGAGAAAATTTTCAAAGAAAGAAATCATTCGACCTGCAACCACTAGGTATGTTCTTAATTTTGTACATTGCAAATCATTCCTACTGTATGTTCATAGTTCTTACATTTGTGCACTGTGAATCTATAGGTTTGCCACCTCCTATTTGACACTACAGAGCTTGATGGAGGTGAGGCAACCTTTGGAAGCCATGTTTACATCAACTGAATGGCTTAACTCTGCTTGGGGGAAGAAGAGTGAGGGAAAGGAGATAAGAAAGATAATTCTAAATGATAAATTTTGGGCTACTGTAACCTATGCCATTTTGAGCACGAGACCCTTAGTGCAAGTTCTACTCTTAGTGGATGCAGAGAAGAAACCAGCTCTGGGTTTTATTTATAATGCTATGGATGAGGCCAAGGAGATGATTGCTCACAACTTGGGAGGAGAGGAGGCAAGTTATAGGGAGATTTGGGATATCGTTGATGCTCGGTGGGAGGTGCAGTTACACCGACATCTACATGCAGCGGCATATTATCTCAACCCTCAATTTCAATATTCAGAGAAGAAATCTTCAAATCCTGAGGTGAAGCTTGGATTATATCATTGTATGGAAAGATTAATACCGGAACAGGCAGATAGGGAGCTTGCAGATTTACAGCTTGTTCAGTTCCGGAATAAAGAGGGTTTTTTTGGATTGAATGCGCAAAAGCAACCATTTCTAAACGATCTCCAGGTATATTTTTTTGGTAAATGCAAAACACTTTATTCAGTTCTGATTATGTTTTTTCTTGAAAACAGTTGAATGGTGGATCCAATTTGGTGATTCCACCCCTGAGTTACAGAGTTTTGCTGTAAGAGTGTTGGGCCTCACTTGTTCTTCTTCTGGGTGTGAGCGAAACGGGAGTACATATAGCCAAGTGCAAACAAAGAGAAGAAATCGGCTATCAACACTCAGAATGAACTCTCTGGTATATATTATGCACAACAAGAGGTTGAGAGAGAGGAGGTTGAGGAATAAGGGGTTGAAGGATGATGAGGACCCATTAGTGTGTGATGATGTGTCGTCTGATAATGAGTGGTTCATAGATGATGAGACAGATTTGCCATTATCAGACTTACAGTTAGAAGATCTAAGTGTGGATGTCTTGAGGGGCGAAGCAGATCAAGTTGGCACATCCACTAGTACTGCAGTTGGCACATCCACTAGCTCTGCAGCACAACACTCAAGTAAAGGTATTCCACAACTTCTTATAAGCTATTACATTACATTTATGTCAAGTGAGCAATGAACATGAATACATGATAATGATCTTTTATCTTAATGAACAGGGAAGAGAAAAGTGAGTCATGTTGAAGATGAAGATAACATGGCATTCATAGATACAATTGGAGAAGAAGATTCACTTGAAGACCCATTTAGTGATGGGATATAATTGCATTTTATATGTTTTTTGTACTTTGGGAGTTTTGTTGAACTAATATTTTGTGATTTTCAACTTTGGGACATGATTTTGTTGCATCTACTTTCTTCCTTTCAAGTATTTCATATATCATTTAGATGTTTTTATTATAAGATACAATATTGCCATTATTATCCTGCAAAAACCCTTAATTTTTCATTTACGCAATTCTGTCTCCGTGAGGCTTACGCCTCAGACCGCCTCGAGGCTTACGCCTCGCCTCACGGACGAAAACCGCCTCGAGGCGCAGTTACGCAATTTTAAACCTTGACCAAAACATGTTATTCATAACTCCATTTTCACTCAAAACATCACAGCTATTCGTCAACCATTTTCTCTGAGCGATTGAGTTTAACCATTCGCAAAAAAAACTGAAATACCATTGAACATATGCACGAATCCTTGCCACGTCTATTGAGTCGTCTTCTTTGCCTCCAAATCTTTGATCGATTCTAGCAAAGGTACCTTACGTTTTTGGCGAAGCTGGTGATTGCGCATCTAGCGATGAAGATGACAAGGATGATGAGGAAGAAGAGATGGACAAGGAGAGTTGCAATGGCAGTACATTGTCAAAAGGGATTAAGCGACCCTAATTAGGAGGCTGTAATTTGGGTTTATCGAATAGGCACACTGAGGCATCAGAGATATAATAAGAGAGAAATTATATCCTCTTCTTGCTTCTGGCCTCCCTTACTTTTCCACAATTATGGCATAAAAATGCACTCGCAAATAGCTCATAGAATGCAATATTGGGTTAGCTTTAGTGTACAAGAATTCAGAGCTTTTACTTTCCAACATTAGGTGGGCCTATTGATGAAGGTATCGTAGCTGGAAATATACTACAAGAGAGAGAACAGGAAACCTTATATTAAAAGGCGCATGCTGTCATGACATGGTGGATAGCGGCTATAGGAAGAGACCACTAATGACCAACATATTCGATCAATGTTTGTATTATTTGTTAGAGTTTATTTTCATGCATCGCTAGTTATTTGTATTGAAGTATATAATGATGTTTGTTATGTGTATTAATAGTAGTAGTGCAATGGCATTATCATTATAAACTTCATTCTTTCAATAATCACTTTGTTTTGCAATTTAAATTTGATGACAACGTTTAAAAATAATTATTAAAATAATACATGCCCTCATTAAATCAATATTTGTAACAAAAAAAAATACCAAGCCTTTATCCCACTATATGGAATCGGCTACAATTTTTTTTTCCATTGTATCATATTAAGAGTTCAATTCTCATTTAATTCTACTAAAAGAAATGTCATTTTTAATAATTTCTAACAAAATTTTTTTAGGTCGACATATATCTTTCTTAATATAGGCCAAATCTAATACATCTACTCTCTCAACTAGGTCATCAGAAGGCCGACGTTTTGTGTCCAAACAATCTAAGGCAACTCTCTCTAATCTTATTTGCTATTAGAGCTAATCCAACCTTTTTATGTATATGCTCGTTTCACATTTTTTCTCTAAGAGTGAAGCCACTCATCCACCTGAGCATCCTCATCTCTGCAACACTTAACTTAATTTTATATTTCTCTTTTAATGACAGATATTCTATGATATAAAGTATTGCAGGTCTCACCACCATTTTAGAGAATTTTCCCTTAAGTTCGAGAGGTACATTTCTGTTACACAATAGACCCAATGCATTCCTCCACTTTAACCATCAAACTTGAATTCTACAAAGTGTCACCATCTATTTCACCATCACTTTGAACAATAAACCTGAAATATCTAAAACGTGTACTCTTTTTAATGACTTGATCGCCCAAAATTGCAATCCCCCAATAGATCTATTACTACAAAAATTATACTCCATGTTTTCAATGATACTACTAGTAGTGGATCGTCTAAGCAAGTATGCACACTTCATTTCTCTGAAGCTCCCTTACATTGCGGTCTCTGTGGCTACTATTTTTATATGATGTGGTACGCTTACATGTATTTCCAGAGTCCATTGTGTAAGATAAGGATAAGGCGTTCCTTAGCCACTTTTAGAAAGAGTTGTTTCGTTTGCAGGGGACAATCCTGAAGAGAAGCACATCATACCATCCCCAGACAAATAGTCAAAAAGAAGTGAATAACATAAGCATAGAGACCTATTTGAGATGATTTGTATAATACACGTCGAAGAGTTGGGCAAGGTTGATTGCATGAGCTGAATATTGGTACAATACCTCATATCATTCAGCAGTAAAGACCACTCTTTTTAGGATTCTCTATGGGAGAGATCCACCCCATCTAATTCATTATGGGTATAGCGTTGCACCCATGTCCAACATTGAGTAGTACTTAAAAGGAAAAGGACAAGATATTATCTAAGCTAAATGGACATTTGCTCAGAACCCAACATATCATGGAAAGAAAGGCTGATGAGCACAGGAGAGAAGTAAATTTCGAACCAGGAGACATGATTTACTTAAAATTGAGACCCTACAGATAGAAAACACTAGCCAAATGAGGAATGAGAAATTATCCCCACGATACTTTGGGTCTTATGAGGTCATAAAGCGTATTGGAGTAGTAGCTTATCGACTGAGGCTATCACCTTCATCATCTTTGCACCAAGCCTTTCAAGTCTCAAAGCTGAGGAAGGCAATAGGAGAGCCACCATTATCTCTTCCCTTGACTTTGACAGAGGACATGGATGTCATTTTGGAACCCTTGGAAGTAGAGGGTCGGTGTGCGCAAAGGGGAGACAAAGGCATAAAAGATGTTAATCAAGTGGATAGATCCAATGTTTAAAATTGCGTATTCGGGTATTGAGGCGTTTTTCATTCGTGAGGCGAGGCGTAAGCCTCAAGGCGTTTTAAGGCGTAAGCCTCAAAATCAAAAGATTGCGTAAACATAAAATGATAAATTTGTAATATACTAATGAGTGAATAATATAAAACATAAAAAAAGTATAAGATATGAAGTGAAATCAAAATATCTCAATAATAAGACAACATGAAATATAGTTCAACTCAAAATTCTATCTTTACGAAATCCCAGTATTCTTTTCATTAACATATAATTCCGATTTCCAAAAATAAATAGCAATGACATATCACAAAAGAACTCTAAGTCATCAGCACTGTCATCACTAAGGGGTTTTTCATTTGCATCATTATTATGGTGAACTGCTCTCTCCCCTTCCTCCTCTCCTATAGAGTCCATGTCGAGCATTTACTTCAACATTTATGTAAGTTTTATATATATATATATATATATATATATATATAGCGTGAGGCGTAAGCCTCATGCCAGTGAGGCGAGGCGGGCCTCAACCAAGCAAGCCTCATAAAAAAACTCGAGGCGTAAGTATCGAGGCGTTTTTTACTGAAATTGTGCAAAGGCGGGCCTCAAGGCGAGCCTCATATTGCGCAATTTTAAACCATGGATAGATCTGCCACATGGGAGCCATACGAGGTAATCGGAAGACAGTTCCCTACCTTTCACCATGAGGACAAGGTGCATTTTGGGGAGGGGAGCATTAATACGAGAGAGGTCAATTCAAACCCCTTGCGGGGCCCATTAAATCTATCATTACATATGTGAGAAGAAATATTAAGGAAGGGATTAATTAGAAGATATTTTCTAATTAAAAAGGGCTAATTTGAAGGAGATTAATTAGGAGACAATTCCTGATTAAAAAAAGCAAATTTGGGACTGATTTGGGCTATGATGCACCGACACTTCTCCTCAAAGAGGTGTGCAGTGTCCGACACCGTGTCCGACACGACACTTGTCCGACAATCCTCCAACACGTGTTGGACACGCCGAAAACGTGTCCGATTAAGAAAATATTAAAAACAAATTGGACACGCGTATCTTAAATATTTTATAATCTTTTAAAAATATAATTTCTTATATTTGAAAAGATTTAAACTAAATTTCTTATTTCATATCCATAACACCAAATCAACGTCTGCATTTAATACCCATTTATCGAATATTTTCATTTTCATTTCTCTTTGGCAGTGAAGGTATTTTTATCTCCCCTCTTTTTGCACAATTACAAATCTTTTTCTTCTTGAACCAGAGTTGAAAGTAGTAATATTCAATGATGATGATATTGAAGGCCAAAAATAAACCTCTAAAGCTAATCCTAATAGTTGAAGCTTGAATGCTTGATGTTGTAGTAAGTGATTATTTGCTTATATTTTTGTGGTTGTACTAGATATTTTATACTAAATATTTTATATTATAAGCTAGACAAGTTATCATGTCATTCATTTATTATGTTTGTCATTTTTAATATGATATTACATTAATATATATACACTATATAAAAATATATATTGTCGTATCCGCGCCGTACCCGTGTCCTATATTTTCAAAAAAAGCCGTGTTCCGTGTCTGTGTCGTGTCTTGTCCGTGTCGCCGTGTCCATGTCCATGCATCATAGGATTTGGGGGTTGAATTGGAGGAGATTAATTAGGAGATATTTCCTAATTAGAGAGGGCTGATTTGGGAGCTGATTTACGGGCTGATTTGAGAGGAAATTGGGGAGAGTTGTTTTGTAATTTATTATTTTATTGTTTATTATAAGTAGCAAAATTTATGTTATGTTTGTATAGAGAATTTAATTTGAGAGTGCTTTAATTTTTTTTTTGAGGGAACCTGCAGTGTCTAGGGTTTGGGAGAGAAGTCCTCTCAAACGAGAACCATTGTATCTTGCTTTGTTCGTATTTGATTTTCTATCAATAAAAATATATTTTTGTGTTAAATCTCTTGGAGTTTGTTGCTGTTTTTCGATACCAAGGCACATCATAATACTAGCAGAATACGAAATGATATACAAATATCATAAATTTAAATATGTATGATTTATAATATGGAATATGAGAGTATAAACAAAGATATAAATTTATATAGTTAATGATTTATGGAAAAATATCTATTATATTAAAGAATAGAATCCGAAGAAGCGTCTCGAGCATTTTTTGCAATAAGAGAATCTCAATGTAACTTGAAGTTATTTTTTATAAAAATATAATAAGGTCAGTCATACTGTATGTATCTTATTATTAAGCAATTCAGATGTTATTGAATGCCTAGTTGAGCAAGGAGGAAATAATAATATCAACATGAAATGTGATAAAACTAAGAAGAACACTTTGAAGAATAATTACATTAGAGCCATAGCAGGATAACGTCTTTCGAAGATAAAGTAATCAAAGATAAATTTAATCTTCCAAACATATACAATAAATGTGAGAAGATGCACCTATTAGATAGTTGATAAAAAAATAAAGGCGAAGGATTAGAGTGGGAAAAAAAATTAAACCAAATGTAATAAGGATGAGAGTTGATCAAAATGTTTGCAGATATTAGGTCGCCAAATAATGCATATAAAATGAATGAAAAATGATAATTCATAAAAATAAACTCTAAATATTCACAACAAAATTAATGATGATGATAACGATAATGATGATATAGAACCATTAACATATATAGTAGTCAATAAAAAAACTATATCTGCAATAGCAACTTAAACTATTAGCACAAACAATCAATTCCAGTGAAATAAAGTTCTTCAATTAACATGCGATTTATGATAGTTTTACCTGCTAAGTAGCACCTCCAATTTCATTTTTCACATCGGCTAAAATGTTGTCAACTATCACTTCCTTCGATGATCCTTCATTGATGGAATCACAGTCTCCAACCTTTTTTGCAGTTGTGACAGGAACAACACTTGAAGAAGATTCATCCTCTTCGATGCTATCAGTAGACTTCTTTTTTCCCAATATTGCTTCAATAGCTGCAGCACTTGCTCTAGCAGCAGCAGCCTCTTTAGCAGCTTTCTCCGCCTTCTTCCTCTCCTCCTCTTCCTTGGCAAGAGCTTCAGCTCTTGCCTTCTCTTCCGCGGCCCGGGCGGCAGCCTCAGCTTTCTCCCTCTCAACATCTTCAAGTAGCTTCTCGAAATCCTCCTCTCTCGATTCCTTCCTTAATGCCTCCAACACAAGCTCCTTCATTTCCAGACTCAAGTTAACATCATCCATCAACAAATCCTTCAATGCCTTGAGTGCATCATCAAGCCTTGCAGCCTCACAAAAGGACTGCACCAATATCTCATAACTCCTCACATTTGGCTTTATCTCCCTTTCCAACATGCGATCCAAGAATACTCGAGCCTCATCAAGCCTTTGAATGTTAGCCAATCCGCCAATAACCTTATTATATGCATTAGCATTTGGCCTCAAACCAAACTCCACCATCTTACTGAAGTAATTAACAGCATCATCTGATCTTCCAACCTCAAAACAAGATTCTACCAACAAAACATACGTGTATTCATCCGGATTGAAACCCTTCTCACCCATTTCCTTATAAAGATCTTCAGCCTCAGTAACCAAACCATTCTTCCCAAGATGATCAATCAAATTATTATAGGATAAAACATCTGGGGTGCAATTCTTCTCCCCCATCCTTCTCTTAAAAACTTGTATAGCTTCCTCAAACCGTCCAGCTAAGCAAAAGCCATCCACCATCACATTAAAGCTTCCTAAATTCACTGCCATCCTCTTCGGCGGATCATGCTCCCTCATCATCCTTTCAAACAATCCAATAGCCTCATCCAATCGCCCGTTCTTTGTCAATGCATCAAGAACCAAATTATAGCTCACGGGGCCAAACCTTACTTTGGAGCCATCTCCAAGAACTCGTTCAAACAAATCAATGGCCTCCTGCGCCATCCCCTTCTTGAAATACCCCTTCATTAGATTCCCATACACAATACCATCACATATAATATCTCCACCAGCCACACAAAGCTTCTCCTTGAGTTCTTCGACCAACTCAAGAACACGATCCGGTTCATCATTCCTAATAAAACCAGTCATGAGATGATTATAAACAATGGCATCCGGAGGGCAGTTGCCCTTACCAAGCATGTCATTCTTGAGATCTACAGCCTGATCTACCTTGTTGTTATCAACGAGACCCTTCACAAGGATCCGATAGGTGCTGGGCGTGGGATTTAGTGAGGAATCTTCTTTGACAATAAGTCGGTAATGCTCCAGGGCAGTGTCGGTTTTGCGGCAGTCGCAGTAGGCCTGGAGGAGAAGGTTATGGGTGATGACCGTCGGGGCAACGCTGGCCTGAGTGATGAAGCGGTGGAGAGAGAGGAGGTCCGAGTAGCGGCATTGGCGGAGGAGGGCGGCGAGCACGGCGTTGCAAGTAAAGATTGTGGGCCGGCAGTTGGAGTAGATGGAGTGGCGTACGAGAAGGGATGCCTCATCAAGATCGTTCTCACGGATTAGGGTTAAGATGCGGTTGTGGAGATTGAGACGGTTGCCTGCAAGGGAAGTGACGGGTTCAGCGAGCTTGGGGGCATTAGGGTTAGCATTCTTTGGGGAGGGAGGACGACGGGGGGAGGCTTGGTGGCGGTGGGAAGAGAGAGGGGGTTCGATGCGGAGGCGGCGTTTCCGGCGGCGGCGCTCGGCCGCAGCTTCCTCAGGGGTGGCGAAAGAGAGTAAGCGGAACGGTTGAGCGACAGAGCGGAGGCGAAGGCTGGAGGGTATAGTATGGGGACGAGGTCTGAGGATTCTAAGGGAAGCGGCAACGTACGATTTGCTGAGAGCCATTTGGATCTGTTTGGCTGAGAAGAATAGGGTTTTGGTGAGGGATTGCCGGGTTTTTTAAAGCGATTTATTTCTTTAGAAAAAAAATTTCACATTTTCAATTTTATTTTTCTAAGCCACAAATGTTTTCTAAATCAAATTAGATATGATGATCAATTAAGAAGCGAATATTTAGCATTACTGGTAATGCACATTTAAGAGCAATCATGAGTTTGATTCTAGATAAAGAACGAAACATAAATAAAAAGAGCATAAAAATTTACAATTTATGAATTAGAATGTCATTCAACTTAAAAAGCATGATGATATCAAATATATACATTTATATGGTAGCAAAGTTGAAACTTCAAAAAGATTACAGTGAATTTACATGTCTAACACATTTGTTCACACATACGAAGGTGAATAAATATAGAATGTTTGTGTCAAAAGCAATAATCAAAACTGAAATATAATATATAATAAACTGATGTATAATCACCAACATTAAACATTATCAGACATTATGGTTGGCTATTGAGTCATTAATAGTAGACTGTACAATATTAACAGTGGTATGAAAAAAATAAAATGAAATGAATACGAAGGAGAAAAACAAACCAATCACCTTCTTTTGTTGCTTTGCATAAAATGATGCATGTGAGTATGGTAGGCTTTAGGCAAAAGTGGAAGTACCTCTTGCATTTTGTTCTTAATAAAAGGAAAAACCTACAAGCAATAGCTTTGCCAAATAAAGAAAGCAAAAATGATTTATATTATCCAAAATGATTTATGAATTCACAAATATTTTTACATGTGATTCAACTCGAATAAATATGATACTTTTACCAAGATAATGTTAGCACCTTAAAGCTACAATCAACAAAAAATAGAATAATTAGAAGAAATATCACTTTAAGGTTAACACCAATTAATACCTTCTTGGTATGTAAGTCTAATAGACAACTCTGAAGTTTTCATAATTGATCGAAAATATATAACTCTCATGTTTCAAATATTTGGTTTTGTTATTTGATACTTTCATGTACTTATGTGGAGCAAAATGATTTGGAGCATCATTTAATCAATCTTGCCTATAATATATAAGAAAAGAATGAATCTACTAATTAAATCTTTTAATTACTAATAACTCATAATTAACATAGAATTAATTAAATTGTAATTTTAATTTAAGGGATTGTGCAAAGCAATTAAGGGAAGTGTTACTTTTGTTATGTATTTGAACAAAAAAAATTATATAACACCTTATAAATGATTGACTCATCATATATCTTTCCTCCATGTCGATATATTATCCCTTTCATATTTTCAATCATAGAATCCAACACATAATATACAAAGAAGAGATAAAGATTTGTATGTGTCGCCTACTTTTAGTATTTCAAAGGTATCAAAAAATAAAATATAAAAAATAAAAATTTATTTGAAAGTTTTGTTTCAAATATTAAAAAAATTAATTTGACTTATTTTAAAATATTCGTTAAGAAAACAACCCAAATATATTTTTTTAAAATAGAAAAAAAATAAAGATAAAAAATAATTCCAAACAACCCTTTAATTTTAGTTTGTGTAGAATTCAAAGTTTTGCCTCAGAAAATGACATAGAATTTCTTATCTCACTTTTGCCTCAGAACTACACCAACATCACTGGCATCACACATCACTATAAAAGTTAATGACCAATAAAGAGCAATAATAACAAGAGCAGTAGTCAAATGATGCTTCAGAGTATTAAAAGCTTTATGCATGCATAGTCAAATATAAAAGGAACATTTTCTCTAACAAATGACATAAAGGCTTAGAAATTTTAGAGAAATCTTTTATAAATCTTCTATAAAAATTAACATGTCCTAAGAAGCTTATAATCCCCTTAACATAGTTGGGTGGAGGAAGTTTTCCAAGCACCTGAATTTTTGCAATGTTTATTCTAATCCTTTCTTAGATATATATTGGTGTTGGAAAGATGATTTGCCTTGCAAGGTGCAAAATAAATCTAAATTAATTTTCTTTAGGAAAATTGAGAATTAAATTTAAATTTTAATTTAGAAGTCAAACATACCATTAGGGATAATATACCGCCTCGGAAGGCGGAGATAAAATCTCTTAATGGGTTCAGACATGGAATTGTAGATTTTCTCTTGAATGTCGTAGCTTGATTTAAGAGAGAATCACAGGTGCCCCGGGAGGGTCAGGATAAAGTTCAGTCGAATATCTGACTATGATAATCAAGAGGAGTGATCATTAATTTCATATTCAAATTTATGTTAACAAATGATATATCTCCCCAAGGAGAGAAAATATTGTCTATTAGCAATTATTTGGTTATGATGATTATTATTATTATAAATATAATTTCCCAAAAGGAATCTTAATTGAGTTTTTAAAAAATTATGTTAGTTCTAAATCTCCTACGAGCGTAATCCCTCATAGTTAATAACATCGTAGGAAACTAGTCTCATACTACTCTCGATCAAAATAATGGTAGAAATTTTGTTTGGAAATTTTTTAGGAATGATATCAAAGGAGGTGAATTTGGAATTTCAACGGGGATTGAATCAAATTTTGAACACTTATTTTCGGAGTCAATAGAGGAGAGATAGGAGATACTTTGATATTCTGAAATAATTCAGAAGTGTCCCAACCTAATTTAAGTGTTGGGATTTAAATTTTAAATTGAGAGAATTTTTAATTTTGAGTTTATCATATTATTAGAAATTTGAGATTCTATTTCCTGAGATTAGAGTATTGTGATTCAAAATTTTCCCTAGATCTTAAATCTAAATTAGGAATTAGATCACAGTAGCTCAAACCTAGCTAATGCAGTGCAAAACCTAGACCTACCTTAGCCTGGATTGGGGAGCCAGCTAACTACATAGTTAGTTTTAATGATATGAGTATATTCTTTATTATGAGAGAGTGGTAGGGATGTTGTTATTAAAGTATTAAAGAATTGGTACCGACATCTAAAACAAATATTAATTGGTTCCTTGACTTATGTAGGGTGAAAATACTTGAATCGAATGAAATTTAAAACTTTAGACTCATTTAATTAATTTTCAATGCAATATATGCTAATCGACTTAATAAAATGTATAAATGTATATGAAGCAATTTTAAAAAAGTCTTAAAATCAATTTTCCCTAAAAGATTGCACAATATCCCCTTAACAAATCTGAACCCTCAAAGACCAGGTGGTCTGTTAGAACCCGTAGGCGGGTAAATGCTTAACAAGGAAGAGAAGAAATTAATATAATTATGCAGACTCCCGACGATCCCAGGCTAACTTCTTAAAATGTTAGAGTTTCTATATTGTATTAAATTTTTATTTAAATTTAAGTAGAAAAATTTTTATGTGTGAGCCTCCGATCAGATTCCAAGCTAAACCAAAAATGATATGCAATTCACCAAAAATTTAAGAAAAGTAGGGAACCCTAATCGCAATTATATTAAATAAATACATATATAAATCAAATTAATTAAATAAATGTCAATAGAGAATCTACCTGTTTATTACAACAAAAAAATTACATAAATTAGAAGTGGTCGAACACCACTTACCACAATCCCATATTCTAATCCTAGGATCAACGCAAGTTGACTTTGAGGGGGATACTACTTATCTTCATTTCTCCATCCTCTTCTTCTTTTGACTCCTTGGATTCATCGTATCTAGATACCCAAATAAAAAAAAGAAAACTCTACCCTGAATAGGAGGCTATTAATTTCACTTTGGGCATTGAAGCAATCTAAATTTAAGCATTCCAAATAGAAAAGGGCCCTCCCCTAAGGGATGTCCTTTCCTCTTTGGAATCTAATTTTGAATCTATGTATCCCGACTCAAAGAATAACTTTCATAACTCTTAACTTTAAGCAAATTACATAAACTTTAAAATGAAAGATCTAAATCTCTTGTAGGGTTATCTTAAGTATTTAAAATCAAATAAATCCAAGTAATTTATATATATGTGCAATAAAAAGCAAATCACACTTGGCCATGCTCTTATTTTTTTGGATGCTAAGTAGATGAAGCACATATATTAATTATATTTATTTTTAATTCAGCCACATTTAGTTGCCTTGTATGTGTGGCCACCTAGAGAAAACTCAGTCAACAACTATATTTTTCCTAACCTAAAGGTAGTTTATTTCCCATCACATCAATTCACATATTGCATTTAAAGTAGATAAATATTCTCATCAATCAATTTTCAATCACTACATGCAAAGAAAACTCAAAAAATCTAACACACAATAGTAAAAAGTAAACACCAGCTTAGCCTAAACTTAGAGTTGGTTGTCATAGCAAACTATTTAAAGTGTGTGTAAAAGGCTATGTGTCTAGCCTAAACTGAGCAATTTGTTGAAGTTTTCTATTGTTCAAGTTTGTTAAAGGTCGAAGGGAAAATGTATGTTTGAGTTTAAGTATTAATTTATTAAAGCTTAACTCGGGTATGTTTTAATGGTTAAATGGTGACTACCTTTATTGCTCACTGAGGCCGTAAAGTTTATATTACCTTTCTTAGGACTAAGCTAATAATGTCGTAGGCATATATTACTTACTAGTTATTAAAGTTGATTAAGTTAATTTAATTGTTTGAGAGTTAAGGCTTGATAAAGTTTAATTAAACATATAGATTGTTGGTTTGGATGCCAAATCTCTAGAATTTTGAGTGGATTATTAAAATTTAGAATTATTGAAATTATTTAATCATATAAATTAAGGGCCAAAAGTTAAAATTTAAAATTAAAATGATTTCTAGAATTTTAATATTTTTTTAAATATAAAATCTTAATATGAGTCATTAGACTTTAAGTTTGCTCAATTTGAAATTTTCTATATGATGTTATGATTTGTTTAACTTTTTGACTTTGAAAAAATTTTTAAGTTTGAAATTTTTAGAAAATTCTAGATTTTAGAAATTTTTAGAAATTTTTTAAGTTTGAAATTTTTAGAAAATTCTAAATTTTTAAGTTTGAAATTTTTAGAAAGTTCAATTAAATTGGATTTTTTATAATTAAAGGTGATTTTTTGAAGTTTAAGTATTTTTGAAATTTTAAAAATTGCTTAAGTATATTTTGATCCAAATCTATCCCAAACCTCTTCGAACCACCCCCAAAGGTTAGAAATAACCCAAGGGGAGGTCTCCAAGTATTTAGGGATGTTTTGGATTTTTTTTTTTTAATATTTTTAACTAATTAATTTAATTAATTATCAAGTTTTTTAAAAAATTAAGTTAATATTAAATTAAGGTTATGATCATAGGGATTTTAATTTTCTTTGATTAAGAATTAAATTTTGATCAGTTTAAGGTATTACTTGTAGTTTTTGGAGTTAAGTTTGATTTATTGGAATTTTTAGAAGTCTTAAGGCTTAATTAAGGGTTTAATCTTAAATTAATTAGTTAAGTGGCTTATTGATTTTTAAAATGTGTGAGAAATCTTTCTAAGATAGAGGATATCCTCTAAAATTATGAGAGACTAGAACTAAGTGTTCAAAGTTTCATTCCTCTAAATTAATCTAAATTTTCTAGATAAATATCCTTAATTATTATCCATAGATGTCACTAATTTAAATAGGTTTGAAATTGATGTCTCTAACCCATGGAAAAACATATATAAATTCACAAATAATCACAATCAAGTCCTTAAAACTATGAGAGACTAGAACTAAGTGTGTGTCATATACATGCAAATTAAAAGGTAATTTAAACAAGTAGAAGAATCAAATAATGGGTGATTAGAAATCTAACCACTCTTTGATCCATCCCCATTAATTATATTCAAACAAATCAAAGTTATATTTAAAATATCATGACTCACTTATGGCTCTCAAAATTTAATATAAATATAATTTAAAATTAATTATATATTTAAAAATAGTTCAATTTTATGATTTTCTATAAAAATTAAGATAATTTCAAAATAATTTTAATATATATATATTTTTAAAATACCACAATAATATGAAAATTTTTAAAATAAAAGTTTCTGATTTTTTTTTAAATTATTTGAGTCAATAATTAATTAAAAAAAATTAATTTAAAATTTAAGTATCTAAATAATTAAAATTATTTTAAATATATAAATATCTTAAACTAATTTTAATTTCAAATTAAAATATCTTAAAATGATTCTATGAAATTTTCATATTATTTAAAATAAACTTCTTAATTAAAAAAAGTATTTGAATTTAATTTTAGTTAAATATTAATTAATTATTAAAATGTTTTAGTATTTAAAATTATTTGAGATATATAATGTCTTAAAGTGATTTTTAATTTTAAAGTAAAATATATTGAACTTTGAAAATAAAACATTAATTAATAATTAATTTTTATTTTTGATTAACTTAAGTATTTAAAATTTATAATAATTAATATTTTTAAAAAGTTTTAGAAAAGAAATTTAATTTTTATATTAATTTTAAAATAATATCAATCTAATATTAAGATATTTGCTGAAAATTTAAAATGATTTAAGTTAATTTGATGAAATTTTGAAAATACTTGATTTTACCTTTAATTAAAAATTGATTAAATATTTAATATTAATCTTTGATAATTATTCAAAATGTATTTTATATTTTAAAATTAATTTTTATTTCAAATTGAAGTTTTTTGAATTTTAAAAATTTAAATTTTTAAATATAAAATAATAATAATATTTTATTAAACTTGAACTTTTAATTATCTTTTGAATTTTTTAACGCATAACTATATATTTATTATATCCAAATATAATTAGTATTTTAAAAAATAATTTAAGAAACAAATCACTATAAGTTTTTATAATACTTTATAAAGATAAGAAAGTATCGTTATAAAGAAGTATGTTAAATTTTGAAAATATTTTAGTTAATCTATTTTTTTAATATTAATAAAAAATTGGATTTTGAATATTTAAAATGATTTAAAATATATAGGATATTTTAAATTAATATTAATTTTAAATGGAAGGGTTTAATTTTTTGTGAATTATTACATATTGCATGTATTTTGATAAATATTTAATTCATAATAAATTTTTTTTTTTTTTTGATAATTAAAACACATTTAAAACTAATTACAATTAATTAAACAAAATTGTCACTGAGGAGGTGGCATTGAAATGACACTGCAGAATTTGGAAGAACATGATGCAATGTCTAAGCCGCTGGATTGAAATCACTGGTATTGATTTGTAATGATTGCGTAACATTAATCATTGTCAATCAATGTCAGGACCCGGTGACGCATGGTCAGTTCACTTATCCAAGTCAAAAGGCCTTGGATGTCATCGAATTCTCCATGATTTACATCAACAGCCTGGATTGAGCTGGAAAAAAATTTGAACGACAAAGGCTACCACGTGGTCAAAATACCCTTAGAAATCACATGATTTGGACTTTTGATCATGAGGTCAATAGTTCAGATTTTGTACACTTGCATGCACTAATGATAAATGCTAGGAATCAAATAATCGTATTGCACTCTCAATCCGTTCAATCAAATTGTGTAAAATTTTAAACATAAGTAATATGCATGAACATAAATAATAGGGGCATGCTTTGATGATTTGAAACATGCTTAAACAAAAAGTTATTTAAACAAAAGTTATTGGATTTGAATGTTCTTGGACTTGTCAAGCTTGTGGATTGTCCACAAATACTTATCTAGATGGAATTGACTATTCAAAATGCTTGAATCAATGGCTATTTGAGCTGGCAGAGTTTAAGCGTGGAGGAAGTCATTAGGAGCTTGAATGAAATGAGGGTATTCTTTGGGAGGGCTTAAGTGGAGAGAAAGTGTAGATATTAGAATTATCCCTATTTTCCTCTCTTTTACTCAATTGAAGTGTCTTGGAGGGTTTTGGATGGTCCTAATTGGTCAGGCCTTCCCTTTGGATTGTTATCAGGTGCCCCAAGTAGTTAGGATGGCAGGAGAAAGCCTGGATTGGGCTCCCATGCCATTGGATGCTTTGGGATTAATGGGGGGGGGGGGGGGGGGGGGGGGGGACCATTTGTAATATTTCAAACTGCTCCAGTATCGTCCAGGCCGATCTGGGATCGTCCTGGGACGATCTGTGGAATTCAGCTCCAGAATCTGTTCAGAATTGCTCTAAGTGTTTTCCTGTAGGGATCGTCCAGGCCGATCGAGGTATCGTCCCGGGACGATCAGTGGATGGCACAAGTCAGTGAATGGAGGTTTTTATCGCCTATGAATAGTAAACATCGTCCTGAAAAATCGTCCCAGGACGATGGGTTTTGGTCTGATCGTCCAGGCCGATCTGGACGATCGGCCAGGCCGATCTGAAGAGGATTTAAGGGAATTCAGCTCATTTGAAGAGAGAGAAAAAAATTAAAATAAAATATCTGATTTTTCGTCTGAGGAGAGAGAAAAAGAGAAATTTGGAAAAGTTGATTTCGGGAAGACGCGGAGCCGTTTTCGAGCGAAGCGACTGTTGAGGAATTTGCTGTGCACGAGGTAAGGCACATTCCGTCTTTCTCAATTTTCAGTTCCGTCGAGGTTGGCGGTATTTTTCTGTCCGGATTTAGTTTTCGTTACGGTTTTTCGTCCGTATCTTTTGATTGGTTCAGTTTTTACCGCGTAACTTTCCGTATATCGTTGCCGTGCCGGGTGTGCACGTTTTGATTATATTTTGAAGATTTTCGTCCGGGTATTTTTGATTCGACTGTGTTTTTAGTCGACCGGATTTTTCTGTGAAATTGGAATTTATCTGTGCAGTAGAATAAATGTTCTGGAATATGATTATCTATGTTCTGTGCGAATTCGGTGAATTTTCTTTGCAGGAATTTTTGTATAAATTCTGTATACTGCCGTTGTGCTGCCCGATTTTTGGGTAATTTCTGAAATGTCCGGATTTCTTCTGAATTGGAATGCTATGTGAATAAGCTATAAAAAGGGAGTTATAAGGGGCCTGAATCCTATGAGATTCAGTTAGTGAAACGGGAAATCTGAAATGAGCTCAAATCTGAAATCTGATATCTGTTCTGTTCCGGATCCGATGAATTCTGTTCTGGTGCTATAAGCACATCTGTTTTGGTGCCGTGAGCACAAAGGGAGACATAAGGGGCCTGGATCCTATGTGATTCAGTCAGTGTCTGGGAAAGGGAGGCATAAGGGGCCGGAATCCGTAGAGATTCCGTCAGTGTCAGGGCATTTAGCTATATGTATCTGTTCTGTTTTCTATATCTGTTCTGTTATGTACGACATTGTGATTATAATATGATATGCTCCGTACGATTCTGATTTCTGAATTCTGATTCTAACTCTGTTGATTTGTTCTGATATGATATGTACGACTCCGATTCTGATTTGATATCTGTCCGTATAAGTTCTGATTTCCGATTCTGTTCCGATTTCTGATCTGATTTCTGTCTGATGAATTTGGTTTTGGTTTCTGAGAATTTTGATTGGTGGTTTGTTGCTTTGCTGAGCTGTTGAGCTCACCCTTGCTTTCTGGTGGTTTTCAGGTTCTGGGAAGGGCAAGGAGGTCCAGGATTAGTTTCAGAGTCTGATCCGATTAGGTACTTTTGTACTTTTTGATTTTTGTACAGTCATGGCTTTCCTGTTATGTCTTTCTTTCTGTTGAAAGCCATGTCCTGTTCTGTAGATGATTATTTTGAGGAAATGAAAAGATAGATGTTTTGTTCCGCTGCATTTGATGTTTTTAGTAGCTATGTTGTTCTGTGTGTGTTTGTTGAGTTAAGTATTTGGAAGATCAGTTCAACAACCTAATCCAAAGCCAGATCCTGGATAAGCAAGTTAAGTAAGTTTGGCTCTCGTCGCGATCCGGCTCGGGCGGGATCCGTCCCCGTCGGGTCGGGTCGTGACAAGCTTTTGTGGTATCAGAGCACTGGTTTTGGAAACAGGTTGGATTGTGAAACAGAGCTTTAGGAAGTGATCAGTGAGTCTGTCTGGGAGGTAGTTTTGGGTCGTTTGGCTTTTTATTGTGTTGTTTTTGTGTTGTTTTTGTGATAGTTTTCCGGATTTTCTGGATTTTTCTGTATGGATCAGCCAGACCCAGACATGACAGACGGTCAGAGTGATGATCAGGCAGCACCAGTGGGGAGTACAGCCCCAGTGGTCGGTGCTGATACGCTGTCTCAGTTTGCTTCACTTGTTGCTCAGATGATGAGCGAGACTCAGAGCAGAGCTTCTACTGTTAGATCCGAGGACATTGACAGACACCTGCAGTTGTTTTTGAGGTTGAAGCCTCCGAGGTTTGAGGGCGCTGTTGAGCCCAGAGCTGCTGAGGAGTGGCTGAGGAGATTAGAGAAGACTTTTGACGGGATGCAGTGTCCTGCAGACAGGAAGGTTCCGTTAGCAGTTTTTCTGTTAGATGGAGAGGCTGAGCACTGGTGGGATGGCCAGCAGGCAGCCAGATTTCAGGGCAGATTGAACTCTTTGATCACTTGGGAAGAGTTCACTGAGGTGTTCAGAGACTGGTTTGTTCCCCCTTCTGCACGACAGCAGATGCAGGAGAGTTTTCTGAGGCTGGTTCAGGGAAGCAAGACGGTGATGCAGTACGAGGCTGAGTTTACTGCATTAGCCAGGTACGCTCCGCAGCTGGTTAGCACTTCTGCTGAGAGGTGTTACCGATTTCTGAGAGGCTTACGAGACACTTTGAGGCAGCCTTTGATACCGTTCCGGATTTCTGATTTCTCTGAGCTTGTGGAGCGAGCTCGTCTGATTGAGAATGATATGACGACTACTCAGCAGCGGTGGTCTGCGAGTAGGAAGAGGTTTGGAGGAGATACTTCTGGCAGTGGTTCCTCTGGGAAGAGGAGATTTGTTTCTGGATCTGGATATGGAGAATCCAGGAGGAGCGGAGGATCGTCTGGTACTGCTACCAGTACGACTGGTTCTGGATCTGTCAGTTCGGCACCTGTGTGCCAGAGTTGTGGACGGCGACACCATGGCCAGTGCTACAGGATAGCTGGTCTTTGTTTCAGATGTGGTCAGCCGGGACATAGGATTGCAGAATGTCCACAGATGGGATTTGAGCAGCGATCTGAGGGCTTCGTCAGACCTGTTGGTTCAGCAGCAGGAAGACCGAGGACTGTTCCTCCACGTCCTGAGGGATTTGCTGGTAGAGGTGGTGGTTCTAGTTCTGCACCACGGAGACCACCTACGATTCAGAGGGAGCAGAGTAGTTCTGTTGCTTCAGCTCCTATTCCAGTTCAGCCACGAGTTTACAGCTTGAGTCAGCAGGAGGCTCGAGATGCTCCGGATGTGGTGACAAGTACGGTTTACATTTCTGATCAGCCCTGTCGTGTTTTGTTTGACTCTGGAGCGAGTCATTCTTTTCTGTCCGAGCATTGTTTTGAGCTTTTACATTTGGATTCGATGGTTTTACCGGTTTCTTTGTCTGTGATTTTACCGGCTGGGAATCCATTGATTGCTCGACAGTTTTGTTTGTGTGAGATCGAGATTTCTGGCAAGAAGTGGAAATCGAGTTTGATTCGATTGCCGATTTCATCGTATGATGTGATTCTGGGAATGGATTGGCTGAGTCAGTATGAGGCTCAGATTGACTGTTTGAAGAAGCAAGTGAGTTTGCTTGTGGCTGGAGAGAGAGTTGTATTTCAGGGATTACGAGGTGTTCTCTCCAGTCTGATTTCTGCGTTAGAGGTGAGCAGAATGTGGAAGAAAGGATATCCAGTATTTTTGGCTTCGGTGCGGGATCTGAACCTGGAGATTGGTTCTGTTTCTGAGATCCCTGTGGTACGGGAGTTTGTGGATGTTTTTCCTGAGGAGTTGGTTGGTTTACCTCCGGATAGAGATGTGGAGTTCTCTATCGATGTTTTTCCGGGTACCGCTCCGATATCGAAAGCTCCGTACAGGATGGCACCGAAAGAACTTTCTGAGTTGAAAGTTCAGCTTCAGGAGTTGGTTGATAGAGGGTTTGTACGTCCTAGTGTTTCTCCTTGGGGAGCACCTGTTCTGTTTGTGAAGAAAAAGGACGGTACACTCCGTATGTGTGTGGATTACAGAGATTTGAACAAGGCCACGATCAAGAACAAGTATCCTTTGCCTCGGATAGACGACTTGTTTGATCAGCTTTCCGGATCTTCGGTGTTTTCGAAGATTGATTTGCGATCCGGATACTATCAGGTGAAGGTGAAGGAATCTGATGTGGTGAAGACTGCTTTTAGTACTCGGTACGGGCACTACGAGTTCTTGGTTATGCCTTTTGGGGTAACCAATGCGCCTGCTATTTTCATGGATCTGATGAACCGAGTATTCAGGGAGTATTTAGATCAGTTTGTGATCGTCTTTATCGACGATATTCTGGTATATTCTGCATCTGAGGATGATCATGCCAGACATTTGAGGATTGTATTGGAGACTCTGAGGAGGCATCAGCTGTATGCCAAGTTCTCCAAGTGTGAATTCTGGCTGAAGAGCATTTCATTTCTGGGGCATGTGATTAGCGGAGAAGGTATTTCTGTCGATCCCCAGAAGATTCAGGCAGTTGCTGATTGGCCAAGGCCGACTACGGTATTTGAGGTACGTAGTTTCTTGGGCATGGCCGGGTATTATAGGAAGTTTGTGAAAGGATTTTCACAGATTTCAACTCCTCTGACGAGACTGACTCAGAAGTCAGTTCCTTTTGTTTGGACACCGGAGTGTGAAGCTAGTTTTCAGCGATTGAAGGATTGTTTGACTTCAGCTCCAGTGTTAGCACTTCCGTCAGGTACGGAAGGTTTTCAGGTGTTCAGTGATGCTTCACTGAAAGGACTGGGATGTGTTCTGATGCAGCATGGTCAGGTAATTGCTTATGCTTCGAGACAGTTGAAACCACATGAGAAGAATTACCCGACGCATGATCTGGAGTTAGCTGCAGTTGTTTTTGCTTTGAAGATTTGGCGTCATTACCTGTATGGCGTCACATGTGAGATGTTTACTGATCATAAGAGCCTGAAGTACATTTTTTACTCAGAAGGATCTGAATCTGAGACAGAGGAGGTGGCTCGAGTTGATCAAGGACTATGACCTGACTATTCAGTATCAGCCTGGGAAGGCGAATGTGGTAGCAGATGCTTTGAGCAGGAAGTCTTCTGGATTATCAGGTTTGCAGCTTACTTGTGATGACTTTCTGATCCGTGATTTGGAGCGATTGCAGTTGGAGGTGATTTCCTCCAGTGGTTTGGAGTTGGCTCAGATGAGCATTCAGTCTTCTTTGGAAGCACGGATTCAAGAAGCCCAGAAGTCAGATTCTGATTATTCGAAGTTGATAGCTCAGATTGGATCTGGTAAGACTCCTGAACTTCGAATTTCTGATTCTGGTGCTATTTTCTGTAAGAACAGGTTGTGGGTACCTGTGTTTGGAGACTTGAGGCGGGAGATTCTGTATGAATCTCATCATTCAGGCTACACTGTTCATCCAGGCAGTGGTAAGATGTACGCTGATATGAAGCTTTTGTTCTGGTGGCCTGGGATGAAGAAGGATGTGGCAGAGTTTGTGTCGAGATGCGAAGCCTGTCAGTTGGTGAAGGCAGAGCATCAGCGACCAGGTGGACTGTTGCAGTCGTTGCCTATCCCTGAGTGGAAATGGGAGGAGGTAACGATGGACTTTGCGATGGGTTTTCCTCGTTCACGACAAGGACATGATGCCATTTGGGTAGTTGTAGATCGATTGACGAAGTCAGCCCATTTTCTTCCGATCAGACAGACGGATTCAGTTGAATGCTTGGCACAGATATATGTGAAAGAGATAGTCAGATTGCACGGCGTGCCTCGTGTGATTGTATCTGATCGAGATGGACGTTTTACTTCCAGACTTTGGAAGGGCATTCAGCAAGGCTTGGGTACGAAACTGCATTTCAGTACAGCCTTTCATCCTCAGACCGACGGACAGTCTGAGAGGACTATTCAGGTACTGGAAGATCTGTTGAGACTTTGTGTTCTGGACTTTAGCGGAAGCTGGGAAGATCATATCCCACTGATTGAGTTTGCCTATAACAATAGTTTTCAGTCCAGTATCGGTATGGCACCGTACGAAGCTTTGTATGGCAGGAAGTGCCGTACTCCTTTGACTCTGACGGAGGTCGGAGATAGACAGGCTTTGGGGGCCACTTTTGCTGATGAAACTGCTCAGAAGATTCATTTGATAAAAGAGAGATTGAAAGCCGCTCAAGATCGTCAGCAGAAGTATTATAATCAGAAGCACAGATTTGTTGAGTTTCAGGTCGGTGACTTTGTGTATGTCAAAGTCAGCCCGATGAAAGGTGTGAGCAGATTTGGTCAGGTAAGCAAGCTTAGTCCAAGGTATGTTGGACCATTTGAAGTTTTGGAAAGAATTGGAAAATCTGCTTATCGCCTACTGCTTTCTGATTCTATGCCTGATGTGCATAATGTGTTTCATGTATCCACTCTGAGGAAGTGGGTATCTGACTCTGGGAAGAAGATATCAGCTGAGGAGGTTGAGATTCAGGAGAATCTGGCGTATAAGGAAGAGCCAGAGCTTATTTTAGCGTACGACGTCCGAAAGTTAAGAAATAAAGAGATTCCGATGGTTAAAGTCCAGTGGAAGCACCGGACTGCACGGGAAGCAACTTGGGAAAAGGAGTCTGATATGAGACGGTCGTACCCGTACTTGTTTTGACTGAGTTTGGATTGGATAATGTCGAGGACGACATTTTTCTAAGTTGGGGAGATTGTAATATTTCAAACTGCTCCAGTATCGTCCAGGCCGATCTGGGATCGTCCTGGGACGATCTGTGGAATTCAGCTCCAGAATCTGTTCAGAATTGCTCTAAGTGTTTTCCTGTAGGGATCGTCCAGGCCGATCGAGGTATCGTCCCGGGACGATCAGTGGATGGCACAAGTCAGTGAATGGAGGTTTTTATCGCCTATGAATAGTAAACATCGTCCTGAAAAATCGTCCCAGGACGATGGGTTTTGGTCTGATCGTCCAGGCCGATCTGGACGATCGGCCAGGCCGATCTGAAGAGGATTTAAGGGAATTCAGCTCATTTGAAGAGAGAGAAAAAAATTAAAATAAAATATCTGATTTTTCGTCTGAGGAGAGAGAAAAAGAGAAATTTGGAAAAGTTGATTTCGGGAAGACGCGGAGCCGTTTTCGAGCGAAGCGACTGTTGAGGAATTTGCTGTGCACGAGGTAAGGCACATTCCGTCTTTCTCAATTTTCAGTTCCGTCGAGGTTGGCGGTATTTTTCTGTCCGGATTTAGTTTTCGTTACGGTTTTTCGTCCGTATCTTTTGATTGGTTCAGTTTTTACCGCGTAACTTTCCGTATATCGTTGCCGTGCCGGGTGTGCACGTTTTGATTATATTTTGAAGATTTTCGTCCGGGTATTTTTGATTCGACTGTGTTTTTAGTCGACCGGATTTTTCTGTGAAATTGGAATTTATCTGTGCAGTAGAATAAATGTTCTGGAATATGATTATCTATGTTCTGTGCGAATTCGGTGAATTTTCTTTGCAGGAATTTTTGTGTAAATTCTGTATACTGCCGTTGTGCTGCCCGATTTTTGGGTAATTTCTGAAATGTCCGGATTTCTTCTGAATTGGAATGCTATGTGAATAAGCTATAAAAAGGGAGTTATAAGGGGCCTGAATCCTATGAGATTCAGTTAGTGAAACGGGAAATCTGAAATGAGCTCAAATCTGAAATCTGATATCTGTTCTGTTCCGGATCCGATGAATTCTGTTCTGGTGCTATAAGCACATCTGTTTTGGTGCCGTGAGCACAAAGGGAGACATAAGGGGCCTGGATCCTATGTGATTCAGTCAGTGTCTGGGAAAGGGAGGCATAAGGGGCCGGAATCCGTAGAGATTCCGTCAGTGTCAGGGCATTTAGCTATATGTATCTGTTCTGTTTTCTATATCTGTTCTGTTATGTACGACATTGTGATTATAATATGATATGCTCCGTACGATTCTGATTTCTGAATTCTGATTCTGACTCTGTTGATTTGTTCTGATATGATATGTACGACTCCGATTCTGATTTGATATCTGTCCGTATAAGTTCTGATTTCCGATTCTGTTCCGATTTCTGATCTGATTTCTGTCTGATGAATTTGGTTTTGGTTTCTGAGAATTTTGATTGGTGGTTTGTTGCTTTGCTGAGCTGTTGAGCTCACCCTTGCTTTCTGGTGGTTTTCAGGTTCTGGGAAGGGCAAGGAGGTCCAGGATTAGTTTCAGAGTCTGATCCGATTAGGTACTTTTGTACTTTTTGATTTTTGTACAGTCATGGCTTTCCTGTTCTGTCTTTCTTTCTGTTGAAAGCCATGTCCTGTTCTGTAGATGATTATTTTGAGGAAATGAAAAGATAGATGTTTTGTTCCGCTGCATTTGATGTTTTTAGTAGCTCTGTTGTTCTGTGTGTGTTTGTTGAGTTAAGTATTTGGAAGATCAGTTCAGCAACCTAATCCAAAGCCAGATCCTGGATAAGCAAGTTAAGTAAGTTTGGCTCTCGTCGCGATCCGGCTCGGGCGGGATCCGTCCCCGTCGGGTCGGGTCGTGACACCATTTCCCTTTTGGATTAAACCAACATTTGGGCTTAGTTTTTGTGGTTTTGAGAAAGCTTTATCCCTTAAGGGGTTCCCTTCTAGTAGCCTAAAATAGGGGAAAAGGGATTATAAGGGCTATGTGAACATTTAAAAAGGAGTTGAGTGTTAGTTGACCCATTTAACCAGTCAACTAGTCAACAAAGCTAAGGTGGACATGGGGTGATGTTTGTTTATTGGTTGACTCAACCTTAAGGCTTTAGAGTAATGCACTTGGAGTTGGGAAGGAAGGCTAACAATGAGAATGCTTCTTCTTATTAGGTTTTTACTTGTTTAAATAGTCAAACTAGTTAAATAATGGTGAGGTGGCCTTCTCATGATGAGAGGATGCTAGTATGGTAGTTCATGAAGAATTAAATGGCTAGGTAGAGTGTTGGAACAAATGGATGAAAATAGGAATGGTTTGAACATGGTTTTTGGGTTAACTTAGTCTAAGTCAAATGGTTTTGGATCAGCTACAATTAAGACATGCTTAAGCCATGGAATAGATTAAGTTTGAAGGCTTGGTGAGGTTTATATGAGTCTTGTTTGAATTAATGTGAGAATTGGCCCAAATAAAAACCAGTTTGACAAAACTTTGATAGAGTTGACCAAGTCAGTTGTTGACTGGGTCAACATGTCCAATCAAAGTGTGTACAGGTTCAAACCACTTGGAGAGATGTTCAAAAGAGTTTGACTGAGTTTGGTGTTGATTTGAGATTGAAGTGAGTGAACACAAGGTTTATGTTTGGTTTGGTCCACCTAGGTTGACCTATGTATAGGGTTTGGGCTCAACAAATTTGAAATGATATTTAAAGTCTAGTAGAGGTGATCCAAAGGGTTGGATTGGTCATTTTTGTTAATTTGACCTTTTTGACCCGTAAGGGGCTAGTAGGTCAACCTAGGTTGACTTAGCCAACCAGGTTGACAAAAAGACTGGGTTTGGGCTCAACAGATTCGAAATGACATAAGAAATCTGCTAGAGGTGGTTTTATGGACTGGTGAGATAATTTGGTTTAAAATGGGTATTTGAAACCTTAAAGGGCATTTTGGTCAAACAGGTCAAACCAAAGTTTGAGTCTAGGTCCAATAGATCTCAAATGGTATTTGAGATTCATTGGGAGAGGTTTCAAGGGTTGAAGAGATTGAATGATATTGAGTCTAGGCCAAAAGTCCAAAAATCTCTTTAAAGGACATTTTGGTCATTTTGACCTCTAATCAAGTCTGGGCCAGACTAGGTCTAGCAAAATGTGGGTTACTAGTCAACAAGTCATAATTGAGTTGATGAAAGTGTTTAGAGGCTTTGGGGGGGAGTCCAAAGTCAAATTTCATAAGGTGACAAGTCCAGTGGCATAGATCGTAAATATTTAAAGGTTTTGTAGCCTTTGGAAATAAATTTAGTTTATAGGGTTAGAGACCTCATAATGAGATAAAATTTGAAGGGTTAACTATAATGACATTTTTTATTAATATGTAAATAAGATGTCATTTGATTAGATTTCTAGGTGATGGAAAATTCACCCGAATAGGCTTCAGGACTTGGGCTTTTAGCCTTTGATTTGTACTTAGGAATTTTGGGTTTTGGACTTGGTTGAGTGAATTGGATTGTTTATATCAGTTTCAATCACATGAATGATTAAAATTGATTGAACATGATTAGAATTTGATTAAAAATTGATCTAGGACCTTGAATTGGAAATTGATCTGGATTTGATCAAGGGTCTGATTGGAGTTTGGATGGGATCTATATAACTAACAGGTGGACAATTATCAGCTCTTAGATCACCAAAGGGAGATTTGGATTGATTTTTATATAAAATGAGGTCAATAATATCTTATGCACTTAAAAAAAGCTTTCAGATAATATTAAAATTTTTCTAATTTAGTACTAAATTAGTTTAACACATCTTTTAAAATAGTAGTTAAGTATTCTTATTTTTTTTTTGAAGAACTGCTCAATGCATTAATAAGAATTAAAAAACCAAGAACAACAATCTATGTGATAGATAGCTTATCACTTTCCTCCTTTAACAAAGAATAAGAAGTAGGAGGTACCTTATTGACTTCTAGAACGTCCCAAAAGAAATCACCTTTTAAAGCATGGTTAGCACACTAATGAGCTAACTTATTACAACTTCTATTAACAAAATGGAAAAGGATTACCTCAAACTCCTTTAGAAAATTCAAGTCCTCTTTATAAGCCTTGTCCACCACTCGGTTGTCAACCTTCACTGAGTCTTGTAAATAAGCAATAACGTTAACGTTGTCTCCTTCCATAATTATGCCTTTAGCATTGAGCATCCAGTCTTCTATGACTCTTCTCAATGAACGTACAGCCAGCAACTATAATTCTCCATTGTCCCAATGCATCAACGAGAAACCAAATGATAAAAGCATCATTCCTTTATGGTCTCTAAAAATTCCTCCAATCCCTGCTTCATTAGAGTTTTGAAGTGAAGCATCTATGTTCACTTTAATTCATCTGGGTGGAGGGGGATGCCAAGATGAATAAATCAACTCATATTGCTGGTTAGCACCCCAGTGGTCCGAATGAATATTAGAATATGAACTAGATGCATAGGTGATAGCATTCGTCATAATAATTCCATAATTAAATGTAGTGTCAAATACATAAAAATGATCCATAAATATTTCAATACCTTGCTGAATTAAGTTTAAAAAAAAAGACACCATGCATCTTTGAAAGTAGCAAGAGTATTACATAAACCAAAATGCATTCTCCTAAAATAAAAAGTTTTGTAGGGACTGGTGAAAAAAATATTACCTTGATCGTTAGGTGCTGTTGGGGTTGAAAAGGGGATTTTCCTTGCAAGGTTCAAAACAAATCTAAATTAAATTTCTTTGGAAATTTCATGAGTTGAATCTAAATTTCAATTTTAATTCTGAAGTCGAATGGACCATTAGGGATAATATAATTCCTCAGAAGGTGGAGATAAAATCTCCTAATAGGTTCAGATCCAAATTTGAGGATTTTCTCTTAAATGTTGTAGCCTGATTTAAGGAAGAACCACATATTACCCCGAAGGGTCAAAATGAAGTTCATTCAAATATTAGACTATGATAATCAAGATAAGTGATCATTAATTTCATATTAAAATTTATGCTAACACATGATATACCTCCCCGAAGAAAGAAGATATCATATGTTAGCAATCATTTGATTATACTGTGATGATCATTATAAATTTGATTTCCCAAAATAAATATTATTAAGTATTAAAAATTGATGTGAGTTCTAAATTTCCTACGAGTGCAAGCCCTCATAGTTAATTATATCATAGGAAACTGGAGTTTCCTACAAATACTCTCGATTAAAATAACTGCAAAAATTTTGCTTACAGATTTTATGTCAAAGGGGGCGAAACCAAAATTTTAAATGGGATTAGAATAAGATTGAGCACTTATTTTTGGGACAAATAAAGAAGGGTAGGAGGCACTTTTGAATTCTAAAACAATTTAGAAGTGCCCCAACCTAAGCCAACAGTTGGGCTTTAAATTTTGGATGGAGAGAAAATTTAGTTTGAGTTAAGCATTTTTTAAGAAATTTGGAATTATATTCCAAGAGATCAAGGTCTTATGATTTAAAATCTACTCCATATCCTAAATCTAAATTGGACACCAAATAATGGTGACCCAAACCTAACTAATGTAGTGTAAAAACCTGGACATATCCCGGGATGGATTAGGGTGCTGGCTAACCACATAGTTGATTTTAAATACACGAGTCCAGTCATTTGATTGAAAGAGTGGTATGAACATTTTTATTAAGGTTTTGAGAATTGGGGCCGACATCTAGATCTTGTCCTAATTGGTCCCTTGACTTATGTAGGGTGAAAATTATTAAGACAAATGCAATTAAAATTTTAGGCTCACTTTTAAATTGGTTTCTAATGCAATGCATGCTGATTGACTTAATTAAATGAATAAAATTAGATTGAATCTATTTTTAAAAAAAAGGTTTTCAAAAATATTTCTCCCTTGAAATTATATAACATCCCCTTGATAGATTTGCACCCTCAAAGGCTAGGTGGTCTGCTAGAACTCGTAGGTGGGGAGGTTCCTAATAAGGAAGAGAAGGTAAAAATATGCTTTATGCAAACTCTCGTCGATCTCGGGCTTATTTTTTAGATCGCTAGAGTTTTTATGTTATCTAAAATTTTATTTTGGTTTTAATAGAAGAATTATTGGCGTACCCTCACAATCCTCCACTTATCCAGGCTAAAACAAAAGTGACACACAAGCACCAAAAAACTAAGAAAAGAAAGCAAGATCCAATACACAAGTAAAATAAACCAAAAATCAATAAATATAATTAATTCCTCAAATTAAAGTCCGTAGGTAAGTACCCCATTTATTACAACCCATAATTACATAAATTAAAAGTGGTCAGGAACCACTAACTACAAACTTGAATTATAATGTTAGGACAAACGCAAGTAGACTTTGAGTGGGATACTCTTTTGTCTTCAGCTCCTTGGTCTTCTCCTCTTTGCGCTCTTTGGATTCATTGCACTTGTATACCTAAATGTGAAAGAAAACTATACCATCGAGGGGAGGTTATTCTGCCCATTTTGGGTAGTGGAGTGTTACAAAATTAAGCTTCTAAATGGAAGTGGACTATCCGCCTAAGGGGTATCCTTTCCTCTTTGAAATTCAATTTTGGGTCTAAGTATTCCAAACTCAAAGACCCTTACACAACTCTTAACTTTAAGTTTAAATATTAATGTATTAAAGCTTACCTTAATTAAGGTAGGTTTTAGCTGTTAAGTGATTACTATTTTTGTTGCTCACCAAAGCCTTGAAGTTTATTTCACTTTCCTTGGGGCTAAGTTAATAGCTTCATAGGTCTGAGTTATTTAGTAGCAATCAGGGTTGATTAAGTATATTTAGTTTGTTAGGAATTAGGATTTGATTAATATTAATTAATTCATTTATTTACTGATTTCAAAAGTTAAATTAGTTTATATTTTCCATTAACAAGATTGTGGCATTGTGCCAGCAGGCTCGAGGAACCAAGTCTCCTTAGGACACGTAGCCCAACATCCTGGAGTAGTCCATCCTAAAAACCTTTTTTATGTAGTTGATTTAAGAATTTTAATTTAGTTAAGTAATTAAAAGTAACTTCATTTTTATGTTTTACACTCCATTGAATTCATTCGTGGTGTTGTGTCACCAAGCTCGAGGAACCAGATCTTCATAAAACATGTAGCCCCGTAGCCTAGAGTATTCCATCCAAAAAACTTCATCTCTAGAGTGGTTGTTATGTATTATAATATTGTTTAAGGATTTTATTAATAAAATTAAAGTTTTTTTTGGAATTTTCATTAATTATTGGATTTTTTAAAATTATTGGAATTATTTTAATCACATTAACTAAAGGTCTAAAAGTTGACTTTTTAAATTAAAGTTGATTTTGAAAGTTTTAAATTTTCAATAAATATTACACCTTATGATGAGTAATTAGACTATTAGTTCACTTAATTTGAAGTTTTCTATAAAAAATTATGATTTTTTGAAGTTTGAGCATTTTTTAAAATTTTAAAATTGTTTTAATTAAGAGGAATTTTAGATTTTGATCCAAATCAGTCCCAAACCCCTCGGAACCACCTGAAAGGTTAGAAATGACCTAAGGAGATATCTCAAAGGATATAGAATTTTTTATAATATTTAAATATTTTAATTAATTATTTAAATTAAGTATTTATTTTCATTAAAAATCAAATTTATATTAATTTAAGAGTTAAGGGTTTAATCATAGGGATTTCATTATTTCTGGAATAAGGGTTTGATTTTGAGCATTTTGATATTTTATTTATAATTTTTGGATTTTATTTGAATTGATTATGAATTTTTTAAATTTTAGGCCTAATTAAGAGTTAACTTAGGATTACTTGCACTTAGGTCCTAATTGACTTCAAGACCAGCAAACTCCTAATCTAAATGGGGTAATGTTATTATGTTTAAGTGTTATAGTTTCTACACCTATTAGACACATGACTTAGTCCCTAAGATTTTTTAAATATTCTACGCCTATTTTCTAGTCTTGTCCTTATGTATATCATTAGGTTTATTGGGCTTAAATAAAAATTAAACTAAACCTTGAAAATGTATATATAAAGACACAAACATCATTCTTAAGTCTTTAGAATTCGGAGAGCCTAAGCTAAGTGCATTTATTCATCCTATACATGAAATGAATAAAGATAATTATCATAAATAATAGTTTAATTAATGAATAGTTAGAACACGACTATTCATTAATCTTTCCCCATGATTTCTATTCATATTGGCTCAACCTATACTTGAGATTTCAAAGGGATCTCTCAACATGTAAAGATTTAAATATATATAATTTTAAAATATACATATATTAAACTATATATATATAAATATAAGTCTTAAAATTAAATATTAAAAAACATCTTAAAATAATTTTAAAATATTTTTTTAGAGATCCTCTGATTGTTTAAAATAATTTAAAAATAATTTTTAATTTTTTTTGGAAATATTTAATTTAATATTAATTAAATATTAAAATAATTCAAATTAGTGTGGATACTTAAAATAAACTACTTATCCATGTCAGTGTGGATATGAGACTGTTGGATCTTCTGTGGTTTGGGATTGACGGCTAATATTGCGTCGGATGAGAAATGAAACTGCGGATCAACCTATACGGTCGAAAAGGATCGCAGAATGATGAGATCTATGTCGTTGATTGAAGGATCAATAACCTATATTTTGTGTAACTAAGGCTTGTGTAGACCGAAACCTAGAGTGGGTTTTTGAGCTCGTTTGCTTGATCCGATAAACCAAATTCAATGAAAGTTTAAACATGTGTTGAGGAACTGAACATAAATCATATATAGGAAGAAACCTGTAGAGGGGCCTACGTGTTAATTAAAAAAGTGTTGCAAATTTGGTTTCATGAATTATGGTTTTGATGATAGCAAACAATACGACTGCCTTTTTTCTACTGACATTTCAGGGTCAAGAGATCAGACGACAAACAGAACCTGCTCATAATTGGGTAGATTAGGGTTGAGTCAGTCTATAACTTTTTTTCCCTTTCTTGAGTCAATTGTAATCGTATAAGTGTTCTGATGCTAAGTAACCTTACACACACACACACTTGAGTAATTTTTTCTATCTGATTTAGAATTACTATTTTTACTCACATCGTCCCGGATGATACTTATATCATCCTGGACGATCAGGTTTAAAACAAAAACCCTAATCAGGACTCCTAGTTCAGATAGCCGTCATTAGGATATCAGCCTGGATGATACATGTATCGGCCAGGACGATATGCTCAAAATAGAAAGAATTCACCGACATGATCTATTTAGGCATTCTTTATTTTTAGATATCGGCCAAGACGATTGTGTATCGTCCTGGACGATTTGATACAATTAAGCCTAAATTGATCAGATAATTAAGGAAAGCAATTAAGGATGACTGATATGATCACATTGCCTGGGATGATCTCAATATCGTCTGGGACGATTAGTTCAAAAACCTTAGTTGTTTCTTGACGATCAACATCGGCCAGATCATATTCAGGGCGATGTTCTGGACGATTTACCTCTAATTTGAACTAATCGTTCGAGATGATCTTGAGATTATCCTGAATGATCAAGCTAATTTTGAATCATCCATACCCCCATTCTGGGTGATGATCAGTACGATAGTACACAATTTGTACTGATCGGCCAGAACGATATCCATATCGTCTTGGATGATATTGTCGGTTCTTAAAATTCTATTTAAAGGATCCGATTTTTCTCATGTAAGAGACCTTGAGTGCTACTGTCTTGACCTAAGAGAGCCTTGGGAGAGGGGGAGAGAGAGAGAGAGAGAGAGAGAGAGAGAGAGAGAGAGAGAGAGAGAGAGAGAGAGAGAGAGAGAGAGAGAGAGAGAGAGAGAGAGAGAGAGAGAGAGAGAGAGAGAGAGAGAGAGAGAGAGAGAGAGGAACTTGTGAGGGGGAGTTTGTGAGAGGGTTCACAAGGGTTACTCCAAGAAAGGTTCCAAGTCGTCTTCTCCAGTCTTCATCCTTTGTTCTTGGGAGGTCTACTTTAGCAAAGGTCCTGGTTCTCTGTCCGCTTTAGGAGGAAGCAGAAGGAGTCGGTTCTCTGCCCGCTTCAGGAGGAAGCAAAAGGAGTCGGTTTTCTGCCGCACCAGGGTTGGTGAAAAGGAGTCGGTTGTAAGGGCTTCTCTGCCTAGCTGTGGGAGCTAAAGGAGAGACACTAACTTAATGTAATACCTGGAGGGCGCCTCCAGGGAGTGGACGTAGGTCAAGTTGACTGAACCACTATAAACCCTTGTGTTCTTTTTACTGCTTCCGCATTTTAATTTTTGCACTTATTTTTTTGTGGTGATTTTGGTTTGTGCTTATTGTGATTTGATCTATGAAAGATTTTTTTTTTAAATATCAATTCACCCGCCCTCTTGGTTAGCCTCAGGCTAGTTCTCAAGGGCTTAACATCCCTAACGAACTTTCAAGTGGTATCAGAAGCGGGATTCATAAAAAATTGAGTTTGAAAACTTTTTGAATTTTGATATATGGCTAACTACTGGAATCATAATACAACGGAAGGATATTCTATTACACGACCACCTTTGTTTGACAAACTACCTTTTGATTTTTGAAAAACTCGCATGTCTACTTTTTTATAATCAACTGATTATCACATGTGGATGCTTATTAAAGAAGGATATTCTCCACCTTTTCGTGAACTTAATGGAATTAAAACTAAAATGCCTTTTACTGAATGGACTTTTGATGAAAGAGATTTATCTCAACTCAATGTGAAGTGTTTGAATTATTTTTTCTATGCTTTAAAATATGAAGACTATATGTGTGTTTACACTTGTTATACTGGAAAAGAGATTTGTGATAGGTTATGCATTACTTATAAAGGAACCAATGAAGTTAAGCAATCTTGTTTGAATATTCTCTTGCATGATTACAAATTTTTTCGTATGAAATCTTCTGAATTAATTTCTGATATGTATAAAAGGTTTACTCAAATTGTAACTTCTTTGCATGCCTTAGGAAGAGAACTTTCAAACTATAAAAAAGTGAACAAAATTTTAAGATGCTTGCCTTCCTCTTTTGATGCTAAAATCACTGCAATCACTAAATTTAAAAATTTGAATACCTATTCGATTGATAATTTACTTGGCTCACTCATTGCTTTTGAGCAAGGGGTGAGTCAAAGAAATTTTGATGTAGGTGAGAAAGGAAAGGAGAAAAATATGACATTAAAGATCAACAACACGAACTCTGATTCTTTCGGGTCTAAAAGCGATGACATTGCCTTAATCATAAGGCAATTCAAAAGCTTTTTAAGGAAGAGTCACAAGCATCATCAAAATTGGAGAAAATGTAAGGATAACAAATATTCTAAAGGATCTTCTGATGTTGTTTATTTTGAATGCATGAAGCCTGGACATGTTAGAGCTGATTATCCTACACTTCAGGATCACTCTAGCAAAGAAAAGAGTGAGTAGAAACCTAGGTTCAGGAAAGATAAGAAGATAATTCAAAAGGCGTTCTGGGCAAAATCTGCTTCTGATTCATCTGAAACTGAACCTGAGAAAGAAACAACAAACTTGTGCTTAATGGCAGAAGATCATCTTGATCAAAGTGATGAAGAAGATGTATGTAAACCAACCTATGATCAACTGTTTGAAATTTGTGAGATACAAAAAACTTAAGAAAACTCATGCTAGTTTAAAATTGGAGCTTTTGAATTTACAAAAAGAGCATGAAATTATTCTTAAAGATCACTCAACGATTGATTCAAATCATATGGTTTTACTTGATGAATTAAATAAAAAGCATTTGGAATTGATTGATGAGCATGATTCTTTAAAAGCATCACACACCTCATTTGAATTTGATTTTAAGAAATCTAAAGAGATGGAGCAAAATTTGAGGATTAAGAATGCTGCTTTAGAAAGTACTAACTTGAGGTTTAAAACTAAATTGGAAATAATTAATAGAAATTGGATGACACCCACTTTTGATCTAAAGCCATGACCTAGGAAGAGGCATTAACATCCAAACCATTTAAGAAATCCTTTTCCTAGTGTTAGTTGCTTTTCATGTGGCATGCTAGGACACATCTCACACACTTGCACTGTTCACCATAGTACACATTGGGTGTGGAGACCCAAATTGTATGATTCACAGCATAGCACACATACATTGCATTCTACCTTTCATAAGAAGGGACCCAAACCCGTTTGGGTTCCTAAATCTAACGGTTGTTGATTTTTGCAGGAATGCTCTCATCAAAGACCTCGTGAGAGCATATGACTCTTAGAAAAATGGAGGATCGCAGCTCATAATTGCATAAACTTGCTGCTTAATAAATTCTTGAAATGTATGTTTTGATTATCGCTGTTTTATGCCTTTTGTGCAGTTTCTTTTTTAGTTATTTTTGTTTTTGCTTTCCTTTTCTTTATGATGATTTTCCTAGTTCTTAAATTTTGGATATTTATAGCCAATGATTAGCATCTCTAAATCAGTTAAAGGGAGAAACAGCGTTGATGGTTCCCCCTCTCTAACCTCATTTAGTGGTATAATTTTTCTTTTCTAAACAAAAGTCTATCTCAAATTAACAACTGGTATTTGAAATTATGCTATAGTAATCTACCTTATATATATAATATTCAAAGCTTTTATATATCTTTCAAGTTAATTGAAATATTGCCATTGCATTTATCATATGATTTTGAGTCTGCTTTGTGGTATATTCTTCCTTATATTAGAGAGTGAGTTTTTTCTTCACTAATATATGAAAGATCTACTCACAACTAATTATATTTTGAGAGTTATTGAAAAAGGGATCTAGCTTGCAAGAACAAGAAAAAAGAAGGGCCAATGATGCCAAAAATAAAAAGATGCGCAATGATGCCAAATTGAAAAATCTATTACACAAAGTGTATCAAAAGATGCTCAAAGAGCCATTCAAAGTGACAAGAGGCATAAAATGAGCCCACTAAAAGCAAGCTGTCCTCTTTTTTAAAAAAACTTTTAAAACTTAGAAGAACTCATGGGTTATTTAATATTTTCAAAGGCTTGATTTCAAATTCCATAATTGAGACAAATTGCTTTGGTATATTATTTTATAAGATATTTTTTTTGTAGCCAAGTTTTGAACGGATCTTCTTTTTACCTAATTAGTTTGATCTGAGATAGGCCTTTTGTTTTCAAAAGATAATTGTGCCCTGAAAGAAGCCCGAGCTAGGGTTAACAGGATCGAATATTCTACCGTTTTTAAAATTTGACATTGTTAACTCATTGATCTTTCGAATCATTAAAATTTAATTATTTGGAAAATTTATCATATGTCGCTTTGCAAAAATTTAAATTAAAAAAAATTGTTTTGTTTGTTTTTATCTTTTTCATTTTGTTGGTTTTAGATTGTTTATATTATTTGTGGTTTTATTGTTTGTGGACTCTCTCTGATCATCTCCATCTTTCCCTCATTTTCCAAATTTTGTCACATCGTCCTGGCCGATATTTTTTATCATCTTGGATGATTGGACCTCTCTGTTCAAAATCCATCTGCTGGCTTTTTTCTGACTTTGATGAAACTCATCGTCCCGGACAATCAAATATCGTCCCGGACGATCAAATATCGTCCCGGACGATATAATATCATCCTGGACGATATGATCGTCATCTGCTACCATCATTTTTATCATTGTGGCCGATTTCTATTTCATACTAGCCGATGTGTTTATGGACATCATCCCGGTCGATACACTTAATTGTCCTGGATGATACACGTGTTTGTACGTTTTAAGTCATTAAAATCACCCAGGACGATCCATATTTGGACAATCGTCCCGAACGACCCAATGTTTGACCTGGCCGATATACGTGGCAAATGCTTTAAAACATTTTAAATTCGGCCTGTATAATTAATTATTGAGCATCATCCTGAACGATCCACCTAATATGCCAGGATGATATGCTTTTTCAATGGTTGTCTGTCTTGACTCCTCGGGATGATCGCCTGAGTCTTATCGTCCTGGCCGATATCTGATTGGCCCGGATGATTAGACCGCCTTTTTGACCAATCGTTCTGTATGCAATAATTGAACCATATTGTCCTGGACGATTCTACGACCATCTTGGAGGATCTGACCGTTCCTTTAAATTCAGGCCTCCAGCCACTAGTTTTCTCACAAATGTTTCCTTCCATCTTTTGCTTACTATTTTCTTAATATGGCTGGAGGAAAGTGTGTTCGTCAGGCATCGGGAAGTTCCTCAAGGGCCACTATGGACCCTCATTTTTGGGAAGTGGAAGATCAAGCTGCTTACCACTGTTACAAGGAATGCGACATTACTCTTTCAAGAATGATCAATCATGCCTACCTTTCTTATCTGGTACTAGATCTTTTTGCCCATACCTCGCTCTGCTTTATTCTTACCCTGGCCGTACCCTTTTGATCTGAACTTCTATTTGAATTTTTTGCAAACCTCCGCATGAATAATTCGTACACCGCCCTCACCTCCTATGTGAATCGACACCCTGTCAAGATCATATATCAAGATAGTGCTGAACTCTTGCAGCTATCCATAACCGGGGATAAGCTGCATACAATTATCTCTGATCCTGACTATAACTGGTCCGTTGCAAATCATTTTCTATGCCACACTGACTCACCCTTTCATGTTGGAGATACTAGCTCTTTAGTCAAAGATGTTAGGATAATCCAACATGTCCTTCACACTTCCATCATTCCAAAAGCCGGAGACCGAGTACACATCACTCCACTGCTTTCACTTACTACCTTTTACATTCTAGCCCATCGAGATTTTAATGCCACTGACATGATTTTTTAGTACATCAATTATTTGACATCAATCCGCGATCCAAGCCATAAGAGGAAACCCAATCTCGCTCTAGGACACCTCATTACTTATGTTATGCAAACTAAGTACAATCTTTTATATCCTGCTCCTACCAACCATCCGCCACCTCTTTACCCAAACAATTCATTCAAAGTCCTTCATAGTACTTGTCTCCACCCAGGGGATGAGGAAGCTCAGGGGGCCAAAAAAGAGGAGGCTCCCGCTCTTGTTCTTGAATATGCTCCTCTCCACTAGCACTCACAGCTAGATCATTTGGTGGAGAGATTTGATCAGTTGGAGGCCCGGTTCGACACTTTTGTTGGTCACCACCAGTAGTAGCACGATGAGGACATGACCCATTTTGATGCCTATGCAGCACACTAGCAGCAGCAGCACGACCAGGACATGGCCTGGTTTGGTTCACAGTTCACTGCCATATCCAATTACTTCTAGTAGCCACCGCCACCACCTCCGTCTGATGATTAGGGTCCCTCATTTTTCTAGTTTTAGCATATGTTTTCTGCAGTTTATTTTTTCTGCATTGTGTTTTTTTCTTTTAGTTCTAGTTGCTTTAGTTTGTTTTTAGTTTACTCCTCCTTTTTGAGATGTCAAAAGGGGGAGTAGTAGGTTTGTATGTTTGAACTTTTATTCTGAATCTTGAAAGCCTTTCTATTTTTACACTGCTGTTTTTTAAATAATTGCCAGAGTGTTTTCCATCATCAAAAAGGGAGATATTGATGCAAATTTGGTTTCAAGAATTATGGTTTTGATGATAGCAAATAATACGATTGCCTTTTTTATGCTGACATTTAGGGTCCAAGTGATCAGAGGACAAACAGAACCTACTCAAGATTGGGTAGATTAGGGTTGAGTCAGTCTATAACTTTTCTTTTCCCTTTCTTGAGTCAATTGTAACCATTGAAGTGTTCTGATGCTAAGTAACCCTACACACACACACTTGAGTAATTTTTTTTATCTGATTTAGAATTACTATTTTTACTCACATCGTCCCGGACGATACTTATATCGTCCTAGACGATCGGGTTTAAAACGAAAACCCTAATTAGGACTCCTAGTCAAGGCAGCCACCATTAGGATATCAGCCTGGACGATACATGTATCGGCCAGGAGGATATGCTCAAAACGGAAAGAATTTACCGACATGATCTATTTAGGTATTCTTTATTTTTGGATATCGGACAAGACGATCATGTATCATCCTGGACGATTTGATACAATTATGCCTAAATTGATCAAACAATTAAGGAAAGCAATTAAGGATGATTGATACGATCACATCATCCAGGACAATCTCAAAATCGTCCGGGACGATCAGTTCAAAAACCTTAGTTGTTTATGGATGATCAACATCAGCTAGATCATATTCAGGGCAATGTTTTGGATGATTTATCTCTGATTTGAACTAATCGTTCGGGACGATCGTGTGATCATCCTGGAGAATCAAGCTAATTTTGAAGTGTATAGAACCTCATTCAGGGTGATGATCAGTACGATAGTCCATGATTTGTACTGATCGTCCAGGATGATATCCATATCGTCTTGGATGATATTGTCGGTTCTTAAAATTCTATTTAAAGGATCTAATTTTTCTCATGTAAGAGACCTTCAGTGCTGCTGTCTTGACCTAAGAGAGCCTTGAGAGAGAGAGAGAGAGAGAGAGAGAGAGAGAGAGAGAGAGAGAGAGAGAGAGAGAGAGAGAGAGAGAGAGAGAGAGAGAGAGAGAGAGAGAGAGAGGAACTTGTGAGGGGGAGTTTGTGAGAGGGTTCACAAGGGTTACTCCAAGCAAGGTTCCAAATCCTCTTCTCTGGTCTTCATCCTTAGTTCTTGGGAGGTCTACTTCAGCATAAGGTCCGGGTTCTCTGCCCGCTTCAGGAGGAAGCAAAAGGAGTCGGTTCTCTGCCCACTTTAGGAGGAAGCAATAGGAGTCGGTTCTCTGCCGCACCAGGGTTAGTGAAAAGGAGTCGATTTTAAAGGATTCTCCGCCTAGCTGTGTGAGCTAAAGGAGAGACACTTACTTAGTGCATTACCTGGAAGGCACCTCCAGGGAGTGGACGTAGGTCAAGTTGACCGAAATACTATAAACCATTGTGTTCTTTTTACTGCTTCCGCATTTTAATTTTCTGCACTTATTTTTCTATGGTGATTTTGATTTGTTCTTATTGTGATTTGATCTAAGAAAGATTTTTTTTAAAATACCAATTCACCCCCCTCTTGGTTAGGCTCGGGCTTGTTCTCAAGGGCTTGATATCCCTAACAAACATTCAAAAAGAAAGGTTACAACGTCCTTAAAGGGGACCTTCAGCTAACTACTACTCGAAAGAGCTACAAAATAAGTCAAAGAAAAACCTAAGAGCCAAAGGCCCCTATACTTCAACACACAAATACACCTAATAACAATATAGGGTTGTAAGAAGACAACACCTAAAAAAGGAAGCCTATAAAGTAGACTTCAATCAGCACGGTCATCCTGCCAAAATCTATTTAACCTAACTGTCCTAAATTAGGATTAAGATTTTCACCTTAGTTTTAAAATGGATTGAACTGTATGAGCTAGCCTTGAACTTGTAGTATGTCCTCACTCAAATTCGTAGAAGACTCCTCGAGCTACCAATGTCTGGATGGAAATCAAAACACTATGGATGGATTTGGCTTGGATTCACTAGAGAACTCATTGCTGACAAAGTTTTAATGGGGAGTTTTCACTTGGGAAGTGAGGATGACGGCCTAGGGAGCTTGAATGAGCTGGGGGATCAGTTGGAAAGGCTTGAGGTAGTAGGATAGTGTTAGGGTTAAGAATGAGACTCATTTTGAGTCTCTTGAGTAATACAAAACCCTAAGGTATGATATGGATGACCCTCATCGTTTAGAGGACTCCCTTGCATACTTGACATATGTCATAGGTTGTTACATGCAAGAGGGGAAGGCTGGAATGGCCTCACTCTCATTGGTTGCTTTGGGCTTGAGGGGGGGGGGGGGGGGACCATATTTCCTAATCCGGCCAAGACAAGGAATGGGCATGATTCTAGGGACCTTAGGAAGCTTTTGCATTTGAAAAGAATCCCTACACCAGGCTAAGACAAAGAGAGATAGAATAGTGGTAGGGCATTGACCATTTAGAGTGACTTGAGTTTGGAATGACTTTTTTGGCCAATCAACTAGTCAAAGAAGGTTGAGGTGGAAAGGAGGGAGTGTATGGTGCTGGTTTAATGATTTGAATAACTTGAAGTGGAGTGGAGATAGCTTAAGCTAAGGAATTTAGCCATTTAAGGGTTTGTTAACCAAATGTGACCACTCTCTAGTCTTAGTTTGACTATTTCATTGGTCCCCATGCCACATGACAACAAATATGGCATGGGAGGGTGCCTGGGGAATTGGTGTGCTGATTTGGAGAGGGCTTAATGGTCAAAGGTAGGAGTTTAAATGAAAGCATGAAGGTTTAATGGGATTTAACCAAGTGATATTAGGTTGATTTGGTCAAAATCTTTTGGATTTAATTGGTCACAGCTTGGAGTATGTTTGAGTCATTCATAAGTGAAGATTTGAAGGTTTGAAATGGTTGCTTTGATCGAATGGGTTAAAATAACCCATTGAGATCCTTAAAGAACTATTGGGTCAACTTAGGATGATCTGGTCAACCAGGCAGACCTATGATCTGGGTTTTGTCTTGATAGGTTTAAAATGATATTTGAAGTTTATTAGAGGTTTTTTTAGGGTTCCAATTAGCCATCTAGGTCAAATCACCTGTTTGGGTGCTTAATAGGTCATTAGGTCAACCTAGGTTGACTTGGCTAACCAGGTTAACCTAGGGGCTGGGTCTGGGCTCAATAAGTTTGAAATGATGTTTTGAGTCGTAGAGGAGATCCCAAGGGATGGATTGGTCATTTTGGTCAACTTGACCATTTTGACCCGTAAGGAGCTTTTGGGTTAACCTAGGTTGACCCAGGGCCTAAATTTGGGTCCAATATGTTCCTAAGGGCATTTCAGATCCATTAGGATATGTTTTGAGGATTAAAGAGGGAAGGCCATGTTAGATTTTAGGGAAAAATACTAAAAAACTCCTTAAAAGGGCATTTTGGTTATTTTGACCACTAGTCAACCCTGGGTTAAAATGGGTGTAGGAAAGTGTAGATTTGTGGTCAAAAGATATTGAAAATGGTCAGGGATGTGGTTGGGAGGTTTGGAATAGGTCACAAGGTCAAATTTTACTGGATGGCATGTCTAGTGGAACATACTATAAATATTTAAAAGTTTTGTAACCTTTAGAAATCAACCTAGTTTCTAGGGTTAGAGCCCTCAAAATGAGCTCAAATTTAGAGGGTTGACACTAGAGACATCTCATATCAAAATGCAATTGATAGAATCTGAATCAGATGCCAATTGAGTGGGGTTCATGGTGATAGAAAAATCATTTAGAAGGGTTTTTAGGACTTGGGCCCTTAAAGATTTAATTTGGAATGTTGGATTTGGATTATATTTAGGAGTTGGAATGATTGATGTTGAATTATTCATATCAATCATAACCATAAATATGGTTAAAATTAATTGAGCAAGTTTGAGTGCTGGATAAGTTGTTGATTGGGATCTTTATGGACAATAAGTGTATAATTGTCCTCCATTGAATCACCAATCAGGGGATTGGAAAGAGTCTTGATGACCTCATGCAAAAAAGAGGTCAATAAATGGACCCCCAATATGTGTAGCAGAAGAAACTTCTACTACACATATTAGAGTTGATCGAAAGAAATATTAAAGTGGAATTTTGAAAGTTTAAGGAAGGTCATCACCCAACCTTAGGTCTATAGGATGCTGATAGAAGACTTACACCTAATAGATAAATTAAATGGGATGATCATGTGTGGAGGAAGCTTGCTGCATATAGAGGACCTAAACTAGATTGAAACTAGGATGGTGACATAAAGGGAATTATCCACCACTAGTGGATGATAATGTGGGGAGGAAGCTTTCTCCACAAAGAGGACGTAAACTGGATGGAAACTAGGATAGTGCCAAAAAGGTCGTTATACACTATTGGTGGATGGTCATGTGGGGAGGAAGCTTGCACCACATAGAGGACCTAAATTAGATGAAAGTTAGGATGGTGCCACAAAGGGAGTTATCTACCATTAGAGGATGGTTACGTAGGGAGGAAGCTTGCTCCACACAGAGGAGCTAAACTGAATGGAAACTAGGATTGTTCCATAAAGATCGTTATCCACCACTAGTGAATGGTCATGTGGGGAGGAAGCTTGCTCCACATAGAGGACCTAAACTGGATGGTGCCATAAGGGCGTTATCCATCACTAGAGGATGGTCATGTGGGAAGGAAGATTGCTCCACACAAAGGACCTAAACTGGATGAAAACTAGGATGGTGCCATAAAGGGTGTTATCCACCACTAGCGAATGGCTATGTGGGGAGGAAGCTTGCCCCACACAAAGGACCTAAACTAGATTGAAACTTGGATGCTGTCATAAGGGGCATTATCCACCACTAGCTGATGGTCATGTGGGGAGGAAGCTTAATTCACATAGAGGACTTAAACTGGGTGGAAATTTGGATGGTTTCATAAAAGGAGTTATCCATCACTAGTGAATGGTTACGTGGTGAGGAAGCTTACTCCACACAGAGGACCTAAATTGGATGGAAATTAGGATGGTGCCACAAAAGGCATTATCCACCACTAGAAGATGGTCATGCGGGGATGAATCTTGCTCCACACATATGACATAAACTAGATAGAAAATAGGATTGTGCCATAAAGGGCGTTATCAACCACTAGTGAATGGTAATATGGGGAGGAAGCTTACTCCACATTTAAGGACATAAACTGGATGGAAACTAGGATGATGACACAAAGGGCATTATCCACCACTAGCATATCTAATCCTTAAGAAGGGAAGAATACTAACCTAAAGGAGAAGAAAATTGGAGGGAGCTAGGATGGTGCCACGAAGGGCGTTATCCACCACTAGCACTTCTAATCTTAAGGAAAGAAATAATCCTATCTTAAAGGAAAAGAAGGTTGGAAATGATTGATTGATGATTTTTTAATATGATCTCATCTCTTTAAATTTGGAGGGGTGATTTTGATGTTTAATTGATACTCATCAGGTATGATAGTTATTGGAGAGCCACCCAAATGATAGGAAGTATCTAGTGTGGTATCTCCAGTATTGATAAATTGATATGAACCTCTCTCATATCTCATATATGAGGTGAACGATCTAGTCAATGTTGATTCAAAGTTTCCATCAATCTTGTGATAGACTAAAAAGGTCTCCAAAAGACTATATCCAAATCTCTTACTTTGAAAGTCCTGAGGTGACACAATTTATCACGATCTAAATCATACATGACTTATGTAATTTCAAATTTTATTGAGTTTGAGAGCAACTTTCTTTGAGGCCTTCGAGCTCCTCCAATGAGAGTTGGGCACTCTACTCAGTTGTGACTCAATTTTTTAAACCAATTTCCTGCAATATAAAACACACCTCTAAATGAGAACAATCTTGAACCCAACATAGAGTGTTATTTTATGGAGTGGATTTTAAACGAAATGATGCCTATGTTTAAGGACTCATATATTTCCCTCAAGAATGAGATTTTGATTTTTATCAGGAGTAGAAGATTACTACTTTTTATTAAAAAAATTTCTCTTAACCATTTTGACCCTATTAAAATGACAAGTGGGAACAAATTCATATGTACAGTGAGAAGTAGAGTGACTCCAATTAACCCAAAAAGGGCTAATGGTGTGGTATTTGTTGACCCATATTAAGTTTCATGGAAACTGAATTGTGGTTCTCCCTTATATATATATATATATATATATATATATATATATATATATATATATAATATTTCTAATGGTTAAAGTTGGAGAGAGAAATTTAATCTTTTTAATTCTCTTGCATGGCTATTTTGTACCTGATAGACTGTCCATGCATAATGATAAATCTAGATTTAAGATTTTTCAAAGCCAAGCTATTAAAGGTGATCAAGCGCTCTATGAAATTTTAAGATTAAAAGGAATACTCTTTCATTTTTTTTTGTTTTTTTTGTTTTGGCACACTTTGCGCGTCTTTTGATCATTTTTTCCTTTTGAGTTTTGCCGCACTTTACACATCTTTTGTTTTTTAATTTTTGACAAGAGGCTTTATCTCCTTTAAAAAACCTTAAAATGATCGTTCTTTTTTATTTTAAACCATGATTATATCTCAAGTATAATAGAAGAAAACTCATTCTCTTATGCAAAGAAGAATAATCCTAAAATTGCGCCCAATCTTTTAATAAGAATATTAACTTGACTTAAAAAATCGATGAATTAATTCAAAGAATGCAAGAGATGTATATTAAGATAGAAAATTATGAGAAGATTGAGAAGATTTTCATTTCTAAAATCAACTCAAGTTTGAAACAGATTTTAATTTAATAATCAAATCGATCCATAGAAGTGGCGGGAGGGAGAGGCCTTTAAAAGAGGTTTTGCCTTGCAAGGTCCAAAATAAATCTAAATTAAATTTCCTTGGGAAAATCATGATTTGAATTTAAATTTCAATTTTAATTTTGAAGTCACACTGACCATTAAGGATAATATACTTCCTCGAAAGGCAGAGATAAAATCTCCTAAAATGGATTCTAGCAATACGGAGCTTGAGAGACTTACACTACGACGTCCATAAAATAAACTAATGTCATTGCACTAATGGGTTTCCTCTGCTGCGACGCTTGCTAAGATGGTCCCACTATTTAATGAATCGATGCATCGCTTTGTTGGTAGATTATGGCCTGAATATTTAAAATTATAACGTCATAGTGCTGTTGATAGTTGAGTGATGTGAGGTTTATGTGGTACTCCCTTGACTTAACATAGCTTGAATTTGGGATTGCGACATTGTGTAGATAAATATTAAGCTTTGCGGCACTGCCTCCTTCAATACCGTGGCACTATCAAATAGTGACTGAGAGCTACCATGTCCATATTTGGATTCTCTAGCGAAGTCAATGATGGCACCCAATGGTATAATGTCTAATGCCAAGACGCTATACCATACTTAAAAATTTTACCCATTTAATGTATTGTCTATAAAATCTCAACGAAAATAACATATTTTTACTGACCAATTAATACATAAAATATAACATTATTTATACTTATCAATCTACTAAGCCACTTGAGGAATCAAGGTGGAAGCTTACTAAGAGCAATCGTATGGAAACCCCTCACACTCCTTCCCCCTTTCACACAACCTCACATTCTCCTTTTCCAATGCTCTAAGACCTCTCACAAAGCTCTCTCTCAGAATCCCTTCAACAGCTAAAAGATCTCTTAAGAGACTTATATGAAATATTTTATAAAAGGCTTTAAAAAATATTAAAGTTTTAATTCTATTGCTTTTGATCGTATAGTATGATCTAGAATCATACTATATGATTAGCTCAATTTATTTAGTTAATACTACATAAAGAATAAGGATCTCATATGATTAGTTCAATTTCTTGAATCTATCTTCTAGTTTGAGTTCAGAATCATACAATATGATAAGTTCAATTGAATATGATTTTTTTCCACTATGATCGCTAGCTATTTATTATTATCTTGGGATCATATTGGGTCATATAATATAATGAGGGTCATTATAAAGTACATTTTGATGAATTAATTAATCCTAATTCATCACTAATCACAAGATTAAATTAGATAAGATATGTTAATATCATCCAGTATGATTAGAATCGTAAAGGATGATTAATTCAAATTTTGAGTTTTAATTTATTGCTTAGTTTAATAATTAGAGGTTGGGGATTTTTAATTTAACCTAATTTTCTTCTATGATATGGATTGTATTGTATGATTAGTTTAAAAACATAATTATAGAATTAGCCATAGTTAATTATTTTTTTGATAGGTAATCGTACAACAATATGATTAGTTCAAAAAAATTAATTATCCATTTTCTCACTGCACTTTGTATATTTGTTTGTGCACAATCACAAAATTAGCATACACCTTTATATGGCATAGACTCAAGAAATATAAAAGTATAAACTCTTTTAACACATCCTATTCTAGCCAAACCTGAGCCCTAAATGATCTTGAAAGGTGTATAATGTATTTAAATGTTAGTACACATAGAAATGAATATATAATATAAATTCTAGGATAAAAGAAAATTTAATCAATAATATTTATCATCATCAAAATCATAAGCTCAACATCTTGGATTATAACAATCTCTCACTTTTTTATGATGATAAATATTTTTTGGTTAAAATTATAAGATAATTATATTTCTTCCTAAGCTCCCCCTCACTAAATGTAGTATTTAAAAATAAGGAAATAAACCATTTAAATTAATTTTTTTATTTATTATTAGCAAATTATTAAAACACAAATATAGAAAGAAAAAATATTGAAGTAGTCCCCCTTTTGACATCACAAAAAGAGACAATAAAACAAATAATGACAAAAGAAATAAAAAAGCTAATAGAAGACACCAACACTAAACAAGGCTTGATCATCCTCTCACTACTGCTGGAGCTTGCTAGTGTTGCTGTTGGAGTAGAACATGCTGCTAGTTAGGCCACTCCCATTGCTAATTAGTCTCTTAATAAAGGGTGGCAGTATACATTTCCAGTCATTTTAGTTGCTAAATGCTAAAGTTGTAGTGATGAGTGGGAGCTGGTGCTGGAGCTGGAGCTCCCCCTGCATCAATGATAGGTGTGTTCATTAATGGCTTCATTAAACCTAGGGTCTACTTGACATTTGGAATAACTATCTAATATAGCCCTAAAGAGTTTTTCTCTCACTATTTGAGAATAAAGAACAAGTCCAAATGAAAGAAGGAATAGAAGGATTGTGTGATAGAAACCTTAGAATCCCTTTCAATTTATATAGCTTTCAATATATCGTACAGTTTGATATAGATCATACGATACGATTATATGAATTTAAATCATCTGGACAATTGATAGAAAAAGGTGGTCAAGTCATATAATACAATCAGAATTGTATTGGATAATCTTCATTAAATTCATCATCTTGCAGAGTTAGCCTATACTCTTTTTGATTAATGGATAATATAGTACAAATTAGGTATTCATACAGAATGATTTATAATTAATATCATATCAGCTAAATTGAATTCTCCCAATGGCTATCAACATATAAATCGTATAGTATGAATGGGTTGATCGTATAACATGATCATCAATTATTAGTTAAATTAGAACCGTTGAAATCACAAATGGTGAGGATGTGTTGACTGTACAATATGATTGAGGTTTATAGATTGTAATGTGAACAAATTTTTAGAATGTCGTAATATATTTATGTTGACTAAGGAAAGTTTTATCATATCTTTGTTTTACACTAAATCAAAGAAAATAAGTAAGCTTTCCCATCATACTTGAAAGTTTGTGAGGGTTGTTAGACCTTTAAGAACTAGCCCGCGGTTAACCAATAAAGAGGGGGGGGGGGGGGGGGGGGGGGGGGGGGTGAATTGGATATTTTAAAAAATTCTTTAGTAAAAAAGAAATTATTTAAAAATGGTTCAAAACCACACCCGATAATCAATACAACGAATATGAAAATAAGAAAATTTCATAGTAAAGAAATAAATCATATTTTTTAACCACACATATAATTACATAAAATAATTAGAATGAACACACCAGAATTTATAGTGGTTCAGTCAACCTAACCTATGTCCACTCATTGGAGATTCTCTTTCCAAGTATTACACCAAATAGTAGTGACTCTTCTTTCGCTCCCACAGTAAGGTAGAGAGCTTGTATAGACACTATTTCACTACCCTCGTGTGGCAGATAATTGTGACTCTTTTACAAGCAGAGAACCTCAACTCTATTTTCACCCTTTAAGTAAAGTTCAGAGAATCACAACTCTATTTTTACCCTCCTGGTGATTGTCAAAGAACCACAACTCTATTTTCACCCTCCTAGTGATGGTCAGGGAACCACGATCTTTGTTGAAGAACTTCTTCTCTAATGCTATAGAGAATCCAGGCAGATGCTTGTAGATAATAGGAAAGATTCTTTCATGGAGAAACCTTATGAATTCCCTCACAAAATCCCTCTCTTCTTTTCTCCCTCAATGCTCTCTCTCCTGATATCTCAACATCAAAAGATTTTTTAATATGAGTATTAGAAAACATGAAGTAGTGGGCTTCAAAGAACCCTAATTTTGAAGATATATGTCTTATATTATTATAGTATGATACACGTATCATACAATACAATCATTATAATTCAAACCCATCCAGTAAGGTTATGCAGACAAATTGTTCAACCTTTATAACATTTTATACAGTGTAATCCAAACATTATACGATACAAAATGTATAAATTCCTTCTATTCATTTGGGATGACCCTTGGGATGGTCAACTTTGTACAATATTGATTATCCAAAATTATGGACATCGTACAGTTCGATCAGTACAAAAATCATGGATTTCATTTGGTACCATCTCTAGGATGATTAATTTCATACATGACAAATCATATTTTACAAACTAGATTATACAGTACAATTGATAATAATAATTATCCATAATTTGATTGCCTACTATTAAGGGATTAATTAAGAAAGATTTTAATTAGGGCGTATAATATGAACCAAATCATACTGTTTGATCAACATATAATTAGTATCTTTCTTAGACTTTGGTGGCCAAGGTTTTGACAAAGCACAATAGATTATATAGTACAAATTAAAATTGTACAGTATGTAACAAGGTCGTATAATATGAAGCCAAAATTATATAGTAGATTGTACTTAAAAACTACTCTCTCAAAAATATTGTTCTCTCTCCCCCTGTGCTTGTGCAAGGTTATTCATCAAAGATATCCATCCAATTACTTGATCTGATTCAAAAAAAAGGAAAAAATACATAACAAAATCAAAACTGACTATAATCCTAGTTAACTCAGTCTTGAGTTTGATCAAAATTGCAAGTGAATTTTTTGAAACATTAGAACACACAAAATAAAGTAGAGTATTATAGAAAAAGGAGAAAACAATAACAATAACAATAATATTTGTTATTATTAAAACCATAGTGCTTGGATTAGCTTTATAATAATCTCCCCCTTTTTTATGATGGTAAATATTATTATTTTTGGATTTTCAAAAAATTGCTTTCCTCTAAACTCCCCCTTAGATGATAATCAACTGTGAGAAAAGAGAGTTTAATTTCTTTTATTATTATTTAATATGAATACAATAATAAATAAAAAATATAATAATAAATAATAAAATACCAAATAATAAAATATAATAATAAACAAAATACTATTTCTCTTTTGACATCACAAAAAGAGGGAAAATAGCAGGAAGGAAAAAAAAAAAGATGAAAGCATAAAAAAAAGACCCAATATGACTAACAACTCAAGGTAAAGAAAAACATCACATATATGAAAGCTCTCATGGGCAATTTCAGAATTTAACAAACTTACTCTACAAATAAAAAAGACCAAATAAGATAAGTGTTAACTTTATTGCAACCTCAGGATTTAGATTTTAGAGTTTGCTCACCCACCTTAACATCTTCACATAGTAAAATCCTTTGTTTTGAAAAAATCTAATTTAAGAATTACAATTAGATAAGAAAAATTAAACTTTTTAGACTGATAGCATGAAATATATCAAATGGAATATAACTCTAAAAGTGATGAATGAAGAGCCAAGATTTTTAAAATCAAGTATTAAATATATTATGAAACACCTGAATTTTCTAAGATTAAAAGATTTTCCAGAAAGAAAAGCTAATTTAAGTTGGGCTCATTTTGTTCCTCTTTTATTAGCTTTTGGCATACATTGTGCATCTTTTGTTTTTGATATACTTTTACTTTTGGTGTTATTGCACATCTTTTGATTATGGGCTCATTTTATATCTCTTTTTATTTTTTACAAATTGCTTCCTATATATATCTTTAAGAATCTTAGTTGTAAATATTATCTTCCAAATAAAAGAGAAGATTAACTCACTCTCTTATATTGGGAGGAATAATCTACAAAATAAACTCATTCTTTCTAATAGGAATAAATAGACTGATCTATAAAAGAAAATGAATCTCATTTGTTAAATTGCAGAATATATTCATGATTTAAAAAATGTAGTAGAATGAAAATGTTTTCATTTAAATCATCTCAACTCCAATTTGATTTAGATTTTTAAGTTCACACAAGGAATTAACATGTAAAGGAAATAAGAAGGGATATGTAAATTCATGAATTTTATCCTTTTAGTTTTAATTATGTCAACAATTTCTTATCTAAACTTTTAAGCTAGAATAGAAGTAATTTTATTACAAACAAAAAAGAGCATTGCAGTAAGAGTTCATTTATACAATACGATCGAAGTCGTACAATATGATTTAATTTGTACAGTACCAGTACAAGTCATACAGTACGATCAACATAAACAACTTTCTTTTAATTATAGAATTCTCTAGCAAAGAGCACATGAAGGAGATATAAGTGCACATAACCTACTTGAAAGAAACAAATACTAAAAAATAAACAATAATTAAAATTTTTTAAAATAAGAAAAGAAAACCATAAGAGGTGCTGAAAAGAAAAATGTGATACTGAATCAAAGCAAAAAATTACAAAAGGAAAAAATAGACATAAAAGTAAAGGTACATCATGAACATACTAGAACAGAGGTGGAACCTTATCAGAAGGTGGCTGTAGAGGTGGTTGGAAGAACTAGCTAAAGCTGTCATAGCTGAACTGGATGGAGGTGAACTACTATTAAATATTTCCAAATTGCTCCCTGAACCAATCCATATCATTATCATGTTGAGTTTAGTGTTGGTCTAGGCGAGTCTCAAGTCTATCAAATTGCTGAATCAAATCCTCATACGGGTAGTGGTGAGGAGGTGGTGCAAGTGTAGGACCAGCTACATGAGCATCATCTCCTTCCTCATCAAATAGTGGGTCTTTTGGTTCTTGTTCCCAATGAAAAAAGCACACATAAGGAGGCATCCGAGAAGAGGATTAGAGTTTGCTCAGGAGGAGAAACATATGTTATGTTGTATTTTTATCCAAGATATACCCAATCACATGTCCTAGAGCGATGTTTAGCTTTTTTCTAGTGGTTGGGAGTTGAATGGAAGTGAGGTTTTAGATGTTATCAATTAACATTTGGGCTTCATCCATTTGGGTGTTTGACACTATTAAGTAAGTGAAAATTAAAAATAGGGGAGTGAAGTTTATTTAGCCTCTAGCTTTATGGATGTTTGATGTTCTCAGAACATGCTGGATAACCCTAGCATTTTGATTAAGAGTGTGAACCAAGGGTTGGTGGTAGTTCAGAGCAACATTTCTTAGCAGTAGATTTATAACACTCTAGTCAAAATTAGATCTGGAGGCTATAATAAGGGGTTTATTTCCTTGGGTGTTTAACTAAAGATGGATTCCTATGACCTCTTTGGTTATTATAACATTTTGGCAACAAACACGGGAAGACATTATAGTGGTATCTCCACTGATCCTAAGATTTGCAAAGAACTCATATAGGATTTCAAAGTGGAAAGGATAGACCAAAGTCATAGGGAATTAAAGTGTAGTGGAATTGAAAAGACTTATTACCAGAAAGATTAAGGCCTGTTGATTAAGAAGCATAGGAGTTATCTTAGCTTCTTTATATTTATAGTAGGCAGCTTCATATGAAGTTGTTAGAAAATGTTCGTCAGTAGGGTTGTGAGAGGTGGAATCACCCTCAGTTTGGTGACTAAGCTTTCCACTGCCAGCCATTGCATATATTGGGATTGTCAGAAGGAGGATTAGAAGGAACATGTGAAAAATTTGAATGGATTGGGACAGTTTAAATAGAATTCCAATGGATCATACAGTACGATATGGAGATCAATGATCATACGGGACTATCACAAGTAATCAATTTGGCCAGACAATTTGACATCATACTAGATGATTATAGATAGGGATATTGTCCTGAAGAGTTAGGCAGTATAACCTTTGACCAAAAGAATCGTATAGTATGAACAATAATAAATGTCGTACCAACTGAAATGAATTCGTCCCAATCTAGATTGACACATGGATCATTTAGAAGAACAAGTTTTTGTACTGTATGATTGTCAATCATAGATTCAATATTGTTCATCCATTTAGCCAAGGGTTATGATCAAAGCAGTACTGTGCATATCATACATTACGATAGAAGAATAATTTTTATTTATGCTTTACAGGAAAAAAACAACGAGGTTCAGTAAAGTGGTTTGTATGATGATCATGACACCATTATAAAGAATGATAGTAACGAAACAAAAAGAAAAAAAATAAAAACAAAAATAAAATCATCAACAAAAACAAATTAAGTACTAAAAAGAAAAATTAAATAAAGTCATAAATAAATAAGAATATAAAACAAAACACATACATTTAGAAACTCATGAATGGATGATTTCAATTGATTGGATATAAATATCGAGCCCAAAAACCACATGCTCCCACTAGGTCTTTTGTGAGAGCCCTTAAATATGATGATCATGGAAAAATAGTGTTGGGAGCCCAAGTGAGTTTGGGCCCCTTCTTGAATTTGGATAAATCATCAGAATGCATGCCTTGCTATGGTTGATGCAACTTAGGCCTCCACACTAAATGTGTTAGACATTGGATTTTGCAAGTGCATCTAATGTGTCCTAACATGACATAGGAAAAATATCTAGTAACAGGAAAAGGGTAAACTAACCGATGATAGTTATGATTTCTATTCCTAGGTTTATGAGATACATGACATAATGAGTGCTTAATAACATGTTTATTTTGAAGAGCCTTTACTTTTTCTAACAAAATTTTATTAGCAGTTTCTAGAGCTGATATTTCATTTTTTAAGGAGCTCACTAAGATCTAAAATATTAACACATGTTTCTAACTCTTTAAATGATTTTTCTCAATCAAGATGCAATGCTTTCAAAGAATCATGTGTTTTAGATAAAACATTATATTTCTTATTCAATGCATCAAACTCATCCAGTAAAGTCATATAATCCTTATCTAAATCAGAGCCATCTTTTTTGAGCATTTAATTTTCTTTTTGCAGAATAGAGCATTCAACTTTCAAGCTAGTGTACTCACTTTTTTGTTACCTGTAAGAATCATGAATCTTTTTTGAAACATCAAGTAATTCATCATATGAAAGTTGACATACCTCATCTTGATCAGATTGATCAAGATAGCTGTTTGCCATTAAGCACAAATTTGTTACCTCATCTTCTTCTTTTGTTCTAGATGAATCTAAAGCAGAGACAATTAAAATGGTTTTTAAGATCTTTGCTTGCCATTATAGGACTTTGCTTTTTCTTCAACATTTTCCTTGATTTGGTGACCTTTAAGATTTGGGCAATCAGTTTTAACATGCCCTAGTTTCCTGCATTCATAATAGACAATATCATTAGAAGCTTTAAAATTTCTATAATTCTTACCTTTACTTCATTGCTAATGATTCTTTTTCTTTTTTCCATAGAAAGCTTCAAAAATGTCGAGTCATCAGTGTGATTTCTTCTTCTCCTCCATCAGAGGAACTGTTTGAATCATTAGCCTTTAAGGCTACCATTTTGTCCTTTTTTCTTTCTACTTGATCAGATTGCCTTTGGTTTATGCTTTATTCTTAGGCGATTAGAGATCCAAGTAAGTTGTCAATAGAATAAATATTTAAATCCTTGGATTATAATATAATAGTTATTTTGGAATCATATGAAGAAGGTAAACAACATAAAATCTTATTTACTTTTTTAGAATTTGATAATTCTTTACCTAGAGCATGCATAGATGTAATGATTTATGTAAACCTATTATACATTTCAGATATGAATTCACTAGGTTTCATCCAAAAGAGTTCATAATCATGGAGAAGAAAATTTAACCTAGATTATTTCACTTCACCTATTCCTTTGTAAGTAATGCATAACTTGTCCCAAATTTCTTTTCTAGTTATGCAAGTAGATACACATGTAATCTTCATATTTTGAAGCACAAAATATAGAGTTTAGGCATTTAGCATTCAATTGGGTTAAATATCTATCATTAGTACTACATTTAGGAAATGGTATTTCATTTTTAATGTCGTTTAGTAAACGTGAAGGTGCAAAATATCCTTCATGAACTGACATCCACATGCGATAATTAAATAATTGTAACAAAGTAGACATATAAATTTTCCAAAAATTAAAAGGAATATTATCAAATAGAGGTGGTCATGTGATTAAATATCATTCCATAGTATTTTGATTTCCAAATTTTTCCATTGATCATTTTTCAAAATTTTTCTAAAACCTAATTTATGAATCCCGCTCTAATAGCACTTGAAAGTTTGTGAGGGTTTTTAGACCAGTAAGAATTAGCCTATGTCTAACAAAGAGAGGGGTGAATTGGATATTTAAAAAAGAAATAGTGAAAAAGAAAATTTTAGAACTTTCAAACCCACACATGGTAATCAATACAACTAATATAAAAATAAGTAAATTTCACAGCAATGAAATAAATCAGATTTTTCAACCACACATATAATTGCAGAAAATAAAGTACAAAAAATAATCAAAATGAACACACCAAAATTTATAGTGGTTCAGTCAACCTGGCCTATAAAAGTTCGTGACTGTGGTTAAACTCTAAAGAACTAGTCCCTAGGATAACTAAGTGGGAGCGGGGGGCGGGGGGGGGGGGGGGGGGGGGGGGGGTGAATTGGTTGTTTTAAAAATTTATTTAAGAAATGAAAAGTTGAAACCTCTTGATGCAAAAATAGAACTAATTTTGCAATAACAAAAAAAGAAAGTTATTTTGACCACAGATCAAATCACAAAAAAGTGCAGAAATAAATGTGATAAAAGTAGTAAGAAAGAACACACTAAATTTTATAGTGCTTCGGTCAAATATGACCTACATCCACTCCTTGGAGACTTCCTCTCCAAGTAATGCACTAACCAAAAGCGACTATCCTTTTGCTCTAACAACAAGGTGGAGAGGCCTCTATAAATGCTGTTTCATCTCCCCGGTGAGCAAAGAGCCATGAGTTTTTTACAGGCAAAGAACCTTAACTCTATTTTCACCCTCTTGGTGATGGCCAGAGAACCACAAATCTATTTTCACCCTCCAGGTGATGGTCAAAGAACCACAATATTTGTTGAAGAACTTCTCTGAAGCCATAGAGATTCCAGGCAGACACTAGTAGGTATTAGGCAAGATTCTTGCTGGGAGCAACCTTGTGAATCCCCTCAAAACTTCTCACTAATAAAATCTGCTTCTCTTCTCTCACCAAGCTCTCCTTTTTCTCTCCCTAAAGCTCCCTCTCAAGAAGAATAAGCAGCCAAAGATGTTAGCATTAGAGACCCATAAAAAAGGGCTTAAAAACCCTAATTTCCAAGCCATCTGTCTTTTGTACGTACAGTATGATAGACATATCGTATGATATATTCAATTAATTCAGACTCATACAACAAGATCATTCAGATGAGCTATTCAACTTTTATAATACATTGTGCTATATGATCAATAATTGTATTGTACGATATATAGAAATTCCTTCTTTTTGTTTGGGATGATCCTTGGGATGACCAACTTCATACATGGGTAATCGTCCATCACTATGGACATCATATGATATGATCACAAAAAAAAAAAATCATAGATTTCATTTGGTATGATCAATGGGATGACCAGTTTTGTACACAGGTAATCATACAGTACAAACTAGTTTATATTGTATGATCAATCATAATAATTGTCTAATATTTGATTGCATGATATCTTAGGATTAATTAAGAAAGATATTAATTTGGGCATACAATACGGTCCAAATCATATTATATGATCAATACATAATTAGTATCTTTCTTAATCTTTGGAGGCTAGGGTTTGGCAGAGCATAATAGAATGTACGATACGAATTAAAATGGTACAAGATGATACACGTATTGTATAATACATAGACAAATTATATAGTGCAAATTATAAAAAAAGAAAGACTCTCAATAACTTTTTCCTCTCTCCCCCTATGTGTGTGCAAGGTTGCTTAGCAAATATATCCACCCAAATACATGATATGACTCAAGAAAGAAAAAAAGTTATAGAATAAATTAAAGCTTATAGACTATAACCCTAATCTACCCAATCTTGAGCTGATCAGAATTGCAAGTGAATGGTGGACTGAATTCCTAAAATGTTAGTACACATAGAACAAAACATAATATCATAAAAATAGTAGAAATCAATATTAGACACAATAATGTTTATTATCATCAAAAAATAAATATAGTGCAGATTAGATCAAAAACAACCTACGCCCACTCCTTGGAGACTCCCTCTCCAAGTATTGCACTAAATACTAGTTTCTCTTTTTTTACTCCCATAACAAGGTGGAGATGCTTGTACGGATACTATTTCACCTCCCTGGTGCAGCAGGGAACCGTGACTCTTTTACAGGTAGAGAACCTCAACTCTATTTTCATCCTCCAGGTGATGGTCAGAGAATCACAACTCTATTTTTACCCTCATAGTGATGGATAGAGAACAACAATTTTATTTTTACCCTCTTAGTGATGGAAAGAGAATCACAACTCTATTTTTACCCTCATGGTGATGGTCAAAGAACAACAATAATTGTTGAAGAACTTCTTCTTTGGAGCAATAGAGAATCCAGGCAGGCACTTATACATACTAGGAAAGATTCTTACTTGGAGCAACCATGTGAATCCCATCATAACTTCTCCCTCACAAAATCTACCTCTCTTCTCTCACCAAGCTCTCCTTCTTCTCTCCCTAAAGGCTCTCTCTCTCCTGAAGTCTCAACTACCAAAGATTCTTTAATAGGAGTATTAGAAAACCTTAAGTAGTGGACTTCAAGAAACTATAATTTTCAAGAGATTCATCTTCTATTTGTATAGTACAATACATGTATCGTACCCTATGATCAGTGTATTTCAGATTCATCTTGTAAGGTAGTGCAAACAAACTATTAAACCTTTATTTATACAATATAATCAAAATATCATATAGTATAAACTATAGAAATTCCTTCTGTTTTTTTGGGATGACTCTTGGGACACCCAACTTCATACAATGTTGATCATCCAAAATTATGGACATCATATAGTTCAATAGTACAAAATCTTGGATTTTGTTTGGTATAATCTCTGGGATGACTAATTTTGTACATGACCTATTCTATTATATGAACTAGATCGTACAATACGATTGATCATGCCAAGCTCTAGGAGCTTGCTTTAGCCCATATACTACAATTTTCAATTTATTTATGTGATTGAAAAAATTTGGTTTTTTAAATTTGGAGGGTTATTCTATCTATACATCTTCCTTCATAACCCCATTTAAAAATACACTGTTTATATTTATTTGATACAACTTGAACCCTCTAAAGCAAGCAAAGGCTAACAGCACTATGATGGCTTTTAACTTTCTGCAAGGAAAAAAAGTCTCTTAAAAATCTATGCCTTCTATTTGATTGTACCCATTAGCAACTAATACGGTCTTATTCCTAATCACTACTCTAGAGTCATTCATCTTATTTTTTAATAACCACTTGGTTCCTATAACACTCTTGTCTACTAACTAATTCCCAAACATTATTCCTAACAAATTGATTTCAATTCTTCTTGCATAGCTAGGATCTAAAATTCATTATATTAGGCATGATCTATAATTCTGGGTTCTACCATGGAGATAAATATAAAATGATTAACCTCCTCATCAAATCCATGCATAGTTCTAATTCCTACAGATGGTTCTATTAAGATGAGTTATCTAGAATGACTAGATGAATATCTCCAATCTCTAGGCAATGACTTATGAGGTTCTACTTGCTCTTAGGTCAATGGATTCCAGTCCTTGGGTAACTTCTGCCTTTTTCATCATTTAAACTAGGCTCTATAGTTCTATTAGATTCATCAAATATAATATGGGTGGACTCCTCTACCACTATGGTCCTCTTATTAAATATAATATAGGCTTTACCTATATAAGATTATCCTCAGAAGACTCCATCAAATTTTGGATCAAATTTTCTTAGAGGAGATTCACCATTGATAAGAATTAGACATCTACACCCAAAGATAAGTAAATGAGAGAGATTGGGTGTCCTAGCCTTTTGGATATAACATTAACCCTATTTAACACACAATAAACCATATTCACTACTTCTACCCAAAAGTTTATAGGGAGTGAGTATTTAGCTAATGTAGCCCTATCAGCTTTTATTAAGGTTCTATTCTTCCTTTCAGCTATCTTATTCTACTAAGGGCTACTTGGGGCATAAAAGTTATGTTATATTCCAAACTCCTTGAAAAAGATTAAAACTTATCATTTTTAAATTATCCACCATGATCACTGTGGATAGTTAAAATTTCACATTCTAATTTCCTTTGAGTCTAAGGGGAGAAAGTTCTAAACTCCTTAAATGTTTCACTTTTAGAAGATAATAATCTAACACATGTGAATCTATAATATTAATCAACAATCATATATCCATAAGTTTTCCCTCTTAAGCTAGGTGTACTAATGGGTCTAAATAAGTCTATATGAAGGATTTCTAGTGGCTTAGAGATGATGATGTGCTTAATGGAATGAAATGATGATTTGACTTATTTCTTAGTTGATAAACATCACAAAGGTGATCCTTAGAAAAATATAGATTGGGTATGCCTCTAACTAGGTCTTTTTGGGTGATATTCCTAAGTGTGTTTATGCTTCATTAACATAGTTTCCTGTACTATATCTAAGATTAATCAATAATAGATTTTAAATGCAAAGAATTTGAATAGTCAAAATAATTCAAATCAAGCATATATATGTCGTTAATTATTTTTCCTTGTAAGATAATTTTTTTAAGCTTAATGTTGGCCATTAAAAGAGAAGCATAATACTAAGTTAAGTGTGGCAGAGATGAGGATGCTCAGGTGGATGAGTGGCTTTACCCATAGAGATAGGATACGAAATGAGCATATACGTGAAAAGGTTGGAGTAGCTCCAGTAGAAGATAAGATTAGAGAGAGTCGCCTTAGATGGTTTGGTCACATTAAACGGCGGCCTTCCGATGACCCGGTTAGGAGAGTAGAGGTATTAGATTTGACTTATGTTAAGAAAGGTAGGGGTAGACCTAAAAAGACTTGGTTAGAAAATATTAGGAATGACCTTTCTTTATTAGATTTAAATGAGAATTTGACTTTTAATAGAACTCAATGGAGAAAAAGGATTCATGTAGCCGACCCGACGTAGTGGGATAAAGGCTTGATGTTGTTGTTGTTGTTGTATTAAGTATTTAATACACTATGAGAAAACAAGGGATTACCATCGAAGCTTCCAGCGGATATATATATATATATATATATATATATATATATATATATATATATATATATATATATATATATATATATATATATATATATATATATATATATATATATATATATATATATATATATATATATATATATATATTGGCATCATTTGTGACAAAATTATTACGGCATCATTTTTGACAGAATAGTCGTCAGTATTATTTCGATGATATTTACGTATGTTTATATATTGGAATATGTAAGCATATCATCTAAAGCGACATATTTTACACCAAAAAACTCGACATATTTACTGGCATATTAGACGCCGGTCATTTTAAACACAATGAAATATTACCATCATAACAGACATCAAAAAAGCTTTTGGCATTTTATATGCCAAAAAGTTTGCTAGCGAAAGCCCTATTTCTGACCCGAGCCCATTTGGATTTTCATTTCCTTCTGCCATTTCATTTGAAGTCTCCACTCAGCCTTTGCGCCTCAGCGTCACCCTAAAAATTTGTTAGGAATGTTAGGCCCTTATGAACTAGTCCCAAGGCTAATGAAAAAGGGTGAATATGTATACAAAACACAAATAAATATTCATTACAGAAATTAAAGTGCGGAAATTAAATAAGGAAATAAAAAAGGGAAGAACACACCAGATTTATAGTGGTTCAGTCAAACCTTGACCTACGTTCACTCCTCGGAGGTACCCTCAAAGTATTGCACTAAACTCAGTGTCTCCTTTAGCCCCCATAACTAGGCAGAGAAGCCCTTACCAAATCACTTCCACCTTTCCCAGTGCGGTGGAGTAGCAGGGTCCTTTGACACCAAAGAGATCTTCTTCTTTTTGTGAACTTTCCTCAAGACAAGCCTTAAATCCGATGGTACTAAGATGCAAGCTCGCCGGAGCAACCGTGTGTAATCCCCCTCCACACTCCCTTGAGTCCCCCTCCAAGGATCTTCTCCCTCTTTCAAACTCCACCTTTTCCTCTCTCCCTTTCAAGCTCTCTCTTCATGTTTCCCCCAAAAGAACAAAGCTACAATGGCTGCCAAAGACCAAGTGTTTTATCAAAGCTTAAATAGAAGAGTTCAAAACGAGCTCATTAATGCAACTTACTGATATTATCATCCAGCCCGATATAAATATCGGCCTGACTGATCAGCGTAAATTATGCTCAATCAGCCTGATCGGTTAGGGACAGTCAGAAGAAATTTGTTCATATTGTCCAGGATGATAAAATATCATATGGGCTGATTAGTTCAACTTCGAGCACAAATCATCTTGAACATAGCCTTGAATAGAGGCTGACCGATGTCAATCATCCAGGACATCATCCTGGTCAATTTTGCGATCAGCCCGGCCGATGTGATCATGTAATCATCCTTAATTCCTTTTCTTAATTACCAGATTAATTTGGGAATAATTATGCTGCATCATCCAGGCTGATGTGTATATTGTCCTAGCCAATTTCCTAAAATAAAGAATTCCTAAATTGATATGGCATATGATTCTTTCTGATTTGAGCCTATCATCCTGGCGGATATAAGTATCATCTAGGCCAATTTGCTTAATGACGGCTGCCTTAATGAGGATGCCCTAATTAGGGTTTCTATTTTTGAACCGATCGTTCAGGCCGATATAAGTATCATCACGGACGATGTTACCAAAATCAGTAAACTCTAGAGAACAGTCAGAAATTCTTCCAAGGTATGTGTGTGCAAGGTTACTTAGCATCAGGAGCCACACAAATTATAATAGACTCAAGAAAGGAAAAAGGGTACAAACTGACTCAGACCTAGTCTACCCAATCTTGAGCTGGTTCTAAATTGTAGTCTGATCTTGTGGACCTGAAATATCAGTAGATAAGAGAGTCATAGAGAAACAAGAGTGTTTGCTATCATCAAAATCATAATCCATGAATTCAGATTCGTAATAATCTCCCCCTTTTTTATGATGACAAACATTCCTAGTTGAATTTACAAAAAAAGAAATCATGTTCTCCTAATCTCCCCTTACTAAAATAAAACTTTAAAAATAGGAGAAATAAAATTTTTTTATTGTTTTTAATTTTTGAAAGAATAAAAAAAATACAAATACAATAATACGTTCTCCCCCTTTAACATTATCAAAAAGAGGAGGGGCACAAAATAATCATAATAACAAATAAAAACCAAAACGATCCTTGATCTAGTGAAAAGGAAAAAAAATCAAATATTCTTAAAATGAGAACGTTACCTCTTGATTTTATTCAAAAACTTAGTAAGGAATGGATTGACCATGCATAATTCATAAAAGGTTAGAAATTAAAAAATTGTTAATTCAAGCTCAAGTTTTTTTTAAAGGCTAAAACACTTTTTAATCCAATATCTAAATCAAGGAATAAATTTGAAGAGAAGCACTAATGTTTCAGAACTCCTTTCATAAAACATATCTAATAGAAGATTAATGCAAAAATTAGTGAATTAAGAATCATGATTTTTTAAGATCAAGTATCGAAAATATTAAGGGTTTTCTTAAGCTTTAAGTAATACAAAAAAGGTAAGCGTACACTTTGTGGGCTCATTTTATGCCTCTTGTCAGTTTTTAGCACTCTTTGCACATCTTTTACTTTTTGATACAATTTATGTATCTTTCTCAATTTGGCGTCTTGCACACTTTTGATTTGACGTCATTGGCCACTTTTTTGATTTGGCATCATTGGCAATTTTTTTTTTAATATGCTACCATTCTGAAATTTTAAAAACAAAAGTAAACCCATTCTATTAAAACAACGAACTACTTGATTAATAAATTTATGAGGTAGATTCAACAACCTGCAAAAGATTCCTTTGCGATAGATAAAATGTAGGGAGATGAAAAAAGATTTAGTTTCAAAATCCAATTTAAAATATGATGAAGATTTTGTATCAAAAGTAAAATAACTTCTTAAGAAGAGAGATAGAGAGATACTATCATGAGTTTCCGTTTTTTGATTGTTTATATAGAAATCAACCATAATTTTCATAAGAATTCAAGAAATTACTGGAGGTAGATTTTTCATTTTTAAAAAAGTGAACGTGTGTGTTGATCAGAGAAAACATTACAACAAAAGGAAAAATAAACTTAAAAAATTAACGAAAAAGAAAAAGAAGAGAAAGAAAGAAAAAAAAAAGAATAAATCCAAAGAAAAACACAGAAAAAATACAAAAAATGAACAAAACATGTAATTACAAAAATCATTAAACAGTAGGTTTAAGCAATTATGAGCCACGAGCCTCCATTTGTCCAGGTATCATATGCTCTCATGAGGTCCTTGGTGAGAGCACGCCTACAAAAATCTTCAACCATCAGTTTTAAGAACCCAAACAGGTTTGGGTCCCTCCTTATGAAAATTAGAATGTAATGCATCTATGTTATGCTGTGAAACATGTAGTTTTGGTCTCCAAACCCAATGTGTACTACGGTGAACAGTGCAAGTGTGTGAGATGTGTCCTAGCATGTCACATGAAAAATATCTAACACCAAGAAAAGGATTTCTTAATCGGTTCGGGTTATAATGCCTTTTCCTAGGTTTTGGATTTAGATCAATTATTGATGTATTCCAATTTCTCTCAAGTGTATTCAATTTTGCTTTAAACCTCAAGTTAGAATTTTCTAAATCAACATCCAAATAGTTCTTTTTTATGCTCATATTCTTTAGAAGAAGCTTTAAAATCAGATTCAAGCGAGGTGTAGGAAGCTTTCAAAGTTTCATGCTCAATAATTAATTCAGAATGTTTTTTATTTAAATCATCAAATTCATCAAGTAGAGATATGTGATTACTATCATTTTGGAGGTGATCTTTAATCAAAATTTTATGTTCTTTTTGTAAAGTCAAAAATTCCAATTTCAAACTAGCATGGGTTTTCTTAAGTTTTCTATATGTTGCTGTTGACCTCATTTTTGTATGAGGTCATTAAGGGACCCATCCAAATCAATCCTGACCCTAAAATCTCTCCAGACCTTAGATAAATCCTGAACTTAGGATCTAATCCAGACCCTATGATCAAGCACACACTTTCAAACTCAAAATCCAGATCAAATCCAAAATCCAGACCCAAATCCAATGATAAAAGGCCAAGTCCTAAAAGCCTTTTTCAGCAAACTTTTAAACACTTCAAAAACCAATCAAATGACCTCCTATTCAGAGTCTGTCAATTGCATATTGATAGGACATGTCTCTGGAGGTAACCCTCCAAATTGGAGCCCATTCTGAGGTCTCTAACCTCAGAATCTAAATCTAAATCCAAAGGCTGTAAAACCTTCAAATATTTACGGCCTATGCCACTGGACCTGCCATCCAGTGGATTTTGACCTTAGAGCCTTCACCAAAGCCTCTAGAAACTTCTAGACCCTTAATCCTGATATGGTGAACAATAAACTGTATTTTTCTGGACTCATCTCTGCCCCCAGTGGGCATGAGCCCAAAATGACCAAAATACCCCTATGGGGCTCAAATAGGGATTTCAAATCAAATGACCTCCAAATTGAATGCAACCACCTCCAGCAAGTTTCAAATATCAAATCGAACCTGCTCGACCCAAATCCAGACCCTCGGTCAACTTAGTTGACCAAGTCAACCTAGGTTGACCAAACAAGCACTAAAGGGTCAAAACAGGCATTTTGACCAAATTGACCCCTCCAGACCTTGGGACCACCTCCAATAGTCTCCAAATATCATTTCAAACTTGTCCAGTCTAGCCCCACCCCTTGGGTCAACCCGGTTGACCCAGTCAACCTCGATTGACCTAGTGAGTCCTTAAGGCTTTGAATGGGTTACTTTAACCCATTTGACCAAATCTAACTCTTAACCTCTCAAAATTCTTTCATTTGACATTTCAAATATTTCTAAACCCACTTTGAGTTAGAACCTAGCTAGTTTGATCAAATCAACTTTTCAATTTTTGGTTAGAGCTCGCTAAACATGTGTTGATTCAAATCATGCTTGGGCTCTAGTCTTTAAGACCAATTACAACCTTTCTTAATGAATCCTAGCCATTATATGGCTGCCACCTCATCAAGCATGAAGGTTGGTTGACTGGTCAACCCAGTCAACAAGCCTTCTAAAGGCTTTAAGGGGTCTAAATGCTCAAACAAGCTCAAGCCATCCCAACCCCTTTGAACCTAACTCACTCCACCAGCATTCAAGACTCTCCCATGTGCCACCTCAGCAGTCAACATGGTCAGTTGACCAGTCAACACTTGGTCAACAAACCTCTAAAGGCCCAAATGGCTTGACCCAAGCTAGCACAATCTTTTCCAAACCCTTCAAACAATTTTTTAAGGTCCCTTCATTGCCACATCAGCAGGCCAAGTGACTTTGGACTGGTCAAAGAGTCAAACCATGCTTTAGAATGGTCAAATGTGGTCAAAACCTCATTTAGACCTAATCATCCTTTAATCCAAACTCATCTAACTGTTTGAAGGCCCTCTAGAACCTTCCTGCATTTAATCTAAACCCTTGGATCAACATCCAATGGAATAGATTAAATCCATATGCCTTAGGAGGACAAAATACCCTTTCCACATAGGATGTCCTTGGCTAGTCCTTGCATCCAGCTTTCTAACCACCCCATGGGCAGGTGGCAGACATCTAGAGGTGCACTCAAGTGATCCTAGCCGTCCAAGTAACTTAGGGTTGTTTTGAATAGGGCAAAACGATGGAAAGAGCCACATTCGAATCCTAGCATTCTCTCACATGTCTAGAGCTCCTCCAGCTTGAATCTCTGTTCCATTGGGCTCCCCAGAGATTCCTCAACATCTCCCCACTCAAAATCCGGCGATCAAACCTTCTCTGGCGATTTTCCGGCGAGCTCAATACCAAATCCACCAAAGGTTCATTCCAGGAGATTCATGGAGCGTCGGAGCGCGGATTCAATTGGGAACTTAATCGTGGACAGTCTACAAGCTCAACCATCCATTTAACTTTTCACTCCGTCCAAAAATCAAAGTGAAAACCGAAACCCTAGAGCTAGGTACACTAGTCTAAATAGATTTTTGTTAAGCTTGTTTTAAGTAAAATAAAATACTTCCCAAAATTTCTGTTCACTATATTAATCTAGATTTAAAATTTCAAAACATTTCATCGTCTGGATTGCCTGAACGAGCCAAAAAATGCCTTCGAGGGTGCTCTCGCGGCTCAGTCCAGGTCTGCCATTTCTGGACCGTTGATCTCTCGATCAACGGTCCCGATCAAGCCATTCCGCGGTCTGTTCTGACCGTGTATCCGTTTGGCATTTGGTTTTTGGTCCGGCGGCATCTGAACCCTTCATTTAGATCGTGGGATCGAGTTTGCGCCATCCAATCTCTACTCCGTGAGATCGGATCTCGAGATCAGATCAAAACCATTGATCCCTAAACGTGGAGGATCAGACGGTCATAATCGTCTGCCTACGTGGTTAATTGAAACCGCGTGAGGTATCCGGCGTGTGACGCGTGTCAGCCGCCGCCGCTCGTTCGTTCCAGAGAACCTCGTCATGCCACGTGGCTCCGCATTTTGATCGGACGAGCCAGAGCACGACACCTGTCCCATTAACATCCGCCGAGTTAATTAAAGGTTTTTATTTAATTTTAAAACCAATTAATTAACAGGAAACTTCAAAAAAATATAAAAAATTAAATACTTTTCAAAAAATTAAGTATTATATATCAAAATTTTCAGAATTTCAAGACCTTTTAAATAAAATTAAAATTACTTTAAAATATTTAATATATTTTAAATAATTTTGGAATATTTAAAATTTGATATTTTAATTAGTAATTAATTAAAATAAATCAAATTAATTTAATAATTTCAAAATAACTTATTTTGAAATTTATTTTAGGTCAGGGAAATATATATATATATATATATATATATATATATATATATATATATATATATATATATATAATTTTTTTTAATTAAACTTTAATATATTTTAAAAGATTTGAGATTCCTTAAATATTAAACTATTTAATTAGTTAAGTTTTTTTTATATTTAAATATTAAATTAAATATTTTAAAAAAATCAAAGCCTTAATTTCAAAATATTTTAAATAAATTCAGTGGATCTCTCATTGATATTTTAAAATAATTTTAATAATAATTTTTTTTAATTATCTTATTTTAAAATATATATTTATGTATATATAAGTTTATCTTTATATATATACGTATATAGGTCTATTTTAAAACCTATTTTAAAAACTATATGAATTTAAATCTTTGCTTTTGAGAGATTCTTTGAGGTTTTAAATCTAGATTAAGCATAATTGAATTGAATTAATGGGGATTTGATTAGTGAATAATCATGATTTGATTATTCACTAATATCTTTGTTATTTGTTTGCATGTTTAGGAAGCACTCACTTGCACTTAGTCTAAGGCTCTCTTAGATCTAGGAATTGGTTGTTATTGTGTGTTCATTTCATGCTTAGTCAAGGGTTAGTGAAAATCTTGATTCAAACCTAATGAACCTAGTGACACAATTAAGGACAAAAATTAAGGACTTTGATTAGAGAACTTGGAAAATTTATTGTGAATAGGATGTACTTTCCTTGAACTTGAAATTTTAACCACTTAAACTTAGTGAAATTCTCAACCTTAGGAAAAAGTTTCACTTATTTTTGAAATAATTAAGGTCCCTAATTAATTTTCTTAAGTTTAAGCCTTAATTAAGCCTCTAAACCTTCGAGAAAATATAATAAATCTTTTTTAAACCCAAAAATTTTTTGTAAGCCCTCTAACTGACCAGAATTCAGTCCTTAACCCAAGAAAATTTAAACCAACCTGATTTGAAAGCAATTTAAACCTTAATCTAATTTTAATTGAAAATCACTATTTTATTAATATAATTAATTAATAATTATTAAAAATTCCAAAAACTTCCCAAACACTTGGGAATCTCTCCTTAGATCATTCCTGACCTTTGGAGCTGATTTCAAGGAGTTGAGACCTCATTTGGAGTAAAATCACAAAAAGGGACCTTTAATTAAGTAATTTTCAAAATTCAATAAATACCTAAACTTCAAACCTTCATAACTAATTCAAGAAAAATACAAATTAAACAAACTCATTTGCATTAAACTCATAATAGTGTATAGTATTTATTAAAAATGTTAAAGTTCCAGAAATCTGTCAAAATAAAAAAGTCAACAAACCGGTCAACCATAGGTAAAAATTAGTTCAAAACTTTAAACCTTTGTAATAAAATGCAGAAAAATCCGATTTCAACGTACTTACTGTCTAACTGATCGTATTAAGGTATAGTATTTTAATAAAATACTAATTTTCTAGAAAACATTATTAATTACAAAGTCAAATTTTGAACCTTTAATTAAATGATTAAAATATTCAAAAAATTCATAAAATTCAAAATTGATTTAAAACTCCAGAAAATGTTAGCTTAATGTTTAAAACATTCAACAAATCTTTTAAAATACAACAACCATCCTAAAGATGAAGTTTATAGGCTGGACTACTCCGGGCTGTGGGGCTAAGTGTCCTAAGGAGGCTGGTTCCTCGAGCCTGGTGAAACAACGCCACGAATGGATTCCAAGGGGTGTTAAACCTTAAAAATAGATTAATTATTAATTATCCAACCTTTTAAAACCTCTAATTCAACTACATTAATTTGGTTTATCGGCTGGACTACTCCGGGCTGCGGGGCTAAGTGTCCTAAGGAGGCTGGTTCCTCGAGCCTGGTGGCACAACGCCACGAATCAGTTAATGACAAATTTAAATTAATCAAACTTTAAAAATCAGCAACCAAACACTTCTAATAAAATTTATTAACTCTTAAACTATAATCAAATCTTAAATTACTTAATTATATCGGGTGCCACTTGGTAACCCAGGCCTACGAGGCTGTTTACTCAGCCCCAAGGAAGGTGAAATAAACTTCACGGCCTCGGTGTGAAACAAAGGTGGTTTCCAACAAATAATTAAGAATTAATCCTAAAATTTATTCAAAATCATTAAGATTTAAATTTTAACTAAATATCCCTTAAGCCTTTCAACCAATCGAATCTGAAATGACTTCAACCTAATATCCCATTTAGGAAATATCAAAACCACACAGCCTACCTCACACACTTTAGATGGTTTGATAGAACAACCAACTCTAGTTTTAGGCTAGGCCGGTGTTTACTTTCTCGCTGTGTGCTGGATTTTTGAGTTTTCACTACATGTTGTTTGCTAGTTTAGAATTGATTGATTATTTATTAATTTACTGCAATCTGTTGAGCACTTTAAATTTCAAATATATTAATTGCTTGAGATTCATATATCAACTTCTTGAGATCAAATATTAACTGCTTGGGACTGTATATACAACTGTTGATTATTAGGATAACCCTGCAGGATCGAGTCTAGATTTTTCATTTTTGATTAATATAAATTTGATTTGATTTGTGTTGTAATTTCAAGTGATTTGAGATGGGGTAACATTTAATTTGGAATCCAAAGAGGAAGGGACATCCCTTAGGGGAGAGTCCCTATCCATTTGGAGCTCCAAAATTGGATGGTTTTGAAATATCCAAAGAGGAAAGATAACACCCCGATACGGGGGAGTCTCTTTTCATTTGGATATCCGGACCCGACGATCCAAGAAGCAACAGAAGGATGAAGAAGTGGACAACGAGAAGACCCATTCTCAAAGTCATTTGAGTCTTAGGATTAAAATCCGGGTTGTAGTCAGTGGTGCCCGGCAACTTTAATTTTCTGCAAAATTCTGTGATGTAATAATAAGGGGCACTTGCCTACGGACATTCAATTTGATATATCTAATTTGATTGATTTATTTAAATTGATTGCGCATTAGAGATACCTTATTTTCTAGTCTTTTTACCTGCATGCCGACTTTGATTTGACCTGGAATCCGATTGTAGGCTTTTAAGGACTTAATAAATTTTTTCTACTTAAATCAAATTAAAAATATTTAGGCTCACATAGAAATTCTAACAAATTTAAGAAGTAAGCCCGGGACCGCCGGGAGTTCTCATTTCATAGCCTAAATTCAAATTCAAGCCTTTAATTGAGTCGATTAGCATGCATTAGATTAATAATAAATTAAACTTCTAAAATTTTAAGTTGCATTTTTAGCTTAAGCATCAAACCCAACATAAGTCAAAGGGGCCAATTAGGATCCGCTCTAGATGTCAGCCCCGCTCTCAAAAACTTTTCTTAAACAACGTCCCTACCACTCAACATGAAAAGACCGGATACATGATTTTAAATCGTTTAGGTGGTTTAGCTGGCTCCCCAATCCAGGCCGGGGTAAGACCAGATTTGCACTGCATTAGCTAGGTTCGGGTCACCTTTTAGTGCCCAATTTAGACTTAGGTTTTGAGGCTGGATCGGGCTATAAGACCTCAACCTCCGGGAATTGAATTCCAACTTTCTAATAAAATTGATCACTTAAACATTAAATCTCTTTCAATTAAATTCAAGCCCAACACTTAGGATAGGCTGAGGTGTTTCTGAAGTAATTCAGAATCTCAAAACACCTCCTACCATTCTTCCTTTGATTCCAGAAATAAGTCTTCAATTTTTATCTAATCCCACTTGAACTTCCAACCTTTATCTCCTTTGACATCCATCTTTGAAAATCTAAATAAAATTTCTATCGCTATTTTAATCGAGATTATTCATAGGAAATTCTTATCTCCTATGATGTAATTAACTACGAGGGCTTGCGCTCGTAGGAGATTTAGAAACCCAGACCTGATTTTCAAAATCAACTTTTTCAAAACCTTAATTAATTTTCTTTGGGAAAATCAAATACAACGATCATTATCGTCATTTTCGAACGATCGATAATAATTGATACCTTCTTTCTTCGGATAGATATATCAATTATTATTGTAGTTTTGATTATGAGATTAATGATCTTCTATCCGAATTATCATAGTCAGACAATCGATTGAACTTCATTATGATCTTTCGAGATCATATGTTGTTTCCCCTTGAGTCTGACTATAATAATTCAGATAAATTTAAAATTCTAAAATTTGAACACATTAGGGAATGATATGATCGCCTCCCAAGGAGATATACCGTTCATAATGACGTATTCAATTTTAAAATTCGAAATTTAATATTCCCAAAGAAAATTAAACATTTTTCAAAACTATATATAATATAAATATATTTTAATCAAAACAGTTGCATGAATTTTTCACATATTTCAAGCAGTTGGTCATATGTTGGTTTACAAACCTCTTCTTGGTCACTTTGACCAAGATGATCATCTGCCATTAAGCACAAGTTTGTTATCTCCTCCTCTGCCTTAGTCTCTGAGGAGTCAGATGTAGATTCCGCCCAGAATGCCTTTTGGACTCGCTTCTTATCCTTCATGAACTTAGGTTTCTCCTCATCCTTCTCCATGCTTGGATGCTTCTTGAGAGTAGGATAATCTATTTTAACATGTCCATGCTTCCTTCATTCATAACAAACAAGATCAGAGGAATTTTTATACTTTTTACTATCCTTACCTCTTTTCCATTTTTGATGATAATTATTGTTTTTCTTTAGAAAGATTTTGAATTACCTAGTGATGATGGAAATATCATCACTTTCAGACCCGGAAGAGTCGGAGTCTGTGTCGTTGGCCTTCAATGCCACAGTTTTCTCCTTCCTTTTCTCACCTGCATCAAGATTTCTTTGAACCATGCCTTACTCGTAAGCAATGAGTGAGCCAAGTAAGTTGTCAATTGAATAGGTATTCAAATCTTTAGATTCAATAATTGCAGTGATTTGAGCATCAAAAGAGGAAGGCAAGCATCTCAAAATTTTATTAACTTTTTCATAGTTAGTGAGTTCTCTTCCTAAGGCATACAAAGAATTAACAATCCAAGTTAACCTTGTATACATTTCAGAAATCGATTCATAATGTTTCATATAAAAAAATAATCAAATAAGAGAATATTCAAACGGGATTGCATAACTTCAATTGTACGTTCATAGGTGATATACAATTTTTCTCAAATTTCTTTGCCAGTAGTGCAAGTAGAAACACGCATGTAATCTTTCGATTTTAAAGCACAGAAAAAATAGTTCAAATATTTTGCATTTAATTGTGTTAATTCCCTATCATCGAGAGTCCATTCAGTAAAAGGAAGTGGAACAGTAACACAATTAAGTTTTCTAGTTGGAGGTGTATAACAATCCTTGACAAGCATCCACATGCGATAATTAATTGATTGTAAAAACATAGACATGCGAGTTTTCCAAAAATAGAAAGGGATATTATCAAACAAAGGTGGTAGGGTAATAGAATACCCTTCCACAATATTACAATTATAAAAATTAGCCATGGATTGAAAATTCAAAAGCTTTCAAAAACTTATTTTATGAATCCGACTCTGATATCACTTGAAAGTCCGTTAGGGATGTTAGGCCCTTATGAACTAGTCCCAAGGCTAACCAAAAGGGGTGAATCGATATACAAAACAGAAACCAAGATTCACCACAGAAATCAAAGTGAGGAAATTAAATGAAGAAACAATAAAGGAAAGAACACACCAGATTTATAATGGTTCGGTCAAATCTTGACCTACGTCCACTCCTCGGAGGCATCCTTCTAGTATTACACTAAACTTAGTGTCTCTCCTTTATCCCCCACAACTAGGCAGAGAAGCCCTTACAAAATTGCTTCCACCTTCCCCGATGCGGTGGAGTAGCCGGGTCCTTTGACACCAAAGTAATCTTCTTGTTCTGTGAACTTCCCTAAAGATAAGCCTTGAATTTGATGGTACTAAGGTGCAAGCTCGCCGGAGCAACCGCATGGAATCCCCCTCCACACTCCCTTGAGTCCCCCTCTAAGAATCTTCTCCTTCTCTCAAACTCCACCCTTTCCTCTCTCCCTTTTAAGCTCTCTCTTTAAGTTTCCCCCAAAAGAACATAGCTATAATGGCTGCGAAAGACACTTACCAAGTGTCTTGTCAAAGCTTAAATAGAAGAGCTCAAAATGAGCTCATTAATCAACTTGCCGACATTATTGTCTAGGCCGATATAAATATCATCCTAGCCGATCAGCATAAATTAAGCTCAATCAGCCCGATCGGTTAGGGACGATCAGAAGAAATTTATTCATATCTTCCAGGACGATAAATATTATCCTGGATGATTAGTTCAACTTCGAGCATAAATCATCCTTAACATCGCCCTAAATAGAGGCTGGCCGATGTCAATCATCCAAGACATCATCATGGCTGATCTTGCGATCAGTTAGGCTGATGTGATCGTGTAATCAGCCTTAATTCCTTTCCTTAATTACCAGATTAATTTAGGCATAATTATGCTACAGCATCCAGGCCGATGTGTATATCGTCCTAGCCATGTCCTAAAATAAAGAATACCTAAATTGATACGACGGCTTATTATTTTTTATTTGAGTCTATCATCTTGACCGATATAAGTATCGTCAAGGCCGATCTACTTAATGACAGCTACCTTAATTAGGATGCCCTAACTAGGGTATTAATTTTTGAACCGATCATCCAGGCCGATATAAATATCATCTCGGATGATGTTACCAAAATTAGTAAAATCTAGGGAACAATAAAAAATTCTTCAAAGGTGTGTGTGTGCAAGGTTACTTAACATCAGGAGCCACACAAATTACAATAGACTCAAGAAAGAAAAAAGGGTACAAACTGACTCAGACCCATTCTACCCAATCTTGAGCTGGTTTCAAATTGCAGTCTGTTCTTGTGGACCTGAAATGTTAGAAGATAAGGTAGTCGTAGAGAAATAAGAGTATTTTCTATCATCAAAATCATAATCTATGAATTCAAATTCGCAACACTCCCCACCGTAGATCATTGTTTCCAAGCCTTCCAAACTTGTATGAGAGGTCGCCAATGATCACCGCCTCCGTCGTCGACAAAAGGACTCAGTTTTTGAGAAAATCCACCATGAGTTTTGAATTTTTTCATTGATTTTCTTAATATAATTTTCATAGAATGGTAAGGAGTTTTGTTTAATAGGTTGGAGTAGCTCCGTTGGTGTGAAAACCATTCAACCTTGTTTGTCGACGTTTGCCACCTCAATCGCCGATTTCGTCTATTGTAAGATTTTACTGCTTGTAATTTTTTATTAGACATTTGCAAGAGGATGTTCCTTGGTGTTTACTTTTTGCTTATGATGTTATTCATGTTGATACGAGTAAAGAGCGAGTTGATGGAGTAGACTTAGTGAGGTGATTGTGCCTTTAGGGGAGCAAGTCATTAATAAGAGTACATATTTTAGATGTATAATTCATAGTGTTGTAGAGATGAGGATACTCAGGTGGATGGGTGGCTTTAGCCTTATAGATATTTTTTTTTGATATAGAGAGCAAGAGAGAGTGCAAGAGAGAGTGAGGGAGATAGTGAGAAAGGTAGAGATCAAGTGAGGGAGAGAGTGGGCTAGAGAGACAAAAATGGAGGGATAAACATAGAGTGAGAGGGAGAGAGCAAGATTTTGAGAGCGAAGAAGAGGGTGTGAGAGAGAGAGAGAATGAGAGCCAAAGAGAAAGCATAAGAGAGAGGATAAGAAAGTAGGAGAGAGAGGGGGGACAGAGATATTTAGAGTGTGTGTGAAGTAGGGTAGAGAAAGAGTGTGAGGGATAGAGAGAGTGTGGGAGCAAAAGAGGGAGAAATATCAAGTGAGAGAGAGGGAGAGAGTGAGAGAATGACATAATGAGAGTGAGATAGAGTAAGAAAGTGAGAGAGGGAAGGAGATAGAAGAAGGGGGAGATAGAGAGGTTGAGAAAAGATATAGTTAATAATAGAATAAGTGAGGGAGAGAGTGTGTGTCTAAGAGACTAAGAGAAGGAGTGAGAGATAGGGTAAAAGAGTGAGAGAAAAATCTTTAGAGAGTAAAGAGGGTGTGAGGAAGAGACACAAACTAATAGAGAGAGTGTGAGTTAGAGGGTGAGAGGGAGAGAACAAAAGAGGGATATATATATATATATATATATATATATATATATATATATATATATATATATATATATATATATATATATATATATATATATATATATATATATATATATATAGATGTATAATCGATTGGCGCAAGGACAAAAGACATTAACAGATGAATTCGTTAATGGGGTGAACATTTTCATTCAGACAGTGAAATAACTACCCAGCTTCATATCAGATGGAATGTTTTGATGTCCATGTTCTAAACATAAAAATCTAGTGCACCTAAAACCAGATGATGTAATTATTTATCTGTATCATAGAGGATTCATGCCACAAAATTGGTATTGAATTTCTCAAGGTGAGTATGAGCCACATTTTGATTCTCAATGCAGTCCATCTACAAGTAGTAATATAGCTGAGGATGAAAATATATGACCAAATCTTAAGGAATTAGTTCATGATGTAATTGGAATATAATATGAATAATATACATAAGAGTTACCGAATAAGGAGCCACAGAATTTTTATGATTTATTGCATGCTGCCCAATAACTAATATGGAAGGGGTGCAACACTCACTTAGAGTTATGTATTACTGTGAAGATGTTAAGAATCAAGGCATAATTCTATTATAGAAAGAGATGCTGGGTAGAGAACCAACTCCTATGGAATTGCATTGTCACACTTATAAACGATAGGAGGATCAACAATGGGTTGATGAGAGAGCATGAAAAGCCCATGTAAGTATATGTTTTAAATATTTTTTTAGTCTCAATTATATATATATATATATATATATATATATTCTACTTTCACAAGAGGAGTATACATGTCTTTGAGAGAGTCAGGCCGCAGTAGGTGAGAGTTCTTCTGGCGACTCTATGGATTATTCTAAGAACCACATCTGGTCGTAAGCCGTAGGAGGAATGCAATATGGTAGGGTTTATGGTTTAGGTTTGTAAGCCCAGGCATATGAGGGGATGACCTCTATTGGATCCAGCTTCGCAGCCAGTTCACATTAGTCCTTATATAGTCAACATATAACTGTCCTTCAAGCAAAGCTAGAACAAGTAAGGAAACCAAAAACTGATTGGCAAGTTCAGTTACAAGAACATATACAGATGCAGTTGTAGGAGAAACACAATCAGTTGTTGGATGAAATACACAAAATGATGGAGCAGTTGAGTGGAAAAGAGATAGCTCCAGTTGAGGATGAGTTCACAGATTCAAAGTAGTTGTTTAGTTTTTTCAATGTCATATGAACTTGTATAAGTTTTTGAATATTTGGTGTTAATGAACAATTTGTGATGTTTTTGAATATTGGTTGATGTTAATGAATAATTTGTAATGTTTAGATTTATATTTTTAAGTATTTGTTAAAGTTCTTGAAATCTGTGCTGTGTGTAGATCTGTGTTGTGGATTAGTTTTTGCTAGAATTATCTGTTCATGTTTGCAGGTGTGGAAATCTGATTGCTGGCTTGGAAGGCAATTTTTTTTATTTATGGTACAGGTTTTTGGTGGAAACAACGTTAGTATTTCACCGGGAAATGACAATACACCAAATTCTTTTATTTGTTTAGTCATCTTTTATACGTCGGTATTTCCGATCGATAATGCGTCGGTTATAATACAATTCATTGCTTTAGTTTTAGCATACATTGCGATGTTTCTTCCCCAATATTTTTGATGTATTTTTATGCCGATAATTCCATCGTATTTAATGCCAGAATAATCTAATAAAAATTGACATAATTGGCACACACATTTTTGCTGGTAATGGTCCAGAACGTATGTTGGAACGTGTTTTGGCATATTAATTACATCAAAAATGTTTTTTTGATGCATGCCAAACTGGAGCATAAAATTCCGCCGGAAACCTGACGAAAATGTTATCTTTCCATCGTAATTTTCATGTTACCAACGGAATACGTCCACCGGAAATAATGGATTTTCCTATAGTGATAGACAAAACTTTAATGTCAATAATATTTATTGCAGAATTGACAAATACTAAGCAGGTTGTGCTTCAATCCATCTACTAGCAAAATATTTTCAATAATAAAGTTCTTTGAGTTGCCAATCATATATGAACCCATCACTTTCCTAGCAGTGTTGTCTCCTAGTGATACTTTGCCTCCTGCCCTATCCTTCAACAAGAAGAATTTGTTTAGCTCTCCAATCATGTGTTTGGAGGATCTATTATTCATGTACCACATACTCTCACTAGGTCTTTTATCATAAAATCCCTACAATATTAATCAATGATTAATTTTGGGAACCCAAGTGAGTTTGAATTCCACCTTATGATTTATTGAATAAATTAAATTCATTCTAAGCTATGATACAAATGATTTTGGTCTCCATACTAGATGTGTTCTGTTGAATCTAGTGAATAGGTTGTTAGACCTAAGTTAAATGTCCCAAGGCTAACCAAGAGGGGGGGGGGGTAAATTGGTAATTTAAAAATTATACTTCTACTCTTAGATTTTTAGAAAACCTTTTTAATTATTAATGCAAGTTAAATTTAAAGTTTAAAAATAAACTTTTCAACCAGAGTAAACAACTTGCAATGAAATTAAATGCAGAAGAAAAATAAGAAAGAACACACTAGATTTATAGTGGTTCGGTCAAATCTTGATCTACGTCCACTCCCCGGAGGCACCCTCCGAGTATTGCACTAATACCATAAAGTGACTCTCCTTTTGCCCCCACAGCAAGGGGGAGAAGCCTGTACAAAATCACTTTCACCTTCCCCGGTGCGGCGGAGTAGCCGAGTTCTTTGACACCAAAGAGATCTTCTTCTCGCCAAAACTTCCCTCAAGACGACCCTTGAATCCGATGGTACTGAAGTGCAAGTTCGCCGGAGCAACCGTGTGAATATCCCCTTCACACTCCCTTGAAATCCCCTCCAAGGATCTTCTCCCTCTCAAAATCCACCCTTTCCTCTCTCCCTTTCAAGTTCTTTCTTCTAGTTTTCTCCAAAAGAACGAAGACACAATGGCTGTCAAAGATACACTTTGTCGTCCTTTTACACTCTCCAAGTGTTGGCAAAGAACCGGACCAATGTTGTTGAACTTCACTTTAGAGCCTTCGTTGGAGCAACCGTGTGAATATCCTCTCCACACACCCTTGAAATCCCCTCCAAATGTCTTCTCCCTCTCAATGATCCCTCTCAAGAGAAAACAACTCCAAAGGTACTTGTAATAGTTTCTAGGACTCCTCATATAGAAAGGACATGAAAAATCATCCAAAAAACTACTAAAAACATATTTTTCTGCGCACTGGATCGTCCCGTACAAAATTATACTTCTACGGACGAACTGGGTAAGAAACTGTCCCGTACGAACCATTTGTGCATCTGTACGAACCAATTTTGTCCTGGACGAATTAGGTTTGTCCCGTGCGAAAATATTTCATCCGATACGAACAGTTATATCAAAAGTTAGTTCCGAAAACTACAGAACGTTGCTAGAAACTGCCATAGTCGGTTCCCATCGTCCTGGACGAACATGACTTCGTCTGGATGAAATTTTTATAGAGAGCAACTCGTCCTGGGACGAAAATGATTTCATCTGGACGATTTAAGCGAGCCTCAATACAGAGCCGTTCGTCCTGGGATGAACCTTAAATTTTGTCTAGACGATCAGAACTTAGAAAAATTTTCTTGTTCAGTTCCTGTTCATTCCATTGCTCTTACAAGGAGATAACTGATCTGATCGTCCTGTACGAACAATGTTCATCCCGTACGATCAGTACAAAAACTTTTTCAAGATCTCCTTTAGTGTGTGTGAATTTATTCACTCAATTACAATCACTCCCTCTCAAATTTAATTCAAAGAAAAAGTACAAGCTTCAAATTCTCAAACTATCTCATGCTGAACTTGATTTGAAGTCTTTGTAGTCTGGAGTTCGATTTTCCTGAAATATTAGTACACATAAGAGCAAAAACAAATATTCCAAAAATTGTTAGGAGATAACAACACATAAAATAATAATATTTGGAATCATCAAAACTATACAAGTTACAAGAATGTAAAATATGCAAATAACAACTTTCCTAACAATCTCCCCATTTTTGATGATGGCAAAACAATTATTGTTTGTATAATTTCAAATTCTAAGAATCTCCTAAACTCCCTCTGAATTAATGAACATATGAAAATAAGGAGGCATTAAAATTATTTTTGTTTTCAAAATTTTTAGAAATATAAAACAAAAGAAACACACATACGCTAAACAAAACAAACACACAACGATACGAATACACAAGACACAACAAATAATTTCTCCCCCTTTTTGACAACATCAAAAAGTGAAGAAGAAAAAGACTAGAAATGAAAGCAGACATATGAAAATTATTTAAAAATTTAACCTTTAAAGTGATTGACATAAGGTATGCAAATAAAATAAAAACATTAGCTAAATCATAAAATTCATAGAATTTAAGAAGAGATATAACATAGAAACTAAAAAGAATTTATCAAAACATGAGTATATTTAGACATTCAATATGTAATATAAATGTACATAAGATCAATTTGAATTAAGAGATTAAAAAATTAAGGAAAGAAATAACAACCACATTTGGCGCTTTGCGCATCTTTTTCAATTTTGTGGCACATTTTTGTGCATCTTTTCACTTGTTGGGCTTATTTTGTGCCTCTTTTTCACATTGCGAATCATTGCACATTTCTTTTAATTTTTTGTATATTTGTACAATTTTCAAGAGTAATTGTATTCTTTCCAAAATCAATAATCTAAAATTTCAAATCTTTCTAAGTGCATAAATATTAATTGATAAGTGAAATACAAAATAAGAAAATATCACAATTGCAATACTAATATTAAAATTAATGTAGTCTAAATAAGAGACATGAAATTGATAATCTTAATAATATCAAGTTATAAACACAACTTAAATTTAGAAAAGTTAGATTTTCTAATGAATTTAATTTTATGTTGCAGTTCAAAGAATAGCACTTGTAAGATCAAAACTTTTATGGATTTTCATATAGGCTAACGAACATTTCAAACACAGAACAAAAACACTTAAACATAAAAAAAAATAAAGCAATAAAAGAATAGAAAAACACATAAAAAAACAAAAAAAAAAACACAAAAAAAAACATACACACAAAAACACATAAATAAAGGGTTTAAACATCATTTTGCTCATGGTCTGATGATTCAGAAGCTAGATCTACCCAGGAGATTTTTTGCTTTTCATTATTTTCCCATTTTATAATTTGCTTAGCTTTGCCCTTTTCATTAGCAGGAAGAGTTCTCAAATTAGGGCACTTACTTTTTAGATGTCAAGATTTCCTACATCCAAAGCAAATAATATTTGAAGAAATCTAAATATTCTTACCTTTTTTACCTTTATGCCACTTTTGTTGATGCTTATGCCTGTGCTTTAGTGGACTTTTCAATTTGCTTGTTAAGTCATCGCTTTCCTCACCAACTAAGTAACTTTTTTCCATGTCTTCCGCTTTTAGCATTATTGTTTCACCTGCATCCAAAAGTCTTTGACCCAAATATTGCTCGTAGGCAATGAGTGAGCCAATCAAATTATCAATAGAATATTCATTCAAATTTTTGGATTCGCAAATAGCAGCAACTTTGGCATCAAACTTGTCAAGTAAACAACGTAGAATTTTATTGATTATTTCAAAGTTTGAAAATTCTTTACCTAAAGCATGCAATGATGTTACAATTTGAATAAACCTAGCATACATGTCTAAGATCGTCTCATAAGGTTTCATGCTAAAGAGTTCATCGTTATGCATCAAAAAATTCAACTTAGATTGCTTGACTTCACTAGTACCTTCATATGTAATGCATAAACTGTCCCAAATTTCCTTACTAGTAGTACATGTAGAGATTCTCATATAATCTTCCAAATTTAAAGCACAGAATAAACAATTCATACATTTAGCATTTAATTCAGCATAAATTTGTTCTACTCTACTCCATTCAGAAAAAGGTGTATTAGTTTTGATTCCATCTATAATACATGACGGTACAGAATAACCATTTTGAATCATATACCACATTCGATAATCTATTGATTGCAAGAAAGTAGACATTCGAATTTTCTAAAAATCAAAAGAAATATTTTCAAATAAAGGTGGTCTAACAATATAATATCCATCTAATAATTTATGGTTTCTAAAATTAGCCATACTCATTTTTCAAAAAGTAGTCTAAACTTATGATTTTGAAACCTTGCTCTGATACCACTTGTTGAATCTAGTGAATAGGTTGTTAGACCTAAGTTAAATGTCCTAAGGCTAACCAAGAGGGGGAGTGAATTGATAATTAAAAAAATATACTTCTACTCTTGGATTTTTAGAAAATCTTTTTAATTATTATTGCAAGTTAAATTTAAAGTTTAAAAAATAAACTTTTCAACCAGAGTAAACAACTTGCAATGAAATTAAATGCAGAAGAAAAATAAGAAAGAACACACCAGATTTATAGTGGTTCAGTCAAATCTTGACCTACGTCCACTCCCCGGAGGCACCCTCCGAGTATTGCACTAATACCACAAAGTGACTGTCCTTTTGCCCCCACAACAAGGCAGAGAAGCCTGTACAAAATCACTTTCACATTCCCCGGTGCAGTGGAGTAGCCGGGTTCTTTGACACCAAAGAAATATTCTTCTCGCCAAAACTTTCCTCAAGACGACCCTTGAATTCGATGGTACTGAAGTGCAAGTTCGCCGGAGCAACCATGTGAATATCCCCTTCACACTCCCTTGAAATCCCCTCCAAGGATCTTCTCCCTCTCAAACTCCACCCTTTCCTCTCTCCCTTTCAAGTTCTCTCTTCTAGTTTTCTCCAAAAGAACGTAGACACAATGGCTGTCAAAGATACACTTTGTCGTCCTTTTACACTCTCCAAGTATCAACAGAGAATCAAACTAATGTTGTTGAACTTCACTTGAGAGCCTTCGCCGGAGCAACCGTGTGAATATCCCCTCCACACTCCCTTGAAATCCCCTCCAAGGATCTTCTCCCTCTCAATGATCCCTCTCAAGAGAAAACAACTCCAATGGTACTTGTAATAGTTTCTAGGACTCCTTATATAGAAAGGACATGAAAAATCGTCCAAAAAATTGCTAAAAATATGTTTTTCTGCGCACTGGATCGTCCCGTACGAAATTATACTTCTACGGATGAACTGTGTAAGAAACTGTCCCGTACGAACCATTTGTGCATCTGTACGAACCAATTTTGTCCTGGACGAAATAGGTTTGTCCCGTACGAAAATATTTCATCCGGTACGAACAGTTATATCAAAAGTTGGTTCCGAAAACTGCAGAACGTTGCCAGAAACTGCCATAGTCGGTTCCCATCGTCCTGGACGAACATGACTTCATCTGGACAAAAATTTTACAGAGAGCAACTTGTTCTGGGATGAAAATGATTTCGTCTGGACGATTTTAGCGAGCCTTAATACAGAGCCGTTCATCCTAGGACGAACCTTAAATTTCGTCTGGACGATCAGGACTTAGAAAAATTTTCTTGTTCAGTTCCTGTTTGTTCCATTGCTCTTACAAGGAGATAACTGATCTGATCGTCCTGTACGAACAATGTTCATCCCGTACGATCAGTACAAAAACTTTTTCAAGATCTCCTTTAGTGTGTGTGAATTTATTCACTCAATTACAATCACTCCCTCTCAAATTTAATCCAAATAAAAAGTACAAGCTTCAAATTCTCAAACTATCTCATGTTGAATTTGATTTGAAGTCTTCGTAGTCTGGAGTTTGATTTTCCTAAAATATTAGTACACACAAGAGCAAAAACAAATCTTCCAAAAATTGTTAGGAGATAACAACACATAAAATAATAATATTTGGAATCATAAAAAATATACAAGTTGCAAGAATGTAAAACATGCAAATAGCAACTTTCCTAACATGTTCTATGATATATGGTGCAAGTACAGGCTATGTGTCTTAACACGTCACAAGAATAACACCTAACCCTAGGGAAAGGAGTTGCTAATCTATTTTGGGGGTTGTGCCTCTTCCTAGGGGTTTGTGATGCATATAGTAATGTGAGGTTATGCCATTATGTTAGTGTAGGTGGTGGTCTATTTTTTTTGAAGTGCATGAACTTTTACTTTCAAAAACTCATTTACACTTTCAAAGCTTCAGATTTCACATTTCAATGTACACTCACTAGAGTTTATTTCACCTGTAAGTGTTTCTAATTTCTAAATGTATCTTCTAAATCATTATGGTCAAATTTTAAGGATTCATGTTCTTAAATTAAATCATGATTCTTCTAATTTAATGCATCAAAATTATCAAGTAAAGAGAGGTGCAACTTATTTAAAGCAATGTGTTTAACCCTAAGGCTATCATGCCTTTTTTGCAAATTTGAAAAATTTGAGTTTAAACTAGCATACATTTTATTTAATTTCCTATATGTTCCATGGATGTTTTAAAAAATAAAAAATATCTCATCATAGGATAGTTGACATACCTCATCTTTATAAAAAAGATCAATATTATCATTGTCCATAGGATAAAAGTTTTATACCTCCTCCTCTGCTTCTTGTTCTAATAATTCCAAGGCATAGTACAACCAAAAATACCATTAAGTTTGATATACTCTCATTTGGTTTCATGCGAAAGAGTTCATAATCATGTAACAAAAAAATTAAACTATCTTCTTTAACTTCACTAGTAGCCCTATAGGTGATGCATAACCTATCACAAAAAATTTTCCTAGTAGTACAAGTTGAGAATCTCATATATTCTTCATATTTTAATGTATAGAAAAAATATTTTAAACTTTTAGCATTTAGTTGAGCTATGTCTATATCCTCATTTCACCATTCAATGAAAAGTGTTTCTACTTTAACTCCACCAACAAACAAAAATGTGTAGAATAACCCTCTTGGATTATATACCACATGTAAAAATAAACAAGTTAAAGAAAGTAAACATGCAAATTTTGCAAAAATCAAATGGTATATTATCGAATAAAGATGGATGAGTTATAGAATAACCTTATACAGTATTCTTATTATAAAAATGCGCAATTTGATCTTTTCTAAAGGATTTTGAAATAATTCTGAGACCCTCTCCAAAATAAATTAAAAGTTCAAGGGAGGATGTTAAACCTCATTGAATTATCCCTATGCACACGAAGAGGTGTGGGGGGGGGGGGGGGGGGGGGGGGGGGGTGTTGGGGGGAAGGGGGAATTGGTTCTTTAAAAATTTACCCCTTTACAAAAACTATTTTCTTTAAAAACAATGTCTAAAAAAATATACGTGGAAGAAATTATAGAAAATATTTTTGATCAAATTTTGTTTTTTGATTATTTTTTTTCTTCACAAGAAAGCTTAAGTCAATTTCAAATAACTCAGAATAAATTTATAGAAAAGTAAATTTGCTAGAAATAAAAATATGAAAAATAATATGCAAAACATAGAACTAGCAAACAAGAATTTTATAGTGATTCAATCAACCTTGACCTATGTTCACACCCTGGAAGTCCTCCTCTCTAGGATATTGCAGTAAACATTTAATTATTCAACACAATTTTTTTAAATAAAAATAAAACTAATTAAGATTGTTGACTATATAAAGAGTAATTCCAATCTTCTTCATTTCAAACTTTTCAAAATTACTCTCTATTTACTCAATGATTTGAGCTCAAACTTGGCTAGGCAAAACTATGATATGTCCTTAACTTATCATAGTTTACTTAAGTCAATTTTAATCATGATTCCTTTGTAATTAAATTTTCAAACACTTAATTCAATATTTGATTTAACTGTTTGGAAGTTCATTACTTTGAATTCACATATAATTAGGGTTCGATTTTGTTGTGGTGTATTTGCATTATTTTAACGTTAGATACAATTATTTGCAAACCCATTTGGACATTAGAGACTCTTAGGGAAGTAATTAAGGAAATAATCAAGATGAATTAGAAAAATTCTAAGAAATTCTCCCTGCACCCAATAAGGGTGAAACTTAAACCTAGCAAACTTAGTGATATGACACACTCTAGAAATAAATTGTCATTATTTGAATTCATTTGGCCCTTTAATTAAAGAAACCTAAAATCATTCCATATTTAGGAGCTAATGTTTCAAAAAATTATAATATTTTATCCATAACTCTTAAAAAATATAAACTAAGCTTCAATCAACTCTAAATCACACCTATAATCAATAAAAATTAAAACCCCCTTTAATTTTGATTAAATTTAATTAATATTAAATTAAATCTTAAATACATAATAATTAAATATAATCATAAAAATTAAAATATTAATAAAATTAATTTTAAAATTTTAGAGATTAGTTATTCCTAACAACTGACCTTATTCTCATGACCATTTGAATTAATTTGGCTAGTTAATTAAACACCGAAAGTTCTCACAAAAATAAAGAGCATTAAGAAAATTAATTAAAACTCTTAAACATGACATAAAATCAAGTAATTTTTAATTAATACAACTTAAGTGAATAAAAAAAATCTTTAATAATTAAGTCAAATTTAATTGAAATTTTGATTACAAATAAATAGTAAAGCATTAATATTTCATAAAAATTAATATAAAAATTAATTAAGAATTTAATAAAAATTTTGAAATTATAAATAATCCAAATAAAAATCAACGAATCATAACTCAATCTTAAATCATGTAAATAAATTTAATTTGATAATTTATTTTTTTAAATTTACTTTAATCAAACAAATTTGATAATTAATATTATTTAAATAATTAAAGGACCTTTCATGCTTTATGTTTGATTCTTTGGGAGGACATATTAGCATTGGATTTAAGAGGTGCTTAAATTATGTATTGTGTAAAACTCCTTTCTGAAAGACACTAACACATTAGATTGGGGGATATTTAATGAACCTTTAATAAATTTTTAATAAACCAAGGGACCTTCATGCATAATGTATAATTCCTTTTAAATGTCATGTATGTATTGGATTCATAAGGGTTTCTCTTCTTTCTCGTAATAAATCATTAATAAAATTCAGGGATTATATGCTTCCGATCCTCTCCTTTATGAGAGAATGGTAACATTACAACTATGGGCCTTAGGACTTGGGTTAGTGATTTTTTCACTTTGAACTCACTAACTTAGACGGTTCTTGAAAATTAAATAATTAACTTTAACTCCTTAAAATATAAATAATAAAATGTTAAGTCATTAATACTTAATTTTAAATTAAAGATCTCCCTCAACCTGTAATAAATAAACTCCCTTAAATATAGTAAGTTAAACAATAAATCCCTTAGACATATCAAAGCCACACAATCTCCTTAACAAACTATAGATGGTTTGCTAGGAAAACCAAATTTAGCTTAAACTAGGCCAGTGCTTTAGTTTGGTTTGCTTGTGGGTGTGCCTTGCCTAGAGGGCACTCATGTTTGAAGTGTTTATTTTTTTATACTCTAAATGTCATATTTAATTTATGTGGGTGCACATTTAGTGTAAGTTATTAGGCCATTTTACTTTCCTATAAACATTAACACAACATCATATATTGTATTTTAATATACTGCTCCCTATATTCCTATTAAAGAAGAATTTACTAAGATAATGATGTAAATGTGAAGCTAAATATATATGTATATATAAATGTTTTAAATATTTTTTACTGTTAGAAAGAGTTGTATAATGTCAAGAGGTCAAAAGTATTTAAACATGATTATTTATTTACATGTGAATACTAGATAAAGAAAATCATGTGAATATTATTAAAGGAGGCAGGCGGTGACAATAATGACAAATTTATGATATATTTAAAAATCACACAAATTTAAAATTTATAAAGAGACAAAATTTAAAATTGAGAATAAACTTAAAAATATTAAAAATTTGCATTATATTTATCTAAAAATTTTAAATAAGTTCATTTTACTTCAAATTAAATATCGGCCATCCGAGCATCCCTATTGTATTCCTATCTCATGCTTCCTGGCTTAGTCCAGCCCTCTCCCACTAATCCTATATTGCAAAGAACTGATATCATCCATCATAAAGGCATCCTATTGATTGCTGTACAAATACGATTTAATTTCTTATCCTTTAATACTAGCTTTAAATATTGATTTAATTTCATAATAAAAGTATAAGTGAATATTTTATTTACTCTTAGGGTGAATTGAATATCCCTTACATGTTTGATTATGAAAATAATTTCATTAAGTTAGTTTCTTGATTAAAATGATAGGTGAATATTCTCTTTATCCTTCTAGAAGAATAAAATATTCCTTATGTTGTGTTTAATTATAAAAATAAATTATAGTTTCTCTCTTCAAATAAATTGTGAAACATTAGTCTATCCTTTTGGATGGTATAATGTTAATATATTCCGATTTGATTAGTAAAAACCAATTTGAAGAAAATCATGTGGCAAACAAAATAAAAAGTAAAAAAAAAAAAAAAAAATTGTCCACAAGTGTGCTAAAGAGTTGGATTGCTAACGTGAGTGGAAAGGGTTATAGGTGAGGCTAAGGAATTTAGGGGAGACAAGGGATAGAGACCTTTAAAGTTATTATTGTGAAGAAGTCATTTGTTGGTACAGAGATACTTGATATAAAAGAAGTATAATCAAAGGAAATGTAGTAGTTATTCTTTGAAGTAAGTTTGTGAATGGAAAGTAAGTTATGAGAGAGAGAGAGTGAGAGAGTATGTAAAATATTGTTTATTTTAATTTGATTTCTTGGGAAACTTTAAAGGTAAGCCTTTATAAATCTTTGAAGTGAAAACTTTTGATTAAAGTGGAGATTAGACTTATGATTTAAAATTTAATAGTTAAGGTTTAGAGATTTTAATAAGTCCTTTTGAAAAGATTTTGAGAGTTTATAACATTTATTTGGAGATCAAGATAATCCTACCAAAAATAAGTTTGAGGGGTGTAAATGCATATAGGCTTATGCTCACTAGGAGTGTGTTACGAGCTAACCACCTAAGCACACAAATTTAAAATCATGATTTTAAGGTCTAATGCATGCATGCAAGGTAACAATTTTTAATATTAAAATAAAAGATTCTAGTTCAGATTTATAATCAAAGTTTAGTAATATGAATCAGATGAAATGCACCCCAAACTCTAAGTTTGTTTTTTAGCTAACACTAAATTTTCTAAGTCCAAATTTTTTAAGAAAATCTAGTAGCATAATGGCCCTAACCCATAGGAAAACTATGATAGCCCTGACTCTTAGGATCCTAATCCCTTATTGTTGGCTAGTGTATGCATGGAAAAGTAAATGTGTTCATATATACGGTTACGCTACCATAAGCATACACATTCCTATTAAGTTTAAAACATACACACCAAAGGAAACCTATAAAAAGCCTACCCTATAATACAAATCTACCACCCATATGAGTGTAATGCATGTAATATGTGTAGTGTATGAAAGAGCAGTGTAAATTGATTGTGATTTAGAGTTTGAGTGTTTAATTGACCTCACGTAAAAATGAGGTCAATAAATAGACCCCCAATATGTGCGATAAATTTGAAAAGTTAAGCACACATGTTGGCTTTAACTGAATTGATCAATTGAACCTAGAAGATTTGTTTGGTGATTGAATTTAAATAAAGATTGATTTGTAATTTATTTTTGCTTGAGTTGAGATGCATACTTGAGAAGGAGGCAATCTTATATAAGTAGATTTTAGTGGTTAGATCAAAATGATACATGGTGTCATACCACAATTTACCTTGAATTTGAAAGAATGGATGTCACTAGAGAAACTTATACCAATATTAAGAATAAGATGTAAAATCAAATGGGTCGTGGATCCCAAAAAATAAAATTTGGATAGTTAGATCCGAACAATTACCTGATCAACTAGAGCTCAAAAGGAAATGAGGCCCCATGGGGTAGCTTACACCAATCCTAGAGAATAAGATTTGAACTTTAATGAAATGTGTATCCAAAATAAGTAGATTTGAATGCTTAGATAAGGATAACTACTTGATCAACCATAATTTGAAAGGAAAGAAGGCCCCATTAGGTAGCATACACCAATCCTAGAGAATAAAATTTGAACTCAAATGGGACGTGGATCCCAAAAAGCAAATTTAAATGGTCAAAACAATACTATTACATTACCAACCAAAATTTAAAAGGAAAGGAGACCCTATGGCTAGAGAATAAGGTTTGAACTTGAAAGGGACACAAATCCAAAATAAGAAGAATTAGATGTTTAGATTAGGGAAACTATCTAATCAAACATAATTCAAAAGGAAAGGAGGCCTTGTGGGGTAGCTTAAGCTATTCATAGAGAATATGATTTAGACTTGAGTGGGATGGGATTCCAAATAAGTAGATTTATATGATTAGATCAAAACAACTAATCTATCAACTAGAATTTGAAAGGAAAGGTAGCCCTTTGGTGGTAGTTTACACCAATCCTAGAGAAAAAGATTTTAACTCAGATGGGATGTGGATCAAAACAAGCATATTCAGAAAGTTGGATCAACACAACTACCTAGTTAACCAAAGGAAAGGAGTTCCTATGGGGTAGCTTGCACCATTCCTAAAGAAAAAGATTTGTAATTGAATAGTTTGTGGATTCCAAATAAATAGATTTAGATTGTTAGACCAGGATAACAACCCGATCGACTAGAATTCAAAAGGAATGGAGGCCCCATGGTGTAGCTTACACTAATCCTAGAGTATTATATATGAAATTTAATGTGATGTGGATCCTGAATAAGTAGATTTAAATGGTTAGATTAGGATAACTACCTGATTAACCATAATTCAAAAAGAAAGGAGGACATGTGGGGTAGTTGACACCAATCTGAGAGATTAAGATTAGAGATTAAATGGGATATGGATAATAAACAAGCAAATTTAGATGTCTAGATTAGGAAAACTCCTTAATCAACCTGAATTCAAAAGAAAAGGGGGTCTTGTGGGGTAGCTTTACCAATCCTAAAAAATCGGGTGGAGAGTTGAATGGGAAGTGAATCCTAAGGAGTATATAAGATACCATAAAAATGAGTTTACAGCCAACAATTATTTTTCATTGGAGCATAAAAGAAGCCATGTAGATGTGGGTTTACTCCTAATATCTATTTTGGGGTCTCGATGGAGCATATATTATGTCATAATAATGGGCTTAAATCAAATAGTTATTTTTATAAGATAATATATGACACCATGGGAATAGACATAATATATATGGGTTTATTATACTAAAAATTTTAGTATATCTCCTTTTACCCTCAAAGAAAGGAAGATAAGTAATTACAAGAATCACTTTCACCAATGGTGTGGATAAGAACCAAATCACTATCACCTTCCCTAATGTAGTAGAGTTATAAAATCTCTTTCACCTTCCTTAATGCGATGGAGTAGCCGAATCCATATCACCTTCCTTGCTGCAGCAATATTGTTAGTGGCCCTTTGGGTTTAAGAACTTCTTATAGGAATTTCTCTCAAGAAAACTTTTACATATGATGGAACTAGGTGGATGTTAACTGGAGCAATTGTGTAAGAAACACCCTCTCACACTCTCTTGCAGTTGAAAGAAGTTTCTCCCTCTTGCTCAACTACACCACTCTCTCCCTTTCCAAAGCTCTCTCTTCAAACCTTAGCTTAAAAAAGAACCAAAGAATTGACTGCCAAAAGACTCCATATCATGAAATAAGAGGTGATTAAATAATAGGTTGTAAGAAAACCCTAATTTTAAAATTATCCATCTTTGTTCATATAATTTGATCTGAATATTGTACAATATAATTACTTTAATTCTCCCTTTTAGTATTGAACAATGAATGTTGGTCTGTATGATAAGTTCAAAATTTTTCACTGATCATTCGGTATGATCTTAGGGTTGTACAATACGATTAGTGCAGTTGAATTATTGTTCATCTAGGATGAACTATTAGTAAATACAAAAATCATCTTTATCGGTCATCTAATATAATCTTAATGGTTAATTACCTTAGATTTGATTGCTTAATTATATGGATTAAATTAGGAAATATTTTAATGATATTACATAGAATAATTATAATTCTACCAGATGATTATACCAAAATTCAAATTTTAAAATAATGCTTAATATTAAATGATGTCAAGGATTTTTAATTATAAATTGATCATTTGGTATGATATGGATCATAAAGTATAATTAGTTCATTATTTATTTTGATTTTCCTTTTCTTAATTTAATCATTTTAATTAATTTTTTATTTTATAGATCATGCAATATGATCCAGATCATCTAGTATGTTCTTTAAAAAAAATTAAAACCTTATGTTTTACTCCCCTTTTATATTTTTGCATGTCGCTATGCTAATATTTACCTTTTTTATATTGATTGACTGAAGTAAATAAAAATTATAGACTCTCATAAATATCAAACCTATACTTCCTAGTTGTGAGTCATGTTTCTATAATGGTGCTCAGTGTATGAATCTAAAATATTAGTACTCATAAAAATTATATATAATAAAAAAATATAGTAGAAATTAAAAATAATCTAATAATATTTGTTATCATCAAAGTGCGAAATTGGGCTCCTAGATTATAACATTTTTTCTAGTAGCTGGTCAATATTATAGTTTGTAAACAGTCAATTGGAGATTAAAGGAGCATGGAGAGATAAGTTGCAGGGGAGATATACTTTGGGAATGGTCTATCTACTTGATCTATTTGGGATCCTTAATTTCGGGTGCTTAAGCTTCTCTACTTTCACTTTCTTTTTTTAGCAATAAATGAAAATTATTTGCTCAATTTTAATTCCATGGATGGCTGAACTCGTAATTTCAGACTAATTATGTGAATACTTATGTAATCCCTATTGTATACTCTTATGATTTAAAGTATGAATAAATATTTTAAATATTACTCACTCTTTTTTAAATTTATGTAGTGGTATAAAATGAACATCTAGTTTGATACATTACCTCGACAAAGAAATGTTGAAACAAATAGTAGAATTGAGATGGAATGCTTGCATGCCTAGACAAAAAATGTGTATGTAGTATACTAGAGTCTATAAAGATAACTTTATTATAAAAAAGACATAAGCCTTTCTTTACATCCTTCCAAGCTTAGCAGATATCTAAGGATGCATATCCTCTAGTTTTAAATTAACATAGGAGAGTCTACTTAAGATAACTTAGGTTATTTTATTATCATTAGTCCAACACACTTTAATTACTGATATCTTTATTATTTCATGGATTTCTCATTAGAAATAGAATTTATTTTTTATTTTTTTGCATAGGTTAAATTAAGTAGCTTGAGTAAATGGCAATAGAGAAATTTGTGTGTAGCATAATATTTCCTTGTTGGATCGACACTCTTTCGAATACTTTATTACTTGATCTGCATGTGCACTTGCACTTTTATTGGGGTTGTATTAATTTCAATATAAACTAAACATAACATAACCTAGAAGATCATATTTTTTGCACCATTTTTGGGAAAATAGTGTGGCTTTTTTGTAATTATTTATATTATTATTCAAAGAGCTTCAATGTTTAATCCTATTTGTATATTGTTTTGTTAAGCTTATTCTTTTATGAAGCTTTGAAATTATGTTTGTTTATTATTTGTAATTATTACTTTTAAATTATTTTATTTCATTTCACTTCCTTTTTATTGTTATTGTGTGTGTAGTAGAACTAGTAAGGGATCCTTATTATTTGACTTAGAAGTTCAAAGGACCCTTACAAAAATAAAAAAAAATCCTAAAAGTATTTAACATTAGGAATGGATGAACCAAATCTAGATAAGGGCTATCCTAGATCTCTTAGGGGATATGATAGTCCTATAGTAAATGATATTCCTTAGAGTATCAACCGACCTACTAACTTAGATAATAATTTGAACTGAAATATCCAAATGATTCAAAATTATCAGTTAGTGGGAACTCTTATTGAGGATCCTAATATTCAAGTGTAGTAGAGTCAATGATGTCACTATTTGACTTTATTTACTTCCATTTTCTTTGAGGAATAATGCTAAATGTAAATAAATTCCTTGCCCCCAAGCTCCATAACCACTTAGAATGAATTATAAGTTCCTAGAAAAATACTTCCCACAATTTAAATGAACAATATAACTTTATTTTATCAATTTAACGGAGAGTCAATTTATGAGAGCTGGGAAAGAATTAGGGAGATGCTTAGAAAGTAATATTATAATATTTTTCCTGATTAGTTATTGGTTCAAACTTTTTATAATGGGCTTATAGGATCCCGTAGGTCAATAATTGATGTGACAACTAGAGGTTTTTTAATGTCAAAGCCTTTTGATGATGCTTATGTCTTGATAAAGGGGATGATAATAAATAATTTCTAGTGACCTTCTGATAGGGTGAATTCTAAGAGAGTAGGAAGTATTTATATGTCAAATGCTTTATCAAATTTGACTACTCAGATAGGTGCTTTATCTGAGAAGTTAGATAACTTTACAGTTAGTTTTGGATCAAGATTATCAATTTATTTGGAAGAGCATAATTTGAATTCTATTAGTGAGTCTAATGCTTAAGGGATTCAAAATGTGAATTTTATTGGAAGTCCAATTTTTTTTCTTATAATACTTATATTATAGGTTGGAAGAATCATCCTAATTTTTTTTTGAATAATAATAATGGTGAAAATCTATGGAATGCAAGTCAATCAAATCCTGGATGAAATTGGAATAATCTCAACAACATTTAGTGAACCTTAGACCTTCTTATCCCACATACTTTAATCAAAATCATCAATTTAGCTATAGGAATATACATTTAGAGAATTTAGTGATTTAGATGGGAAGCTAATTATAGAGTCAAGCTGCTTTGATTATGAATTTGAAAAATCCATTAGGATATCTTGCAATTTCCTTTAACAGTAAGACCACAACACTTTACCTAGTACCACTAAAAGTAACCAAATGGAGAAAGGGAAAGATCATAGCTTGGGGAATTTGAGGATTAGTAAAGATGCATCACAACCAAAATGAAAATCTTAGCAAGTGTGGTTGAAAACTATAAAATTAGCGCTGCTTAGAAGGCAACCCAAATTTGTTATGTGTTGTTGAACATTCAATTAGTTTCTTTTGTAGTGCTTAAGTTTTTGTGAATTTTATTACTTATGCAGTTTACTTTATTTGTTGTTTATTTTGTTTAGTTAAATTTTCAATAATTTAATTTCTTGTTTTTCTTAACAATTCAATTTTCTTCCATATATTACAATTTGATAGCTTGGTTAACCAAAAGAAAAAAAAAAGAGATTAAAAATTATATATAATTAAGAATAATATGAAATTGTAGATGCTAGATTGAATGAACAAATAAAAATAATTTTTAATTTAAAAATCATAACAATCAACAAAGAATTATTATCTAAGTTCGTATTTTAATTTAAAACTTAAATTCTTTAAAGCTTAAGCATTGACAATTGGTGACATGATTGAATAGCTATGTTTATAAAAATGAAGTACTTAGATTATTCTATACAACTCATTATAGACTCAAGTATGGATTTAGTAGACTATACATTCCGTACATAATTCCAATTTAGGGTTTCTTGAAGGGCTAAAGTTAATCAAGTTTTCAAAATTATTATTTTAGTGCTCAAGTGCATTGAAAAAAGAAAGAATTAAAATACAAGAAAATTGAAAGAAAGAAAAATGAATACTATAACATCAAAAATTAATATATGAGGATGTTAAATTCTTAAGGGATCCCAAAAATTAATTTTAAAAGAGGAGAGAGTAAGTGAGGCATTGGATATGAATGTTTATAAATGAATTCCAAAAACTAAATAATGTATAACATCTCTTTTTTGGTCTTTCCATTATACATAATCATAATTCAAATTACATTAATAACAAAACTAAATACATTGAAAAAGAAAATAAAATAAATAAGACATCTATTTTGCAACAATTTTATCAAATTAATACTTGTTTATACGAGCATGAAATTGATCTCCTTATTTACATCCAATCATAATTTTAATTTAAATTTTGAGAGATCAAATTTTGCAAGGAAATTAATTTATAAAACAAAATAATTGAAAATTTCATTCAAGAGATCAACTACAAATGATTTTTCTAAGGAAAAATAATTATTTCAAAAAGTGATATTTTAGTGCATATCAACAAAAAATTTCATCATTTCATTTATAATTCAAAAGCTCGTACAAACACATTTCTACTTTTAATATCATCATAAATAACATAATCCTAGAAACAACACATGAAATCACAAACACACAAAATCACTAAAATCACAAGAATACATCTCAAGAACAAACACATAAAGTCATCAGTAATAACACTATAAAAGTATAACTAATAATTTGAAGGACCTTGATCTGAAGGAGGTGGTTGGTTTAATATTAAAAAGTAACTATGGATCTTAGCTAAATTCATGTTAATCGAGTTAAACTACCATTACATCCAACACATGTCTTCATTATATCTAGCATCCTGCTCATTTAGGTTATTCTCAATTTGAGCAAAATGTTGATAAAAATAAGTTTCCATTCTATGAAGAGCTGGACAATTTTTTTGTAGAAATTTTGGTCAGGTCTAGGTTCAGGAGTAGGTGCTGGAGCAGGAGCTCCTTCTTCTTTCCTAGAATCATCTCCCTCAGAGCTTTGATCCTGCCTAAAGAATGCCAAAAAAGAGGCACCAGTAAAGTAAATATGGAGCTCAGTGGGATGATGAGGTTGGATATGATTGTACTTCTTTTCTATGATTTTAACAACTAGATGCCCTAAAGCAACATTTTTCTTCCTCTAATTATGAGGAAGTCCAATATCAGAGAGTTTGTAAATTTAATCCATGATAAGTTGGGATTCAACAAAAGTTCTTTTAGTCATTATAAAATAAGTGAATGTGGACAAAAGAGGAGTCAAGTTAATGTGATCACCAACTTTTGGAATAATTGAAGTTCTCAAAACTTTCTAGATAATCCAGGCATTTTGATTAAGAGTGTACACATAAGATTGATGACTAACTTGGGAAATACCTCTAAGAGTTTGATTAATTTTTGACCAGTTAAAATTGGCTCTAGAGGTAATGTTGTGTACTCTAATTCTTTAGGTTCTTAGGTAATCCTAGTGTGTCCTTGATTTACTTTCATGTTTTCCAAAAAAAATTGAATGGTTTCTTTATGAAATTCATATATGAGAGTAAAGATAAATAAAAATAGGGTTGAGGCGAATAGGTGCATGATAGAGAAATTGATATCATTCTAAATGAGGAGTCGGAAAGTGGAAGTTTTTGCAGCAAAATACCTATAAAAAACATCCTCATTCTCTTTGGACCAAAAATTCTCATCCCTATCAGATCAGGAGGAAGATCCCTTAGAGGCACGGGGTTGTTTGCTATTGCTTGCCATTCCTAATATTTGGACTCTAGAAGGTTTGGAACGGTCGAGAATGTGAAGAAAAACTTTTTCAAGATCCTTCTATTTAAAGAAAAATGACCTATCATACAGTACAAAGTATGGATCATACATATAATTTTAAAATCACACGTGATGAAAGTAATTTTGTACATACGAATGGATACGGCCAAAAAAGAAACAACTTTTCATAAAATGCTATTTTGGAGGCATCCTTTCGTACACACTTTTTGACCATTGGATCATACAGATGAGCATGTGTTCGTTTGGGATGGGTAGAATATTAAAGATCATTTTATGACTGTTAGGTTCATACCCAAATGAAACTTACAACATGATTTTATAGATGAAATGTAATTTTGTACATATGATATGTGATCAATAACTTACATTTTCTAAAAAATTGTCCCCAATCGTAAGGATGAAATAACACGTATCATACAGTATGATGATGTCATTGTATAGTATGAAAACAAAAATAAAAACTTAGTTTGGTGTACTCAACTCAAAAACCTATCTTGTACATGCTATAGAATTTATACAATACAAAAAATGTAATACAGTACGAAAATAAAAATTAAAAAAATAAGACATGATAAAAAGAAAACCTTTGCAAATAAATTGGCATGCTTCCAGTAAAATAAAAAACAATGAAAGCCAAAAACTAACAAAAGAGAAAACAATCAAGAAACAAATAAACCAATAAAAATAAAATACAAACAACAAACTCTTACAATCAACCTAAGAAAATAAACATACATATAATTACACAAGAAATCAAGTTTACAAAATTTCAATTTAAGCATTAAGATTAATCACACCTAATCTGGTCCTCAAAGTGCTAAATGTGTCAAAAGCCAATGATTTTATGAAAATGTCTACAAATTAATTCTTCGTAGCAACGTGATGCAATTCAATTTCTCCCTTAGTCATAGGATTTTTAATGAAGTGATGTTTTATGTTTATATGCTTGGTTCTAGAATGTTGAATAGGAATCTATGAAATGTTTATGACACTAGTATTATTACAAAAAATTGGAATTGTGCCAATAGAAAATCTTAAGTTAATCAATTATTATTTTGACCAAAGTACTTGTGTCACATAACTATCTAAGTCAATGTATTCTTCTTCAACAATACATATGGCTACTAAATTATGTTTCCTATTGGACTATGAAACTAAAAAGTTTCCAATAAATTGAGAAGTTTCAGATAAACTTTTACAATCAACCCTACATCCTATAAAATTTGAATATGAATATAAAATAATTTCAAAACAAGAGCTGTGCTTAGGATGTTAATTCCCTAGTTTTTATTTTCCAAAAGATATCTCAATATTCTTTTAACTGATGTGATTCCTTTGGATCATATTGAAATCTGGTATATAAATAAACACTGAACATTATATTCTATCTGTTAGCAGTTAAGTAAAGCAATGATTCAATTCTACCTCTAAATTTATTTTGATCAACAGATTTTCCCATAGAGTCCTTATCTAATTACACTGAAGAACTCATTGGCATAGTCACTTGTTTAGTATTATCCATTTCAGATTTCTTAAGGATATCCTAAGTATACTTTGATTTCCAAAGAAAAGTTCATTCTTCATCTTGCCTAATGCTAAAATCAAGAAAATAACTCAAATCTCTTATCAAACTCATATCAAATTTACTACTCATTATTTTTAAAAAATAATCACAAAGATTTTTATTTGTAGATCTAAATTATATATCATCAACTTATATTTAAATAATGAATATGTTATCTACTTTTCTTTTCAAATAGAGATTGGTGTCCATACTTCCTTTCACAAATGATTTCTCTAATAGGAAAGTGCTTAACCTCTCATACCAAACTGTAGGTGTCTATTTCAATCCATTCAATGCCTTTTTCAATTTAAACACATGATTAGGGAATTTAAAATTTTCAAAACCTGGAGGTTGCTTAATATAAATATCCTCTTATATCACCTCATTAGAAAAGACACTCTTAACATCCATTTGATACAATTTAAAGTCTTTAAAATAGGCAAATGTTAACAAAACCTAAATTGCTTCAAGTCTATCTATAGGGGCTACAATGTTTTCAAAATTAATCCCTTCTATTTGATTATACCCCTTGGCCACCAATCTTAACTTATTTCTAATCAAAACTCATGAATCATTCATTTTATTTTTGAACACCCACTTAGTTCTAATAACACTTTGATTCTTAGGCCTTTCAATTAATTCTCAAACATCATTTCTAACAAATTGATTTAATTCTTCAGACATGGCAAAAATTCAAAATTCATCCAAAATTGCTTGATTTATATTAGTTAGTTCAACCATTGATATAAAGGTAGAATGGTTCACTTCTTTGCTAAGTCCATGCATAGTTCTAACATCCTCACTAGGTTGACCTAAAATTAATTCATTAGGGTGATTCTAAAAAAATCTTCATTCTCGAGGCAAAGGATTTTCTTTTCCAACATCTTCTTCAAAATTTGTCTTCTCAATTCCTTGGGAGATATTTTTAATATGATCTTCTTCCAACATTTACTCTTCCAAAATGTTAGATTCATACATGTGCGATCTCCTTAACTACCAAAGTTCTTTTATTAAAAACTCTATAAGATTTTTTAATGCTATAATATCCAAGAAAAATTCCTTCATCTACTTTTGGATCAAATTATCCTAAAGGAGTTTGACCGTTATTTTTAATGAATACCTTACATCAAAAAACATAAAAATGTCAAAGATTAGGTTTTCTACCCTTAAGAAGTTTATAGGGTGTCTTATTCAATTTTGATCTGATGTTCACCTTATTCAAAATATAATAAGTTGTACTAACGACTCCATCCCAAAAATATTTTGGAAGTGAGTATTCTGCCAACATGGCTCTAGTGGCCTCAATTAATATTTTGTTCTTTCTTTAAACTACCTCATTCTACTGCAGGGTCCTAGGTGCTAAAACATTGTAATCAATTCCTTTCACTTAATAAAAATCTTCAAATTTTTTATTTTCAAATTCTACTCCATGATCACTTTGAATTGAAAAAATTTCACACCCTAATATCCTATGAATTCAAGTAAAAAAGTTTCTAAATTTCCAAGTTTTATGATAAAGGTGGACATATAGCTTTTATCTAGCGATTCCAGGGAAATTTAGGGCTTCTATTCGTGAGCTCGGGTTTTGATCTATTGGCGATTTTGACTGCTAATTTTTTTTTCTCATTTTTTCTCCTTAAACCTTTTTTGTCTCTTTCTTGACTTTTGTTTGACATTTTTTTAGTGTTATTGTGCTCGAGATTTGACCACTCTATCATAATCTAACCCTCATATTTCATCAATTCCCGATGGCCATTATAGGTCATTCAAGGAGGTTTTGTATGGTTCCTCTTCTTCTATGGCTAAACTTTATTTTGTGCAAACCTCCTTCAAGGGTTGCCCATCTTTAATGTTTGATGAGTTAATGGTTTCTCAGTTTGCCACTTCTTTTATGCTCTCTCATTAGAAAGTTTCTTCTTCGTCGATTGAATCTAGATGTTATCCAAAAAAATTTTGTTAACTTGAAACTCATGGGTTCTTTTCACGTTGGATTGTTGAATCCACGACATATAAGGATACAAATTACAAATGACCTTGACTTTAGCCGCATCTTTTCTAGGAGGTCATACTATATTCAAGCTTGTCAAATGTATCTCCTCAAATGGACACCAAACTTTGACGTTATGGAAGAATCACCAATTACTCCCGTATGGATTTCATTCCCTAACTTAAGGCTAAATTTTTTTTGAACTAAAAAAATTTTATTTTAGCTTGCTTCAATTTTTAGTAGACCATTACAAATGGATCAAGCCATGATATCTATGTCACGCTCTTCAGTGGCTCATGTTCTTATGGAACTTGATATTTTTAAGAAACACCTAATGAAGTGTGGATAGGATATGAGTTCCATGGTTACTTTTAAAAAGTTGAATTTGAAAGCCTACCTATTCTCTATTCTAATCATAAAATGCATGGTCATGGTGTTAATGAATGTTTCTGGTTGCACCCTCAACTTCGTAAAGAGAAAGTAGTTTCCAAACAACCTCAAGGCAATGTTGGTGCTGCTTCTCTAGAGAATGAAAGTCTTACTTGTGTTGAAGTTGAAGGAAATTGTTCCAAATCGTGTGATGAACCTATACTAATGCATACTGAACTACCCCCTATCACTGTGCATGTGCCTCCATCCACTAACATTGTAGATGATCATCCCTATGCTCAGGATAATATTATTATTAACATTGCCAGCTTATTTAATCAATGTGATAATTTGGATGAACAAAGGTTAACTACTTCTTCCCCTCAAAATAATGTTACCTCGGGAGTGTCGATTATGAATTGTATGTTGAATGACAATAAGGGTATTAAAATTGATTCCACTCAATCTGTTGTGAATAAATAGGGAACTGCTTCTAGAAGTGAAAGGATTGGTAGAGAGCACATGGGGATGGACAATAACTTGAGGGTAAGTGAGTTGGCTCTAGTTGTGGAAGAGAATATGGAACTTCGTTTGAATAGCAATGAAAATATTGATAGAGATTTGTTAGAGGTTGCTGAACTTCCTTTAAAGGGTAAGGAGAATGGTTTGATAATTGATTGTAAGTCACCCTCTAACTCTCATTATCATAGTGATGTTTTTACTGACACTGAAGAATGCTATATTTTTTTTTATAAATTTTTTTGCTAAAGATGAAAATGATACTATTTTCATTAAATTGCAAAATAAGCATGGTAGAAAGAGTAAGAAACTTATTTTACAATCGACAAGGTACAACCATTCACATACTAGTCGTTAGTTCTCTTTTTATGTTTAAGTCTATTATTTGGAATGTTAGGCATTGGGTTCCTTTCTTCTCATTTGAGGGTTAAGAATTTATGTCGTATCCATGATGTGTCTATTCTTATTTTACTTAAACTTCTTAATAATGCTTCTAAATTACTTACAACTGCTAAATGTTTAGGTTTCAAGCATGCCACTTCAAACTCTGCTAATAAAATTTGGTTATTTTGGAAAGATCCAGTTCAGATTGATATTCTTGGTGATTTTACTCAAGTTCTGCATTGAAATATAAATGTTTTAAATATAAATAGTTTGTGCCTCTTTTATTTATGCTACCTCTTCTTGTTGTGTTAAAAACATTCTTTAGGAGCAGTTATTTGATTTTCATAGTATTTAACATTTTCCTTGGTTAATGGGTGGTGATTTTAACACTATTTCTAATCCTTTGGAGAGTATTGGGTGTTGAACTCCTATTTTTTAAACTATGAAGTACTTTAATAATATGATTATCGATTGTAATCTCATTGATATTAGTTTTTCTGGTAACAAATTTACTTGGAACCGAGGTCATTTTTGGCAATGGCTAGATCGTGTTCTTTTTAATGATAGCTGACTTCTCTTTTAACTCTATTTCTATTGAACATCTTAGTCGTACACTTTTTATCATTCTCATTTGTTACTTGGGCATAATACTACACATGTGAATTCCTTTCCTCAATTTTGATTTCAAAATATGTGGTTACATCATGATTCCTTTTTGAATGTGGTTCAGGAGATTTGGTTGGCCCCTTCAGATCTTGATAACTATGTCCTTAGCATTAAAAGATTTTGGTTTAAATTGAAAAGACTGAAAAAACTCCTAAATTAGTGGAATCACAATGTTTTAAAAATATATTTTCTAATATTTTAAGTGTAAAAGATACTGTTAATAATGTTGAGCTTAATTGCCAAGTGTCTCCTTCTAATACTAACTTTTCTTTACTAAAAGAGGCTAAGGAGTGTCTCTTTAAACTTCAAGCCCAAGAGGAAATTTTTTGGAAACAAAAAACTACTTCAAAGCATTTGGTGGAAGGTGATAATAACACGAAGTATTTTCAAGCTTTGGTCAAAAGGAAGTGTGCTAAGAACTCCATTAACAAAATTAAACATGAGGATGGGTCTATTACTGAGAATGGTGAGGAAATTGCTTTATTGGCTTTGCAACATTTTCACAATCAACTTAATAAGGACTTTACCCCTAGGAATATTGAGAATACTACTATTATTCCTAACCTTATCTCACATGATGATAATGATTTTCTTTCTAAACCCCCTTCTTTTGATAAATTAAAAGATATTGTTTATGATATGATTGGTTACTTTGTGGCTGGTCCAGATGGGTTTACTATTTTTTTCAAAACGCTTGGCTTATTATTAGTGCTGATCTCTACTAAGCTATTTTGGAGTTTTTTGTCTGCCATGCTATGCCTATGTTTTTTACATGTACTTCTATTTTTTGTATTCCTAAGAGTAATGATGTTAGCAATTGGAATAATTTTAGACCAATTAATCTTTGCACCTTTTTAAGTAAGTTTATTTCTAAAATTATTATGAATCATTTAATTATTTTTCTTCCTAAAATTATCTCTCCTTTTCAAATGGGCTTTGTTAAATGTTGTGTGATCTATGAAAATATTTTGTTGGCCCAGGAATTCTACCATGATTTGGATTTCAAGGTGAGGGGTGGTAATATGATCCTGAAGCTTGATATCTCTAAGGCCTATGATAATATTAATTGAAAGTTCCTTTATAATATTATGCAATTATTTGGTTTTAGCTTGGTTTTCATTAACCTTATTATAAATTATATTGAAGGTTCATATTTTTCTATTATTATTAATAGCTAAAGTTTTAGTTTTTTTAAATCTTCTCATGGCTTAAGATAGGGATATCTTATGTCTTCGGCGCTTTTTATTATTACGGCTGATTATCTTTTTAGAAGCATTTCAAATCTTTTTGAAATTCACCCTAGCCTTTATTTTAGGACCTTGGAGGGATTCCCTATATCTAAGTTATGTTTTGCTAATGATTTTATCATTTTAACGAATGCTTCTCGTAATAGAATTAATAAATTCCTAGACTTCTTTAATAAATTTGAAAATGTTAGTGGTCTCTCTTTGAACAATAAGAAATGTTGTTTCCTTATTTCTAATAAGGTGTTTAATGTTCTTATTTTAGCTATTAAAGACCTCACTAGTTTTGTGCAAGGCCATTTACATATTATGTATCTTGGTATCCCTCATTTTAAAGGTAAAAAGAAGTCTTTTTTGTTTGAAGAGTTAATTACTTTTGTGTAGAATTAACTTTAGTCTTGAGATTTTAATTTTTTAAGTTTTGGGGGTAGGCTTACTCTTATTAAAAGTGTTCTTTATTCTCTTCCTATTTACTCTTTCCAAACTCTCTTGCGTACTAATATGGTGAGTAATAGAATTGATAAAATTCTTAGTAAAGTTTTTTGGAAAGGGACTAATAGTAACACTAAAATTGCTTGGTCTTCTTGGGACACATGTTGTGGGGTTTTGAAGCAGGGAGGCCTGGGTGTAATAGCATGTTTGATTTGTCCTATGCTTTTTCCTTCAAGTTATGGTTCATGTTTTGTGCTAAAAGAAGTCTGTGGGCTAAGTTCATGTATTCCAAATATTGTGTGGGGAAGTATCCTACTATTTATGCCTTTAATATTGGTAATTCTAAAGTTTGGCAAAGGCTTTGTAAGCTTAAATGGGTTGTAGAGCCTCATCTTTCTTGGGGGCTTGGTGGTGGTAACATTTTCTTCTGGCAGGATCAATATTTGGGTAATCAATCCATTATTTTCATCATTAATACTTCTTCTACTGTTGTGATTAAGGTAAACTTTTTCATTACTGATAACTGTTCTGACTATGATAAACTTGCTAATGTGATTCCTGATTTTATTATTAAAAATTCCTGAACCTCCCTTTGAACTTGGAGTTGGAAGATATTTTATTGTGTAAGTTGTCTCAAGATGGGGTTATTAAATTTAAAGATGCTTGGCATGTGCTTAGAACAAAAAATGCGGTTACTAGTATTTTCTCTATGATTTGGCATAAAAGCATCCCTTCTACTATTACTGTTTTTATTTGGAGAATTTTATATAGATTCATTCCTAGTGATGATAATTTGATTAAAAGATACTTTATCTTTCCATACAAGTGCCAATGTTGTCACCATGTGGAGAATATGCATCATGTTTTTCTGTCCTGAACTTTAGCTATCAAAATTTATATATTATTTTGGTGATATTTTCAATTTAAACCTTTTTAATGCCAATTTGTCTATTAATGCCCTGCGTAATTCTTGGTTTGTTAATTTTATGGGTCCAATTGAAAACATTATCCTTGCTCTTATTTTGTAGTATTTATGGATGGAGAGGAATAACTTGTTATGAGAGTTGCTATTTGCATGTTTTACATTCTTGCAACTTGTATAGTTTTGATGATTTTAAATATTATTATTTTATGTGTAGTTATCTCCTAACACTTTTTGGAAGAATTGTTTTTGCTCTTGTGTGTACTAACATTTCAAGAAAATCAAACTCAAGACTAAGAAGACTTCAAATCAAATTCAGCATGAGATACTTTGTCTATTTAAAGCTTGTATTTTTCTTTAAATTAAGTTTGAGAGGGAGTGATTGTAATTGAGTGAATAAACACACACACTTAAGGAGATCTTGAAAAATTTATACTGATCGTACGGGACGAACATAGTTCGTACGGGACGATCATGTCAGTTATCTCCTCGTAAGAGCAATGGAAAGAAATGTTCTCTGTAAAATTTTCGTTCAGACAAAATTTATATTCATTCCAGGACGAGTTTCTCTCTGGAGTATTTTTGTCCAGGACGAAGTGTATTCGTCCCGGGATGAAATGTCCTCTGGAGAATTTTTGTTTAGATGAAATTTATAATCGTGCCAGGATGAGTTGCTCTCTAGAAAAATTTTGTCCGGACAAACCCATATTTGTCCCAGGACGAAGTGAACGGACTCTGAAATTTTAGTGACGTTCTGCAATTTTTGGGAACAGACCTATGGAATAATTGTTCGTACCGGACGAACCGAGTTCATACGGGATGATGTGTGTGTACGAAGTCATTTAGTACCCATATACATTAGGTTCGTTTCCAACGCATTTAAGTAAAATCATCCAGGATGATCCACGATCGTACGGGACGATCCAATGCGTATTGACTTCAAAATTTGTAGTTTTTGGACGATTTTTTGTGTCTTTCCTATAAATAGTCCAATCTAAACTGCCACTTAATCTTTTTGCCTACTGATCTTCGTGCCTATTGAAAGAAGAGTTAAGGAGAGAGTGTAGGAGAGTGTTCGAACGAGGATTCTTACTACTGGAGTGTGAAGGCTTCACTTGGTGTTCAAAGGTAACAATCTTTACTTTTGAATTGTGTTTACTTAACTCTTTTCTCTCTTCCTTCTAGATTTCTTATGAAGAAGATCTATCAAGGAGATCCGGTTCTCTGCCGACACTTGGAGAGTGTGAACAGCCGAAAGGTTCTCTGCCCACATTAGGAGAGTGTAAACAACTGAAGGGTTCTCTGCGCACACTATGAGAGTGTGAACAGCTAAAGGATTCTCTGCCCACACTAGGAGAGTGTGAAAGTACGAAGGGTTCTCTCCCCATATTAGGAGAGTGTGAAAGGATGAAGAGTTCTCTGCCCACACTGGGAGAGTGTGAAAGGACAGATGGTTCTCTGCCAACACTAGGAAAAGTGTAAAAGGATGATGATTCTCTGCCGCATCAGGTAGTGGTGGAAGAGAGTTTTGTAAAGGCTTCTCCGCCTTACTGTGGGTGCAGAAGGAGTGTCACTAGTGGTATTAGTGCAATACTTGGAGGGTGCCTCCAGGGAGTGGATGTAGGTCAAGTTTTGACCGAACCACTATAAATCTCGTGTCTTTATTTTTCCGCAACTTTTTATTTTTATGTTTTTACTTTTAAAACTGTGGTTGAAAAATGTTTTTTGGAAATATTCACTAAAGTTTTATTTTCATTTCCTAAATTAAAAAAAAGGGTTAAAATTTTTAATTACCAATTCACCCCCCTCTTGGTTAGCCGTTGGACATAAGCTTAGGTTTAACAACCTATTTCATTGCGAATAAGTTTCAACAAGTGGTATCAGAGCTTTATTTCAAAATCATAAGTTTAGACTACTTTTTGATTAATGTAGATGGCTACATTTGGAAACTAAAATACACCCGAGGGTTACTTTATAACTAGACCTCTACTGTTTGACAATATACCTTTTGATTTTTGGAAAACACGCATGTCTACATTTTTACTGTCACTTGATTGTCGTATGTGGATCTTAGTTTAGGAAGGGTATACAAAACCAACTAGACTAGTTGACGGAGTTAGAGTTGAAACACCTTGTATAGACTGGATAGTAGAAGAACGTGACTTAACACAACTAAACACTAAATGCTTGAATAGTTTCTTTTGAGCTTTAAAATCAGAAGACATCATGCGGGTTTCCACTTACAAAAGTGAGAAGGACATATGGGATAGACTTTATATAACTTATGAGAGGACTAATGAGGTTAAGCAATCTAGACATAATATCTTATTGTATGATTATGAACTATTTCACATGAAATCAAATGAATCCATTTATGATATATACAGAAGATTCACATAAATAGTCACCTCTTTGCATGCACTGGGTAGGGAACTAACGAATACTGAAATGGTTAATAAGATTTTTTGTTGTTAGCCTACTGCTTATGATGCTAAAATTACTAGAATTATAGAGTCTAAAGATCTAAACATTTACTCTATTGTTAATCTTCTTGGTTCGCTAATTGCTTACGAGCAAGGAGTTAGCCAAAGAAAGATTGATGCAAGTGAACCACGAAGGGAGAAAAACATAACACTAAAAATGGAAGAGTCTGAGAGTAAACACTAACAACTTGAGGATGAAGACGACATCACATTGATGACTAGACCATTCAGAAGCTTTCTGAAGAGGAAGCAGAAGAGACGTCAACATTGGAATAGAGGTAAATTTAATAAAAATGCCATGATTTCAAATGATGTGATTTGCTATGAGTGCAGGAAACCTGGTCATATCAAGACTGAATGTGAAAAAGTCAAAGCCACTCCTAGCAAGGAGAAGTTAGAGGAGAAACCAATTGTAAAGAAGGGCAAGAAGAAGTTTCAAAGAGCTTTCTAGGCAGACTCAGCTTCAGATTCATCAGAGACTGAGAAGGAAGAGGAAGTCACTAATTTATGCTTAATGGCCGATAGTCTTGATCAGTTAGATCAAGAAGAGGTATGTGACTTAACCTATGATGAACTTTTTGAAGTTTTTGAACTCATGCATGATGTATATAGGAAACTGGAGAACATGCATGCTAGTCTAAGTTTAGATTTTGAAGAATTACAAAAGGAACATGAAATCCTTAAAAAAGATTATGCTTTAATTGATGAAAACCACATGAAATTACTTGATATATTTAATGACTTGAATAAAAAACATGAAAATTTAAAATCATCCTATGCTAAACTTGAAAAAGATTTTAAAAATTTTAAGGATGAATCAGAGATTAAGATTTATAGATCAAATTATATAAATCAAATTTTGGAAGATATGAATTCATTTTATAAATTAATGATAAAAGCTCTCGAGGATAATAGGATACCCCCTAAACTTGAAGATTTTATAAATCCTATTATGTATCCTAAATTTATGCAATCCCTAAATAGACAGATGAATGGTAGAAGACTTAGGAATCCATTTCAAAAAGTCAATTGTAATAACTGTGAATTATTTGGACATATAGCTCACACCTGTACTTTGATGATGAAAACTTATTTGGTGTGGAGACCTGAGATTCATAAACCTAGACATATCATACATGCATCTGATTATAATTTGCCAAAAGGAGAACCCAAACTTGTTTGGGTTTCTAGGTCAACATTTGATAATTTTGCAGGATTGCTCTCACACAAGACCTTGTGAGAGCATATGGTACCTGGACAGCGGATGTTCAAAGCATATGACTAGAGATACTGCACAATTCATATCGTTGGAAGCCAGGAAGGGAGGCAAGGTTATACTTGGAGATAATACCACAAGGAAGGTGGTTGGATCAGGTATGATTGGAAATCTTAATAAATTTTACATTGAGAATGTGTTATTAGTAGAAGGCTTAAAGCATAACCTGTTAAGTATAAGTCAGCTATGTGATAAAGGATATTGTGTGAAATTTTTTCCTACTAGCTGCATATTAAGCCTAAATGACAAAAATGTTTTGAATGGTAAAAGGGTAAATAATGTTTATATGCTAGACTTGAATTATATTCAATCTCCAACTGCTTTTTGTTTGAAAACTGTATCTGATGAGTCATAGTTTTGGCATAGGAGACTTTGTCATTCTAGCTTGAAAAACCTTCGGAGGATTACCCAAAAGAACTTAGTGAGAGGTATACCAAAACTAGACTTTACTAAGTACCACCTTTGTGATGCATGTCAATTAGGAAAGCAAGTGAAGTCCTCTTTTCAGTCCAATAAGGAGCTTAAACCTAGTAAACCATTGGAGATTTTACATATGGATCATTTTGGACCAGTTGGAACTGTGAGTTTAGGAGGGAAGGTATACAGATTTATGATTGTGGATGATTACTCAAGATTCACATGGGTTAGATTTCTATTTCATAAGAGTGAATCATTTGAGGAATTTAGAAATTTTTCGTCTTGGATTCAAAGAAAACTTGGGTGTGAAATTATTTACAAAGTGATCATGGAGGAGAATTTAAAAATGAGAGATTTGAGGAATTTTGTAAGGAGGAAGGAATTGATCACAACTTTTCTGCCCCTAGAACCCCTCAGCAGAATGGGGTTGTTGAAAGGAAAATTAGAACATTAATAGAAGCTGCCCGAGCAATGTTGGCAGATTACTCACTTCTTAAATATTTTTGGGTTGAGGCGGTTAGCAATGCATGTTATGTTCTGAATATGGTGTATGTGAGATATAAATTAAATAAAACACCCTATGAGTTGTTAAAAGGTATAACACCTAATTTATCTCATTTGTATGTTTTTGGGTGCAAGGCGTTCATTCATAATAATGGAAAATCTGTCATAGAAAAATTTGATCCATAATCAGATTGAAGGGATTGATTTTGAGGAGATTTTTGCCGATGTAGCTAGACTTGAAGCAATTAGGGTTTTGCTAGCTTTTGCCCTTTTTAGAGGATTCAAATTGTATCAAATGGATGTAAAAAGTGCCTTTTTAAATGGGATAATTCAAGAATATGTTTTTTGTAGAACAATCACCAGGTTGAAATTTCTAAATACCCAAATCATGTTTTCAAGTTGAAAATTTCATTATATGGATTGAAACATGCACCTAGGGCTTGGTATGAGAGGTTGAGCACCTTCCTACTTGAAATATCTTTTAAAAAAGGAAGTGTGGATACAACTCTTTTTTTGAAGAAATGTGGAAAGGATATACTCATTGTTCAAAATTATGTGGATGATATTATTTTTGGATCTTCAAATAAAAATCTTTATGATAATTTTTCTAAAATAATGAGTATTGAATTTGAGATGAGTCTAATGGGAGATTTAAGTTACTTTATAGGATTTAGCATTAAGAAAATTGAGGAGGGTACATTTCTTAGCCAGTCAAAATATGTTAATGATATCTTCAAAAAGTATGAAATTGATAAAGCTAAACCTATTAGTACACCAATGAGTTCCTCAGTTTAGTTGGACAAGGATCCTAATGGGAAAATCTGTTGATCAAAAGAAATTTAGAGGGATAATTAGATCTTTACTTTACTTGCTGCTAGCCGGCCTGATATCATGTTTAGTGTTTTCTTATGTGCTAGATTTAAATCAGATCCAAAAGAATTATATTTGACAGTAGTGAAAATGATTTTAAGATATCTGTTAGGAACTCAGAACTTAGGAATTTGGTATCTTAAGTTTTGCTCTTCATTTGAAATAATTGGTTATTCAGATTCTGACTTTGCAGGTTGTAGGGTGGATAGAAAGAGCACTTCTGGAATATGTCAATTTATTAAAAATTCTCTAGTCTCATGGTCCAGTAGAAAACAAAATTCAATAGCCCTATCTACTGCAGAAGATGAATACATTACATTAGGAAGTTGTATGGCAGAAGTACTTTAGTTGAAATAACAGTTGATTGATTTAGGATTAACTATAGGCACTTTTCCTATTTATTGTGATAACACTAGAGCTATTTGTATTTCTAAAAATCCTATTCAACATTCAAGAACCAAACATATAAACATAAGTCATCATTTCATAAGGGATCATGTATCTAAAGGAGAAATTGAACTCACTCATGTTTCTACTGAAAATCAACTTGCAGACATTTTTACAAAACCTTTAGCCTTTAATAATTTCAGTGCATTATGAACAAGGATTTGTGTGATTAATTTGAATGCTTAATTAAAAATGTTTTTGTAACATTGATGTTTATTTTTCTAGTTAATATTTTTGTGTTTTTTTATGTATTTGTGAAGTTGTATGCGTGATTTTTTTTTATTTATATTTGTGTTCTTCGTTTTTCAGTGAGTTTTGTAGTGTGTTTTTGTTTTAGTTTTAATTGAGTGTATGATTTAAAATTTTTGAGTGTCCATCATTCGGGACAAATTTTTTTCGTACGGGATGATTTGTGTAGTGAATCTAACTGTCGGATTTTGAACCGTTTGCGTGCAGTTTTAAGTTTTTAATTGTCACTTCGTCTGTACGATCATTATGATCATCCGGGATAAAAGGTTTTCAAATAATGAGACGAATGAATAAAGAAGTTGAATGGATAAGGTAATTTTTAATACTAAGTTCGTAGATACGAACCTTTGGTTAATCCGGATGAACACATATTGGTTCGATGGAGGGGACGGTTTCAACTGCCATTAAAATAATCATAAGTTCTGATCATCCCAGGATGAACACGTGTTCGCCTGTATGATCAGTCTGGTCAAAAGTCTGTACGAAAGGATGCTTTGTAAGTTGTGTTGATTACGAAAAGCTATTTCGTTTTGACGCATTGGTTCATCCATAAGAAATTTTTTTGTATGGGACGAATTAAAAAAATTGTACGGGACAAAATTTTTTCGTCGGTACAAACAAGTCATTTTCAATAAATAGAAGAGCTTTTGAACTCAACAGTCATACTCTAAACTTCTCTTTCAATCTCTTTCATACTTTAGATCTTTTTCAAATGACAAGTTCAAGTAAGAGACAAAAGGTTGTGGCTAGGAAAATACATAGAAATTCTTCTGAGAACTTCCTTTTCAAAGCAAATGAGGAATCTTTTCCTAGGTTTGCCTCAGTAAAGATCACACCCTCCAGAATCCCAATCAAAGAACAACTTATCTTTCAGGTGATGAACTTATTTGCTTCAACACAGTTTAGTTTTATCCTTACCCTCGTCTATCTCTATAATAAAGAAACCTTTCACTACTTCCTCACCAACATGTCCTTTAATTCTGACCATTCTATAATCCGTTCCTTTGTCTTTAAACAAAATGTTGAAATAACCAAGGCTAACATAGGAGCCTTTTTGAATTTAAGGATAGAGGGAGATAGAGCTCATCACTTGATCAACACTCATGATTATGAATGGTATGAAATTAATAATGTGATTAGAGGAAATAATTTGAATGAACATGTGGCAAAAGTATCCCGTCTCGTTCGAAATGCACGTATCATCCAGCATGTTCTTAGAACTTCTATAATTCCTAAAGCTGGTGATAGAATTAATATAACCCCTCGTCTTTCTATGGTGACATTCTTGATCATGTCTAAAGAACTTATAGATGAAGCCCAACTTATTCTTGACAATATTTATGGGCCGTCTAAAATTGGTCATATAGAGCATAAAAGAAAGAAGAACATCGCCTTAGGAGATCTAGTTGCCAAAATTCTGGACAAGAAATACAATTTGGTTCATCCTGATCAAGAGTTTGAAGAACCGCTCTACTACAACGACTGGTCATTTAGAACAATCTTCAAAGAAGAACTAAGAAAAGCACATGTCATTAGTGATATAGAGGAAGAACCAGAAGCTGCACCTGCACCCGCTAATGAACCAAATTATCAGGATTTGGTTCAAAGATTTAATCGCCTAGAGACTCATTTTGATCAATGTTTTGATCAAATTTAGACTCATCTTCAGCAGCAGGACGCACAGTATAAGCATGAGATGAGTTTTATGAGGGATCAGATGAGTGATGTCAGTACCAATGTGCTTATGATGAGTACTTACTTTAACATATTTGTTGTTGCACCTCCTCCTCCATATCAGGGTCCTTCTCAGTGATAGTTGAACTTGATTTTATGTATTTTCTGTAGTTTTTGTGTTAGTTATTGTTTTAAGAAAGTTTGTTGCATTTTCTTTTCTTTAGATGTTTTGTTTTTATATTGATATCCTGAGCTTAGATTATAATATCTTCATATTGATATCAATATATGCTCTCGTGTTTTGGCTTTAATTGTATTGAAATGTGTGTTAGCATTTATGGAAATCATTAGATTTTTTATCTTAATAGTTCTATACTTTAAAATGCAAGTTAAAATTAAAGTCATTAGAAAATTTAATTTTTTCTAAATTTAAGTTCTGCTAATAACTTCATATAATTAAGATTTTCAATTTCATGCCCCTTTTTTAGACTACATCAATTCTAATATTATTATTACAACAATGATATTTTCTTATTTTATATTTCACTTATCAATAAATATTTATGCACTTAGAAAAAGTTAAAATTTTTTTATTATTGATTTTGGAAAGATCAAAATTACTATTGAAAAATGTACAAATGTACAAAAATCAAAAGGAATGTGCAATGGTTCGCAAGTTGAAAAAAGGCTTAAAATAAGCCCAAAAATAAAAAGATGCACAAAAATGTGCCACAAATTTGAAAACGATGTACAAAGCGCCACATGTGGTAGTTATTTCTTTCCAGACTCTTTTAATCTCTTAATTCAAATTGATCTTATGTTCATTTATATTTCATATTGAAATTTGAAATATACAATTTTTTTTATCATTTCTACAATGATTTTCTCTATCTTAATATCTAAATTGACTCATATTTTTGATAAATTTTTTTATTATCAATATTATCTCTTCTTAAATTCTATGAATTACTATGATTTGCCTAATATTTAATTTTATTTGCATAACGTATTTCAATCACTTTCAATATTGCATTATCAAATGATTTTCATATGTCTCCTTACATTTCAAGTCTTTTTCTTCTTCACTTTTTGCTGTTGTCAAAAAGGGGGAGAAATTATTTGATTCGTGGTATTGTTTGATTGATTCATATTGTATGTGTGTTTGTTTTTATTTTGTATTTTTTGTATGTTGTATATGTTGTGTGTTTGTTTTATTTTTGCTTGTTTTGTTTTTCAATAAATGCCTCCTTATTTTCACGTGTTCATAAATTTAGGGGGAGTTTAGGAGATTCTTAGAATTTAAAATTATACAAACAATAATTATTTTTTCATCAACAAAAAGGGGGAGATTATTAAGAGAGTTGCTATTTGCATATTTTATATTCTTGCAACTTGTATAGTTTTGTTGATTTCAAATATTATTATTTTATGTGTAGTTATCTCCTAACACTTTTTGAAAGAGTTGTTTTTGCTCTTGTGTGTACTAACATTTCAGGAAAATCAAACTCCAGACTACGAAGACTTCAAATCAAATTCAGTATGAGATACTTTGTGTATTTAAAACTTGTATTTTTCTTTGAATTAAGTTTGAGAGGGAATGATTTTAATTTAGTGAATAAACATACACACTTAAGGAGATCTTGAAAAAATTTGTACTGATCGTATGGGAGGAACATAATTTGTATGGGACGATCAGGTCAGGTATCTCCTCGTAAGAGCAACAAAACAAACAGGAATTGAAGAAAATTTTTCTAAGTCCTGATCGTCCAGGATGAAGTGTATTCGACCCAGGACGAAATGTTCTCTGGAAAATTTTCGTTCAGACGAAATTTATAAGCGTTCCAAGACAAGTTGCTCTCTGGAGTATTTTAGTCCTGGACGAAGTGTATTTGTCCCGGAATGAAATCTCCTCTAGAGAATTTTTGTTCAGAAGAAATTTATATACATGCCAGGACGAACCCATATTCGTCCCAAGATAAATTGAACCGACTCTGAAATTTTAGTGCCAATCTACAGTTTTTGGGAACCGACCTATGGAATAACCGTTCGTATAGGATGAACCTAGTTCGTACGGGATGATGTGTGTGTATAAAGTCATTTTGTAACCATATACATTAGGTTCATTTCCAACACATTTAAGTAAAATTGTCCAGGATGATCCACGATCGTACGAGACGATCCAATGTATATTGACTTGAAAATTTATAGTTTTTGGATGATTTTTATTGTCTTTTCTATAAATAGTCCAATCTAAATTGCCACTTAATCTTTTTGCCTACTGATTTTCGTGCCTATTGAAAGAAGAGTCAAGGAGAGAGTGTAAGAGAGTGTTCGAAGGAGGATTCTTACTACTAGAGCATGAAGGCTTCACTTGGTGTTCAAAGGTAAGAATCTTTACTTTTGATTTGTATTTACTTCACTCTTTTCTCTCTTCCTTCTAGATTTCTTGTTAAGAAGATCTGTCAAGGAGATCCGGTTCTCTACCGACACTTGGAGAGTTTGAGCAGCCGAAGGGTTCTCTGCCCACACTAGGAGAGTGTGAAAAGCCGAAGGGTTCTCTGCCCACACTAGGAAAGTGTGAAAGTATGAAGGGTTCTCTGCCCACACTAGGAGAGTGTGAAAGGATGAAGGGTTCTCTGACCACACTGGGAGAGTGTGAAAGGATGGATGGTTCTTTGCCAACACTATGAAAAGTGTAAAAGGATGATGGTTCTTTGCCGCACCAGGTAGTGGTGGAAGAGAGGTTTGTAAAGGCTTCTGCGCCTTACTGTGGGTGCAGAAGGAGAGTCACTAGTCGTATTAGTGCAATACTAGGAGGGTGCCTCCAGGGAGTGGATGTAGTTCAAGTTTTGACCGAACCACTATAAATCTCGTGTTTTATTTTTCCGTTGCTTTTTATTTTTTGTGTTTTTACTTTTTAAACTGTGGTTGAAAAACATTTTTTAGAAAAATTTACTAAAGTTTTATTTTCATTTCCTAATTTAAAAAGAGGGTTAAAATTTTTTAATTACCAATTCACCCCCCCTCTTGGTTAGCCATGGGACATAAGCTTAGGTTTAACAACCTAATTCATTATGAACGAGTTTCAACAAGTGGTATCAAAGCTTTGTTTCAAAATCATAAGTTTAGACTACTTTTTAATTAACGTAGATGACTATATTTAGAAACCGAAATACACCTTAGGGTTACTCTATAACAAGACCTCCACTATTCGACAATATACCTTTTGATTTTTGGAAACACGCATGTCTACATTTTTACAGTCACTTGATTATCGTATGTGGATCTTAGTTCAGGAAGGGTATACAAAACAGACTAGACTAGTTGATGGAGTTAGAGTTGAAACACCTTTTACAGATTGGACAGTAGAAGAATGTGACTTAGCACAACTAAATGCCAAATGCTTGAATAATTTCTTTTGTGCTTTAAAATCATAAGACTACATGAGGGTTTCCACTTACAAAAGTGGGAAGGACATATGGGATAGACTTTGTATAACTTATGAGGGGACTAATGAGATTAAGCAATCTAGATATAATATCTTGTTGTATGATTATGAACTGTTTCGCATGAAACCAAATGAATCCATTTCTGATATGTACATAAGATTCACACAAATATTCACCTCTTTGCATGCACTGGGTAGAGAACTAACGAATGCTGAAATGGTTAATAAGATTCTTTGTTGTTTGCCTACTGCTTATGATGCTAAAATGATTGTAATTATAGAGTCTAAAGATCTAAACATTTACTCTTTTGACAATCTTCTTGATTCGCTAATTGCTTACGAGGAAGGAGTTAGCCAAAGAAAGATTGATGTAGGTGAACAACGAAGGGAGAAAAACATAGCATTAAAAATGGAAGAGTCTGAGAATGAACACTCATAACTTGAGGATTAAGATGAGATCACATTGATGACTAGACAATTCAGAAGCTTTCTTAAGAGGAAGCAGAAGAGATGCCAGCATTGGAATATAGGTAAATTTAATAGAAATGTCAAGGTTTCAAATGATGTGATTTGCTATGAGTGCAAAAAACCTGGTCATATCAAGACTGAATGCCCAAAACTCAAAGCCACTCCTATCAAGGAGAAGGTAGAGGATAAACCAATTGTAAAGAATGGCAAGAAGAAGTTTCAAAGTGTTTTATGGGCGGACTCAGCTTCAAATTCATCAGGGATAGAGAAGGAAGAGGAAGTCACAAATTTATGCTTAATGGCCGATAGTCTTGATCAGTCAGATCAAGAAGAGGTATGTGACTTAACCTATGATGAACTTTTTGAAGTTTTTGAACACATGCATGATGCATATAGGAAAATGAAGAAAATGTATGATAGTCTAAGTTTAGAGTTTGAAGAATTACAAAAGGAACATGAAATTCTTAGAAACGATTATGCTTTAATTGATGACAACCGCATGAAATTACTTGATGAGTTTGATGACTTGAATAAAAAATATGAAAATTTAAAATCATCCTATGTTGAACTTGAAAAAGATTTTAAAAATTTTAAGGATGAATCAGAGAGCAAGATTTATAGATCAAATTATACAAATCAAAATTTGGAAGATATGAATTTATTTTATAAATTAATGATAAAAGCTCTCGAGGATTATATGATACCCCCTAAACTTAAAGATTTTACTAAACCTATTATGTATCCTAAATTTATGCAATCCCTTAATAGACAGATGAATGATAGAAGACTTAGGAATCCATATCAAAAAGTCAAATGTAATAATTATCGATTGTTTGGACATATAGCTCGCACCTGTACTTTGAAGATGAAAACTTATTTGGTGTGGAGACCTAAGATGCATAAACCTAGAAATATCATACATGCATCTGATTATAAACTGTCAAAAGGAGAACCCAAACTTTTTTGGGTTCCCAGGTCCAACGTTTGATAATTTTGCAGGGTTACTCTCACACAAGACCTCGTGAGAGCATATGGTACCTAGACAGCGAATGTTCAAAGCATATGACTGGAGATACTGTACAATTCATATCATTGGAAGCCAGGAGTGGAGGCAAAGTTACACTTGGAGATAACACCACAAGGAAGGTGGTTGGATCAGGTATGATTGGAAATCTTAATAAATTTTACATTGAGAATGTGTTATTAGTAGAAGGCTTAAAATATAACCTGTTAAGTATAAGCCAGTTATGTGATAAAGGATATTGTGTGAAATTTTTTCTTACTAGCTGCATATTAAGCCTAAATGGTAAAAATGTTTTGAATGGTAAAAGGGTAAATAATGTTTATATGCTAGACTTGAATTATATTCAATCTCCTATTGCTTTTTGTTTGAAAACTGTATCTGATGAGTCATGGCTTTGGCATAGGAGACTTTGTCATTCTAGCATGAAAAATCTTAGGAGGATTACCCAAAAGAACATAGTGAGAGGTATACCAAAACTAGACTTTTCTTAAAACCACCATTGTGATGCATGTCAATTAGGAAAGCAAGTGAAGTCCTCTTTTCAGTCCAATAAGGATCTTAGAACTAGTAAATTATTGGAGATTTTGCATATGGATCTTTTTGGACAAGTTGGAACTGTGAGTCTAAGTGGGAAGGTATACGGATTTGTGACTATGGATGATTACTCAAGATTCACATGGGTTAGATTTCTATTTTATAAGAGTGAATCATTTGAAGAATTTAGAAATTTTTTGACTTAGATTCAAAGAAAACTTGGATGTGAAATTATTTCTATACAAAGTGATCATGGAGGAGAATTTGAAAACGAGAGATTTGAGGAATTTTCTAAGGAGAAAGGAATTGATCACAACTTTTATGCACCTAGAACCCCTCAGCAGAATGGGGTAGTCGAAAGAAAAAATAAAACATTAATAGAAGCCGCCCGAGCAATGTTGGCAGAATACTCAATTCATAAATATTTTTAGGCTGAGGCAGTTAGCGCTGCATGTTATGTTCTGAATAGGGTGAATGTGTTATCGAAATTAAATAAAATACCCTATGAGTTGGTAAAAGGTAGAACACCTAATTTGTCTCATTTGCATGTTTTTGGGTGCAAGATGTTCATTCATAACAATGGAAAATCTGCCTTAGGAAAATTTGATCCATAATCAGATTGAAGGGATTGATTTTGAAGAGACTTTTTCCCCTGTAGCTACACTTTAAGTAATTAGGGTTTTGCTAGCTTTTTCCTGTTTTAGAGGATTCAAATTATATCAAATGGATGTAAAAAGTTCCTTTTTAAATAAGGTAATTAAAGAAGATATTTTTGTAGAACAACCACAAGGTTTTGAAAATTCTAAATACACAAATCATATTTTCAAGTTAAAAAATGCATTATATGGATTGAAAGAGACACCTAGGACTTGGTATGAGAGATTGAGCACCTTCCTACTTGAAAGATCTTTTGAAAATGGAAGTGTATATACAACTCTTTTTTTGAAGAAACGTGGAAAGGATATACTCATTGTTCAAATTTATGTGGATGATATCATTTTTGGATCTTCAAATAAAAATCTTTGTGATGATTTTTCTAAAACAATGAGTAGTGAATTTGAGATGAGTCTAAAGGGAGATTTAAGTTACTTTCTAAGATTTAGCATTAAGTAAATTGAGGAGGGTAAATTTCTTAGCCAGTCAAAATATGTTAATGACATCCTCAGAAAGTATGAAATAGATAATGCTAAACCTGTTAGTATACCAATGAGTTCCTCAGTTCAATTGGATAATGACCCTAAGGGAAAATTTGTTGATCAAAAGAAATTTAGAAGGTTAATTGGATCTTTACTTTACTTGACTTCTAGCCGACTTGATATAATGTTTATTATTTGCTTATGTGCAAGATTTCAATCAGATCCAAAAGAATCACATTTGACAACAGTGAAAAGGATTTTAATATATCTGTTAGGAACTCAAAACTTAGGAAGTTGGTATCCTAAGTTTAGCTCTTCATTTGAAATAATTGGTTATTTAGATTCTAATTTTGCAGGTTGTAGGGTGGATAAAAAGAACACTTCTGAAACTTGTTAATTTATTGAAAATTTTTTAGTCTCTTGGTCCAGTAGAGAATAAAATTTAGTAGCCCTATCTACTGCAGAAGCTGAATACATTGCATTAGGAAGTTGTGTGGCATAAGTACTTTGGTTGAAACAATAATTCATTGATTTAGGATTAACTATAGGTACTATTCCAATTTATTGTGATAACACTAGTGCTATTTGTATTTCTAAAAATCCTATTCAATATTCAAGAACCAAACATATAGACATAAGGCATCATTTTATAAGGGATCATGTATCCAAAGGAGAAATTGAACTCACTTATGTTTCTACTGAAAATCAACATGCAGACATTTTTACAAAACCTTTATCCTTTGATACTTTCAGTGCATTAAGAACAAGGCTTGCTGTGATTGATTTGAATGCTTAATTAAAAATATTTTTGCAACATTGATGTTTGTTTTTCTAGTTAATGTTTTTGTAACATTGATGTGTGTTTTTTATATGTTTGTGAATTTGTATGTGTGATTTTCTTTATTTAATATTTTTGTTCTTCATTTATTAGAGAGTTTTTTTAGTGTGCTTGTGTTTTAATTTTATTTGAGTGCATGATTTAAAATTTTTGAGTGTCTATCGTCCGGGATGAAATTTTTTTGTACGGGACTATTTGTGTAGTGAATCTTACTGTCAGATTTTGAACCGTTTGCATGCAGTTTTTAGTTTTTAATTGTCACTTCGTCTGTATGATCGTCATGATCTTCCGGGGCGAAATGTTTTTCAAACAACGGGACGAATGAATAAAGCAGTTGAATGGATAAGGTAGTTTTTTATACTAACTTCGTACATATGAACCTTTGGTTTGTCCGGACGAACACATGTCGGTTCGATGGAGGGGACGGTTTCAACTGCCATGAAAATGATCATAAGTTCTGATCATCCCAGGACAAACACATGTTCTTCTGTACGATCAGTCTGGTCAAAAGTCTGTACAAAAGGATGCTTCGTAAGTTGTGTTGATTATGAAAAGCCGTTTCATTTTGATGCATTGGTTCGTCCATACAAATTTTTTTCATACGGGACGAATGAAAAAATTCATACGGGATAAAATTTTTTCATCTGGTACGAACATGTCATTTTCAATAAATAGAAGGGCTTTTGAATTCAACAGTCACACTCTAAACTTCTCTTTCAATCTCTTTCATACTTTAGATCTTTTTCAAATGGCAAGTTCAAGTAAGAGACAAAAGGTTGTGGCTAGGAAACCACAGAATTTCTTATGAGTACTTCCTTTCCAAAGCAAATGAGAAATCTTTTCATAGGTTTCCCTCAACAAAAATCACACCCTCCTGAATCCTAATCCAAGAACAACTTACCTTTGAGGTGATGAACTTATTTGCTTCAACACAGCTTTATTTTATCCTTATTCTCGTCTATCTCTACAATAAAGGATCCTTTCACTACTTCCTCGCAAACATGTCATTTAATTCTGACCATTCTATAATCTGTTCCTTTGTCTTTAAATAAAAAGTTGAAATCACCAAGGCTGACTTAGAAGCCTTTTTGAATATAAGGTCAGAGGGAGCTATAGCTCATAACTTGATCAATACTCATGATTATGAATGGTATGAAATTAATAATGTGATTAGAGGAAATAATTTGAACGAACATGTGGTTAAGTATCCAATCTTGTTCAAAATGCACGTATCATCCAGCATGTTCTTAGAACTTTTATAATTCCTAAAGTTGGTGGTAGAATCAATATAACCCTTCTTCTTTCTATGGTGACATTCATGATCATGTCTAAAGAACCTATAGATGAAGCCCAACTTATCCTTGACTATCTTTATGGGCTGTCTGAAATTGGTCATGTAGAGCATAAGAGAAAGAAGAACATTGCCTTAGGACATCTAATTGCCTACATTCTAGACAAGAAATACAATTTGGTTCATCCTAATCAAGAGTTTGAAGAATCGCCCTACTACAACGACGAATCATTTAGAGCAATCTTCAAATAAAAACCAAGTAAAGCACATGACATTAGTGATAAAGAGGAAGAACCTGAAACTACACCTACACCTACCAATGAACCAAATTATCAGGATTTGGTTCAAAGTTTTGATCGTTTAGAGATTCATTTTGATGAACATTTTGATCAAATTGAGACTCATCTTCAGCAGCAGGATGCACAGTATCAGCATGACATGAGTTTTATGAGGACCAGATGAGTGATATCAGTACCAATGTGCTTATGATGAGTACTTACTTTAACATCTTTGGTGCTGCACCTCCTCCTCCTCCAGATCTATGTCCTTCTCAATGATAGTTGCACTTAATTTTATGTATTTTCTATAGTTTGTGTGTTAGTTATTGTTTTAAGAAAGTTTGTTGCATTTTCTTTTCTTTAGATGTTTTATTTTTGTATTGATATCCTGAGACTAGATTGTAATATCTTCATATTGATATCAATATATGTTCTCGGGTTTTGACTTTAATTGTATTGAAATGTGTCTTAGCCTTTATGACAATCATTAGATTTTTAATCTTAATAGTGTTATACTTTGAAATGCAAGTTAAAATTAAATTCATTAAAAAATCTAAATTTTTTCTAAATTTAAGTTCTGCTTATAACTTGATATAATTAAGATTTTCAATTTCATGTCTCTTATTTAGACTACATTAATTCTAATATTATTATTGCAACTATGATGTTTTCTTATTTTATATTTCACTTATCACTAAATATTTATGCACTTAGAAAAATTTAAAAATTTTGATTATTGATTTTGGAAAGATCAAAATTACTATTAAAAAATGTACAAAAATCAAAAGGAATACGCAATGGTTCGCAAGTTGAAAAAGAGGCACAAAATAAGCCCATAAATAAAAAGATGCACAAAAATGTGCCACAACTTTGAAAAAGATGGGAAAAGTGCCACATGTGGTAGTTATTTCTTTCCAGACTCTTTTAATCTCTTAATTCAAATTGATCTTATATTCATTTATATTTCATATTAAAATAAAAAATATAAAATTTTTATTTTCATCATTATGCAATGATTTTCTCTATCTTAATGTCTAAATTGACTCATATTTTTTACAAATTCTTTTTATTATCTATGTTATATCTCTTCTTAAATTCTATGAATTACTATGATTTGCCTAATGTTTTAATTTTATTTTCATAACTTATTTCATTCACTTTCAAGATTGAATTATCAAATGATTTTCATATGTCTGCTTACATTTCAAGTCTTTTTCTTCTTCACTTTTTGCAGTTGTCAAAAAGGGGGAGAAATTATTTGATTCGTTGTATTCTTTGATTGATTCATATTATATGTGTGTCTGTTTTTGTTTTGTGTTTTGTGTATGTTGTATATGTTGTGTGATTGTTTTGATTTTGCTTGTTTTGTTTTTCTATAAATGACTCCTTATTTTCACGTGTTCATATATTCATGGGGAGTTTAAGAGATTCTTAGAATTTGAAATTATACAAATAATAATTATTTTGCCATCATCAAAAATGGGAGATTGTTAAGAGAGTTGCTATTAGCATGTTTTACATTCTTACAACTTGTATAGTTTTGATGATTTTAAATAATAATGTTTTATGTGTAGTTATCTCCTAACACTTTTTGAAAGATTTGTTTTTGCTCTTGTGTGTACTTACATTTAAGGAAAATCAAACTCCAGACTACGAAGACTTCAAATAAAATTCAGCATGAGATACTTTGTGTATTTAAAGATTGTATTTTTCTTTGAATTAAGTTCGAGAGGGAGTGATTGTAATTGACTAAATAAACAAACATACTTAAAAAGATCTTGAAAAATTTATACTGATCGTACGGGTTGAACATAGTTTGTACGGGACGATCAGTTCAGTTATCTCCTCGTAAGAGCAATGGAACGAACATGAATTGAAGAAAATTTTTCTAAGTCCTGATCGTCCAGGACGAAGTGTATTCTTACCAGGACGAAATGTTCTCTGGAAAATTTTTTTTCAGACGAAATTTAATTTCGTTCTAGGACGAGCTGCTCTCTGGAGTATTTTCGTCCAGGATGAAGTATATTCATCCCGAGATGAAATCTCCTATGGAGAATTTTCATTTAGACAAAATTTATAATCGTGCCAGAATGAGTTGCTCTCTAGAAAAATTTTGTCCGGACGAACCCATATTTGTCCCAAGATGAAGTGAACAGACTCTAAAATTTTAGTGACGTTCTACAATTTTTGGGAACTGACCTATGAAATAACCATTCGTACCGAACGAATCTAGTTCGTACGGGATGATGTGTGTGTATGAAGTCATTTCGTACCCATGTACATTAGGTTCATTTCCAATGCATTTAAGTAATATCATCCAGGATAATCCACGATCGTACGAGATGATCCAATGCGTATTGACTTGAAAATTTACAGTTTTTGGACGGTTTTTGGTGTCTTTCCTATAAATAGTCCAATCTAAACTGCCACTTAATCTTTTTGCCCACTGATCTTCGTGCCTATTAAAAGAAGAGTCAAGGAGAGGGTGTAAGAGAGTGTCTGAAGGAGGATTCTTACTACTGGAGCGTGAAGGCTTCACTTGGTGTTCAAAGATAAGAATCTTTACTTTTGATTCGTATTACTTCACTCTTTTCTCTCTTCCTTCTAGATTTCTTGTGAAGAAGATATGTTAAAGAGATTTGGTTCTTTACCGACACTTGGAGAGTGTGAACAGCCGAAGGGTTCTCTTCCCACACTAGGAGAGTGTGAACAACCGAAGGGTTCTCTGCCCACACTAGGAGAGTATGAAAGGATGAAGGGTTCTCTGCCCATACTGGGAGAGTGTGAAAGGATGGAGGGTTCTTTGCCAACACTAGAAAAAGTGTAAAAGGATGACGGTTCTCTGCAGCACCAGGTAGTGGTGGAAGAGAGTTTTGTAAAGGCTTCTCCGCCTTGCTGTGGGTGAAAAAGGAGAGTCACTAGTGGTATTAGTGCAATACTTTGAGGGTGCCTCCGGGGAGTGGATGAATGTCATGTTTTGATCGAACCACTATAAATCTCGTGTCTTAATTTTTTTGCTGCTTTTTAGTTTTCTATTTTTACTTTTAAAACTGTGGTTGAAAAATATTTTCTAGAAAAATTCACTAAAGTTTTATTTTCATTTCCTAATTTAAAAAGAGGGTTAAAATTTTTTAATTACCAATTTACCCCCCATCTTGGTTAGCCGTGGGACATAAGCTTAGGTTTAACAACCTTATTCATTATGAACGAGTTTCAACATAACTGTCTTTTTAATGGTATTAGAATGGACTATCAGAGGATTATAAAAAATGTTAAAGACAAACTTTTGAGTTTTTTTCTATTAATTTGCTATCTTTCAAGAGTTTCAAAATATATTACTATGTTGCTCCTGATTTTGGCATTAGGTTGATTGAGTTTATTCATAACATTCATTTCATTAATAATTGTGATGATTTGGTTTGCAATTCTGAGATTTTTTACCCTATTAAGGATATTAAATAGTTGATGGTTTTTGTTAATGTGTCCTTTCTCAAGTTCTTAGGGAGGGTAATGCCTGTGCCAATTGGCTTGGCCATTTTGGGAGCATGATTGACTATTTCATTGATTTTTTTGAGGCTAATTTACATGTTCCCTTGAAAGGGCTCTTAAGATTTGATAAAATATGCTTGCCTTATGTTAGGATGTAATTTAGCATTCTTCAGTTTTTTTGATTTGTGTGAGGATCCCTCTAGTGATGTTGTCCTTCTAGTGGTTTGGCTTGGTTGGCCTATCTTAGTTAGTGCTGATGTTTACTGGAATTGGTTTATTACTGAAGCTTTTTTTGGTTGGTGTGCTCTTTTTTGTAATTTTGATGTGGTGCTACATTTCTTGGTTAACTTTTTTGGATTTTTTGGGTTGAACTGTGATTGCACTGGTTTCTTTATTGAAGGTAATCCTAGTTGTTTCTTTCCTTCTTCCTGCTACTTTGATGGGATTTTGCTTTGCCTAGACCATTTGATTGTGTTTTTTTATGGGATTTCTGGTAGGGGATGCGGGTTTCAGGTTTTCGTTGTGTTTTTCTTCAATTTTGTGAGCGCTGGTTGTTATTTGGTGGTTTGCAAGGTTACCCGGGGTGGCTCTTCATTTCAATTTAGCTAGTGTTGTTGGGGGTGTTCTTTTTGGGCTGATACTATTATCCTGGAGGCCGTGTGGGTTATCCTGAGAAGTCCCTTGATCTTCTTGTTATGGTTTTGTGGTTTTCTATTCCGGTTTGCCCGATTCTAAGTGTCGGGGGCTACTTTCTTTTTAGCCTTATTTTGGTGCTTATTGGAGTTGATTGTTAGGGGCGGGTTGCTTTTGCTGGATGGTTGGATGGAGTGGCACTAGGGCTATCTTAATGATATTTGTTGGTTCCATTTTATCCTGACCAGTTTATGCATGTACCCTTTCTATCATTGCTTTGGTATTTTTTTTTTGCTGTCATTTTTGGGATCATTACAAATTATGTTATTTGCTGGCAAATGCTGAGGGTTCCTTGTTGGATCATCTCGGTTGGCATGTGTTTTAAGGGAAATTTAGCTTTCTACCTTTTGTGTCTTGATTTGTATTTGTTAGCATCGATGTGTTTTTACACTAGGGTGGATGGGGGTATTAATTGTCCCACTATTTTTGGCTCTTCTTTTCCCCTCACTTCTCGGTGTCTGTATTCTGTTCTATCATTATTACTGGGTTTGATTTTTACTGGATTGGCATTTGTTCCTACTCTTTTTCTTATTTTTTGCTTGGAGGATGTGGTTTAACTGCTATTTGGTGGATAACAATTTGGGGTCTGGTAATAACTATTTTAGCTTTGGTAGAACTTATATAGTGAATAACTGGTGGGATAGTTTTTTTAGTAATTGCTTTAATTATTGTTATACTATTACTTAGTTTCAAATCTCTTTATAGAACTTTATTTTTGTAGGTGCTTATAATGAGTTCCTTTGGGATGGGAAGATGTAGATGGTTGCTGCTTTTTGGTTCTCTCCTTATTTTTCGGTGCTTGTTCTTGTGCACCGTAGATTATACCTAGGGTGTTTTGTAATTGTGCTTAGCAGGGAGCCAAAGCTCTTAGGAGTTTTTTTGCATTCTTTTTGTAGCTTGTTTGAGCAGTTGTGAGTTAGGGTCCCTTTAAGGACCGTTTAATGTTTTACAGTATTAACGCATAGGCCCCTTTCAGCGTTTCCCTAAAAAAAAGTTTTCTAAATTTTTCTAATGATTTACTCTTTTTTGAAATAAAAATTTGACCCATGTGAATATTGGAAATCATTAACTATCACAAATCCAAACACTTAACCTCCTAAATTTACAGTGCTAACCGATCCAAAAAGATCCATGTGAATGATTTCCAATTGTTTTCTAGTTCCTAGATCCATAATGGAATGAAAAGAGGACTTCTCCTATTTTTCTAATTGACATACATCACAAAAGTGATCCTTAGTAAAGTCTACTTTGGTTATTCTTCTAACCAATTCTTTTTGAGTAACTTTTCTTAGATTTTTCATGCTTTCATGACAAAGTCTCCTTTTCCATAACCTTGATTCATCAGTAATTATTTTGAGACAAAAAGCATGAGAAGATTTAATAAAATTCAAATCAAGCATCTACACATTATTTACTCTAATTCTATGCAAAACATCAATTCTACTTTGGCTTATTATGCAGCTAGTGGGAAAAACATTTACATTATAACCTTTATCACATAGACGACTAATACAAAATAAGTTATGCTTTAAGACTTCTACCAATAAGACATTTTCAATGAAAACATTATTCAAATTTCCAATCATATTTGTGCCTACCACTTTCTTAGTAGTTTTATCTCCTAGTATAACTTTGGTTCCATTCCTGGCTTCTAGTGATATAAAAATTAACTCCATTCCTTTCTTTTTATCTTAAGTAGCGTGCATCAAACATCGAATGTCATGGTACCAAATGCTCTCACTAGGTCTTGTATGAGAGCATTTCTTTAAGATAATCAAATAGTAGACTTAGAAACCCAAATAAGTTTAGGTTCTCCTCTTGGCAAAAATAATTTAGATGAAAATTTGATATGATTTATTTTATGCATCTTAGGTCTCCACACAAGATATGATTTACTATGAAAATAGTGCAAGTGTGAGAACTATGGACAATCAATCCACAAGAAATACATTTCACTTCAGAAAAAGGATTTATCAATCTACATGAGTTATACTGTCTTTTCTTAAGTTTTAAAATTTTAGGCTTTAGATCAGGATTAAAAAAATCTTCAAGTGTTGAGGGTATCCTGTTTTCCTCAAGAGCTTTTATTTTCCCTCAAAAATATGAGTTAGTACTTTCTAAAACAATATTGTCAACTTTTAAATAGTGCTCTCTACTATTATATTTATCCATAAATATTTTAAAATCATTTTCAAGTTTAGTGTTAGTTAATTTTAATAATTCATGCTTTTTGTTCAAATAATCAAACTCATCCAATAATTTTGTGTGGTTGCTATCAATCAATGTGTGATCATTCCTAAGTATTTCATGCTCTTTTTGTAATTCTAAAAATTCTATGTTTAACCTAACATTCAAGTTTTTGAGTTTCCCATAAGCAATATGAATTATCTCAGAAGCACCAAATAACTCTTTGTAAGTTAAGTCACATACCTCTTCTTGATCTGACTGATTAAGCTTGTCAGTCATTAAACACAAGTTTGTGACTTCCTCCTCTACTTCAATTTCTAAGGAATCTAAAGCTGAGTCCACCCAAAATGCTCTCTATAATCTCTTCTTGCCCTTCCTTACATTACTTTTCTCCTCAACATTCTCCTTGCTAAGACTAGCTTTAAGATTCAGGCATTCAGATTTGACGTATCCAGGCTTCCTACATTTATAACAAATTACATCATTAGAAGTCTTAGCATTTTTTGTGGAACTTACCCATATTTGACTATTGACATTTCCTTTGCTTCCTCTTAAGGATACTTCTAAATTTCCTTGTTATTAATCCAATATCATCTTCATCCTTATGATGGGACTGATCACTATCTAAGTAAACCACATTCAATACAATGTTTTTCTCCTTTTGCTTATCACCTACATCAATCTGTCTTTGAGTCACTCCTTCCTCATAAGCAATTAGTGGTCTAAGAAGATTATCAATAGAACAAACATTTAAGTCTTTTAATTTTGTTATAGTTGTTATCTTTGTATTATAAGTATTAGGTAAACAACAAAGAATTTTTTTTTTTTAACTTTTTCAGCATTCCTTACTTTCCTACCTAAAGCATGTAATGAGGTGACTATTTGTGTGAAATGAGTGTATATATCAGTGATTGATTCATTCTATATCATATGAAATAGTTCATAATCATGTAGTTGAATATTCAATCTTAATTGTCTCACCTAATTAGCTCCTTCATATGTAATGCAAAGCCTATCCAAAATTTCTTTTCCAAATCTATGGGTTGAGATTTGTATGTAGTCTTCAGATTTAAGTGCACAGAAAAAACTATTTAAACATTTAGTGTTTAATTGAGCTAAGTCATTTCCTTCTACTATCCAATTAGTAAATGGTGTTTCAGTTATAATGCCATCTACAAGTTTAGTTGGCCTAGTGTATTCTTCATGTACTAAAATCCACATGTGATAGTCAAGATATTGAAGAAAAGTAAACATATGTATTTTATAAAATCGAAAGGGTTGTTATCAAAATATGGTGGTCTAGTGATTGAATATCCATCATATTTTTTACGGTTGCCAAAAGTAGCCATGATCATTTTCAAAAAGTTGTCTAAACCTTAATTTTTGAAAGTAGGCTCTGATACCACTTGGAAATCTGAATATGTTGTTAGATCTAAAGCAATTATTCGAAGGCTAACCAATAGGGGGGTCAATTAGTAATTTAAAAAACTCTTGGTAGATTATAAAAATGATTTTTAAAATTTTAATCACAATGATACAATTTTTCCAAAAAATATTTTTCAACTACAAATTAACGTACAAAAAATTAAAAAAGTAAAAAGACAAAAAGAACACATAAATTTATAGTGGTTTGGTCCAACAAGACCTATGTCCACTTCCTTTTTTTTTTGAAGAAATGCAAATTGCATTAAAAGAAGAAAACCTGATACAATCTAGAAAGCAAAAGCAAACCCTTTAAAACTATCATAATGGATATGCGATTTACTAAATTCCATTTTAGATACATTGGGGTGATGGGGATACCAAATATTAAACAACCTAAGAGGTTGGTTAGCATCCTAGCTTTCCCAAAAGATGGAAAATGAAACCAAGTGAAAATCTCGTATTTGATCATAATGGATTTAAAAAGGTGGAAGATGCCTATAAGGAAAACAAGTAAAAGAAAACTAGTTAGAAGAAAAATGAAAAAAAAAAACTTCTAAACTAGCTATCCAAACATCTTCCTAACCCTCATCAATCATAGGGTCTAACAAGTTCCAAACAACCTCTTCACAAGCTAAGTTATGTAAACTGAAAATCGCCATCACATCCATCATACTGGAAAGAACAACACCAGTGATAATCCAATGTAAAGCCATAACATCGACAACCACCTCAAGAAGCCAATAACAGGCCTCATCAATGCCAAAGCCAACCAAACTGATAATCATAACAATTATCATCACATAGATAAGAGAGAAATCGAAAAACTTCAAGTCCTTCAAATCTTTAATCAAAAAGACTTGATCTTTAAAGAACAATTGAAAAGCAATAGAACAAACAACCACCTCGTCATTACCGACATCAACCAACAACCACCTCAACAAAGTCGATGCATGGCCAAAAGCTCCAATAGGCCAAGAGATTACCTCAAACAAACCTTGATCCTCATGGATCAAAGAAATAACAATGGCAATACCAAAAACCTCCTTCCAAATATAGTCCCAAAAACTATCCAGCATAAGGATACTCACTTAACTAATCTCGGCTTTATCAGAGCATCCACTCGAAAACATAAGAAGCGTATCCAAATCTGCTCAAAAGATCTTGAAGAAAAAATAAAAAAAACCAATAACAAGTTTCTTCAAAAAAAGCGTATCCAAATCTCCAAGAATCTTGAAGAAAAAATAAAAAAAACTGCTCAAAAGATCTTTAAACAGAACCGTCCCAACCAACATTTTATTCCTCAGTTGAAAATTTTCAATCCAAAAATCTCCAAGTAACAGCCGAATCCACCTCATGAAAATCCTAGGTTCAATCGTAAAAAACCAAGAAATACCATATCCAATAACTAAATCAATGTTATTAAAAAATCAAGACAAAATTAAATGACAATTTTCAAAAAAACTTCTCAGGGCTTTTCAAAGCCAAACAACCATTCAACAAGTCATCTCCAATCAAGAATTTAGCCTCTAAATGAAAATCACAGACAAAATTAGAAGCCAATGTAAAGAGAACTAAAATCCGGCTAAGATCCATCAAACCCATCTTGGAATCCATCATATCTCTACCCCGATTATTCAAAAACCCTCTCTCGGCCATCCAGGCCGATGGAGAACCATCGACCTCCATGAATTCTGCCAAAATTGCGAAGATCTTTTCGTCGCTCTATGTCACTCAAGAATCGCCTGGTTCTTCGTCGCTCCTATGTCCACTCCCTGAAGACTCCCTAATCATGTATTGCACTAAATCAAAGTGACTCTCCTTTTGCTCAAACAACAAGGAGGAGAAGCCCTTATAATTAACTTCTCTTCCACCAATCCCCAGTACAGGAGAGTACCGTCATCCTTTTTCATCCTCTTGGTGATGGCAGAAAACCAGTATCTTTTCACAACCTTCTGGTGTTGGCATAGTATCATCATCCTTTCACACCATCTTAGTATTGATAGAGTATTAGCATCCCTTCACACCCTCCTCGTGTCAGTAGAGTACCGATGCTCCTTTAAAAATCTTCTTCCAAGAGACTTCAAGAGAGTAAGGAAGAACTTTCAAGAATAAGGAAGAGATACTTACCATTGGGCAACCTTTTGAATCCCCTCACAATTCCCTCTTAAGAAATCTCTCACTCTCTAGTTTCGAGAAACTCTCCCAAACACTCTACAAGTGCACTCTGTAAGGAAATTCATAGTAGGAGTTCTTAGAAAACAATTTTAAGAACTCTTATATATGATTGACATAAAAAATCATCCAAAAAATTGAAGATTTCAATTTGACCATCATGGATTATACAGTACGACAACACATTGTACATATAATTAGTTCAAAAAAATGCTCGTACGATCCTGTATAAAACAATTTCGTACTCTGGCAGTATGTACAAATTGCCATTGTATAGTATGATCGGTTCAAAATTGAACCAACTCATCCGGTATGATTCTATATGAATGCATTTTTTACCCTTGTTGGCATATTGTATGAACCCAATATCGTACAATACGATCAGTTTAACAAAATCATGCTTCATTTGGTACAAAAATGGACGAGTCCATTTTGAACTCTGGATGTCATTTATGCAAAGTCAAGTTCGTACAACATGAATAGTTCAAAAAATTTAACTATTTGTATGGAAGAAATAGTACACACCCATTTCGTACTCTGCAAGTCATTTGTATGAACCTATGATTAAATAGTACGATCAGTTAAAAAAATTTGAGTTCATTAGGGACGAACTGGCATATAGCCATTCCATACTCTATATGTCATTTATACGAATGTAACTTTGTACAGTATAAATAGGACTTATAAAATTTTTCTAGGACTTTGAAAAGTTTTCCTAATATGATTCAATCTACTCCATTCTAAAGGAACACTCATGTCAAGTAGTCCCGTACGATCCATGATCATTTAGTACGATTAGTTTTAAACATATAGTTTTAACAATCTTCCAATATGTGTATGCATGATTACCCAATTACAATTACACTCTCTCAAACTCAAGAAAAATATGAAAAGTACATACTTCAATTATTAAAAAACCTAATCTAATATATCTTGAAGTTTTCAGCAGTCTCCAATATGATTTTCCTGAAATATTAATACACACAAACAACACAAATAATATTTCCAATATATGTTAGGAGAAATAGTAATCAACACACACAGATTTTGGAATCATCAAAAACACATATGATATAAAAACATAGTTATAAAAACTAAGTTGCAACAAAGCTGAGTAACCTCACTCACAAATACTTAAGGGGGTGAGTTAGTGAGTTAGAAAGAAGACAAGTTTTCTAAACTAATTATATTATATGATTTACATCATACTGAATGATCAGTGAATAAGAAAATTCATTATTAAGGGAACTTCTATTAATTAAGATTAAATAAACTAATCATGCTGTATGATCTTTATGGTATAGGATGATTTGTTATAACCATAAAAATAGAAGCTAATCAAAATTTAGGCAATATTTTAAAGTTCAATTTTTTTCTAATCGCATTATTGATACTAGATATACTATACGATATGTGATAATCATGCCTAAAATGATATTGTGATTAGGGGAATAATTATGGTTAATTTGTTTGATCAATTTATAAAGGAAAATTAGTGATGATCACATTATATGACTCGAATGATGCATGGGATGATAAATTATCATCACCTAACATACAAGAGAAAATATCATAGTTTTTTAACTAATGGTTCAGAATGATCCCCCAATTTTGTATTGTCTGAATCGAGTGATGCATGAGATAATAAATTATTGTTGCCTTTTGTACTAGATGATCAGCACAAACTCTTTAACTGGTTTTATAGAACAATGTAGTTCGTATTATCTAAAGGGTTTTTTTATTAATCGTATAACATAATCATAGTATCGTACTTGAATATCTTAAACACTAGAATTTAAAATTAAGGTTTCTTGAGAGGCTTTCTATTTAAACTCTCACATGGTCTTATTTAAAAATTGATTTTTGGCTTCTAAGTGTAATGAGAAGGAGCATAGAGGAGTTTAGGAGAGCTTTGGGAGAGAAGAGAGGGAGAGCTTTAGTGAGGGAGAGTTGTGAGGGATTCTCAAGGTTACTGCAAGTAAGGTTCTTGACCGTCTTCTTATAACTTCTGCCTTGTTTCTTTGGTGGTATGGTTATTTTAGTTCTTTTAAATAATGAACCATTATCAGATATGATTTAATGTGGAATACAAATTATTTATACGACATTGTCTTTGAAAAAAATTATAACATGATGAGCTTTGGCTTCTCCAAAGGAAATTGCCTTTGCCCATTTTGAGAAGTAATTTGTAGCTGTTAACATGAATATATGACTTCTTGAGGATGGAGGATTAATTGGACTGACAATATATGTACCCAAGCTTTCAAAAGGCCATAAAGAAATTATTAGGCATAATATGTTCATTTGTTGATATAAAACTACATCGTGTACTTACTTTTGATGACAACAACTTGTAGCTTTCATACCATCATCAATCTTCGATGGACAATAATAACCCATTCTTTTAATTTTTATTTTCATCTTTGGACATAATAGGTGTGCACCAAACAACGCTACATGTACATATTCTATAATATTAGAATCTTTTGATTTACTCAAATACCCTAACCACATCTAATCGAATGACCTATTATATAAAGTGTTATTATTCAATGTAGAAGATAAGGATCTTCTTTTTATTTGATTGACTACCAATTTATCATGAGAGAGCTTATTTTCTTGCAATTATTAAATGAAGGGCTTTATCAAATCTACCACTTCTTAATCTACTGATAAAATATTGTTCACCTCAAATCTACCACTTCTATTTAAATATTCAAGGTCTATAGGAAATAAAACTAGATAACCTTGTACTTCTACTGAAATTGAATCTCCTTTAGGATAAGCCAATGTTTTAGGCAATTTTATTATGGCATCTACTATGAAATTATGCCCAGGAGGAATCTTTTATAAAGTTAAATTTGGGATTTGTTCAAGAAGATACATCACGTATTGATGATAAGGAACCATATTTTCTTTTAATACTTGATAAGTTCCATCTATCTAATTAATGCCAATCTATGAATCTCCAAAAATTTTGATCAATTGGATTTCATTTGGGATCATCAATTCTAACCCATTATAAGTGCCTCGTACTTAGATTTATTGTTCGGACAAGGTTCTGGCAGATTATAAGAGTAATACAATACACCCTTTTTTGGGGTAATTAATATTATATAGATTCCAACAATCCATGGAGAGATATAATTAAGTGTTCCTTAATTATTAGAATTAGCACCATCAAAGCTAAATTCCTAGCTAGATTCTTCAAGTTGTTCTAAATTCATGATTTGTTCATTTGAGATTTCATCATTAATGGGTCAATAATCATATATTTGGTAAGCTGCTAGAACATCTTCCACCTCTTTCCCTTTTACTGCTTAAAAGGAATGAATGTGATTTCAAACTTTGGCAATATCATTGACCATCTAGATATTCATCTTAATAGCGTTGGACGAGACATTAGATATTATAATGTATTTACTCTAGATATTAAGTTCACTTTATAAAAGAGCATAAAATGCCTTAACTTCTAAGCAACGAAGATTAAATCTTAACAATGTTTCTCTATCAAACGATAATTTTTTTTTTTGAAAATTGCAAAGAGCAACAAATTTTATTAACCAATCAAACTACTTACAAGAAGATTCCTCCTTCAACAAATCTAGAATTGAAGGAGGAACTTTATCACTAGAAAAATCATCCAAAACAAAAAAGGAGAGAAATGAGCATAGTTAGCACAAGAATGGGCTAACTTATTACAATTCCTATTATCAAAAGAAAAATTGATATGCTTAAAATTTGAAAGAAAATCTAAATCCTTAGGATTTAGAAATTCTTCATGAACCCACTTATCATTTTTTAAGGCATTTTGAAAGATCTTGATGACATTAAAATTATCAACTTCAATCACAATACCTTTGGCTTCAAGCATCCAATCTTTGATATGATCTCTCAAAGATAAAATTGCTAATAGTTCCATTTGAGCAATATCCCAATGTGTAGTATGAAACCCAAAAGAAGCTATACCTCTTCCTTTCTAGTCCCTAAAAATACCTCCAATGCCGGTACTGTTGTTGAGAAAAATTGAAGCATCAATGTTAACCTTGATCCAACCCGGAGGAGGAGGATGCTAAGAAGATTGAGACAGCTTGAAAAGCTGATTAGCATCCCAGTTTTCACGGATTAAACAAGTATTAAAAGATGAAACCGACTGAATAATAGATCTGTAAGCTATAAAAGAGCTGCTACCATCACAACCACCATGAATCAATTGATTTCTGCTTTTCCAGCAGAAGAAAATAACAGAGCAAAGAAGATTTCTTAAAAAAGGATTATAATTAGCCAATCTGCTCAAAACCTGATTACATCCATCCAATGAATCAAATTCAGGAATAATAAAATTCCAATCTGCCAGCAGCTTTAATACATTCTTTATTAAAAAACATTTAGCGACAATATGTTATGTATTTTCTGTCTCCGAACATCCTCTTGGACAACCTTCATTATCTATAATTCTCCTGTATGAGAGCAATGCAAACGTTGGAATACCATTTTTTACTAATTCTCCACCAGAACATATCAATTTTAGGCTTTAATTTTATTTTCTTCCTCCATTTGAATGTTTCATCTTCACTGAAGTCTTCAAACTTCTTCTCATAAGTAATAGCTGCAACAGATTTGCCGGATATCTTTTTAATACACTCCATTTTATCTTTAATTTGATCTGAATAAATAGGAATTGAAAGGATCAAACCAATAAGTAATTCACCAAAACAGATTTTTAGTTTACCAATATCCCAATTTCCATTTGTGATAAAATCTGAAACTTGAATGAATTCTGATTCTATAATAGATACAAAGGTAGGCCATTTATCTAAGAACTTATCCATAATCCATATATCTTTGAAGGTATCAACATACTCTCCAATTGAAATATTCCATCTGAACATCGACAATAAAAAATCTGCACCATTTTGAATTATTTTCCAGGAAGAAGAGCAGCTACTGCAATAGACTCCATTCCACAGTACATTCCCGTATCTAGCTCTTAAAACTCTATTTAAAAGAGTATTAGGCTTCATAATGAAATTCTGAGCATGTTTAGACCTCAAAGGTCCCAACTTCTCAACTAAGGACTGCACTCCATAGCCTCCTTTGTCTTTTGGTTTACACATTGTCCTCCATGAAACAAAATGAATACCATAACTACCTTCTATTTTATTCCATAAAAACTCTCTACACATTCTTTCCACTTCATATAAAATACTCAAAGGAATCAAAGAGTGGCTGGCTTAATACGTAGTTAACGAAAGAACTGAGGATTTGATAAAAGTTACTTTTCCTGCAAGAGAAATAAACTTTGTACCCCAAATATTCAACTTAGCTGCTAATCTCTCAATTATTTTGTTGAAATATGCTTTAACCAATCTCCTAAGAGCAATTTTAACTCCTAAGTAATCCATTTCTTTCACCATTTCCATTTTAATAATTTTGAGTAAAGATCTACAATCTCTTCTCTTTATTGTTTTGCTGAAAATAACCGCAGATTTGTTCAAGTTTACCTTTTGTCCAGTCTAAGCACAGTAATTCTTCATGATTTTTTTAACTTTCTTCTAACAAATCTTATTAGCTCTTGAGAATATCAAAATGTCGTCAGCATACATTAAGTGAGAGATTAATGGTCCATTAGGACTAACTTTAATACCAATTCTTTTGCCTATATTACCAAATTCTTCACTCAAGAGTTGAGAGCACATGATAAAAAGGAAAGGTGACAAGGGACACCCTTGTCTAAAGCCACAATCAGCCTCAATCCACTTTGAACTTTCTCCATTATTTAAAATAGAGAATTTAGGATTAACTACACATTCCAAAATAACTTTAGAAAAGGATTTAGGAAACCCAAACCAATCAATCACTTTTTCCAAAGTAGCCAAACACATGCTATCATAGGCCTGTTCCATATCTACTTTGATAGCTACCAATCCTTTTTTAGCTTTAGAATGTCTAAATTTATTAAACAATTCTTGAGCTAGAAGTACTTGATCAGCCATTGACCGCCCTTTGAAAAAAGCACTTTGTTCACCAGAAATGATTTTAGGAAATACAAAACTCATCCTATTTAAGATCATCTTAGCCACAATTTTGTATATGGTGTTACACAAGCTAATGGGATGGTAATTTTCAATAGCTAATGGAGAAACAACTTTGGGAATCAAAATCACACTGGTTTCCTTCCAACTAGGACACAACACCTGAATTGAAGAATTCATTTATAGCAGACCAAACATCATTCTTAATAATAAAACAAAACGATTTAATAAAAGAATATGTTATACCATGATTACATGGTGAAATGTTAGATCCCAATTTTGAAATCTTCTTCATTCAGATTATTTTTAGGTTCCGGCCACCCATTAAGCTACAGTTTATGAATTTCCATTTGCTGTTGAAGAATCTGATAAAAATATCTTCAATATCTTGCTTGTCTTCACAGATGATCCCCTCCTCATTTTTTACACCATTAATTCTATTAGAATTTCTCTTAGCCGAGGCATAAGCATGAAAGAATTTAGAATTAGTATCTCCTTCATTCAACCATAGAATTTTAGCCCTTTGTTTCCACCACATACTAAGCCTTCCCAAAGTATTGTTAAATTTGGCAACTTTAGATCTTAAGATGAAAAGTTTGAGATCAGATAATCCTCCCAATTCAATTTCTTCATTTTTTAAATCCAGAATTTTCATTTTCAAATTTTCTTTCAATTCAGACAAAATTTTATGCTTTTCTTTATTCCAAAAGAATAGTTATCTCAAAGTCCTCTTGAACTTGGTATTTAATATGTTGGAAGCATAGACATTTGAATTTCTATTCCAGGCAGCTAAAACAATTGAATAAGAAGCTTTATAAGATAACCATGTGTTTTCAAATACAAATTTCTTACTTTTTTTAATTATGGATTTCAAAATCTTAATAGCAATTGGACAATGGTCCGATGCTATCCTGGCTAGATGCTTAACCACCATCGATTGGAGAAGATTTAGAGCAGCACTATTGATAAGACATCGGTCAAGCCTTTCCAATATTCTTCCTCCTCTTTTATTGTTACACCAAGTATATTTCGGACCCAAATACCCAACTTCATGTAAGTCTCCTCTATTCATGAATGAGATCATATCTTGTGATCCTTGAGAGTGTACAAACTTCCTACCACCGCTTTTATCATCTTGAGAGATTATACAATTAAAATCTCCCCCTATAATCCATGGAAAGTCATCATTGAAATAATTTCCCAGATTATTCCATAGCTCTCTTCTTTTACTGCTTTCTATGCTTCCATAAACCGATGCAATCATCCAAGTTTGATGATTTTTAATTTTTAGTTTACCAACAACCACCTGCTCATTAGCTTCAATAACTTCAAATGTTGCCAAGTCTTGTCTCCAACAGACCAAGACTCCACCTGATAAGCCAGCCGCCGGATATAGGAAAAAATCCCACAGCTCACCAATAAACTTCTTGATTTCCATAGGTTCCATAGAGGAAACTTTAGTTTCCATGATTCACACAAACAAAGCATCATTCTCTTTTGCCACTTCTTTTAGATATCTGGAGGCCACCACTTTCCTTGCCCCCCTACAATTCCAAAAAATAAGAGAACTAATTTTTTCTTTCAAATGGGATTGGACCCACTACAAATACTCTTGGAATCACCTTTCCTTGTTTTAGATTTTAAAGAATTATTCCCCAATGATTTTAATTCTTTTTGCAACTTAAACTTGACTTCCTCAATAACTGGAATCTCATCCATACTAGTTTTGACACTAGAATTTTTATCTGATTTTATCTCTGCCTCCTCTTCTTGTATACTTCTATCAGCAGGAGTAATTTCTCTAGTAGTATCATCCATATTTTCATCATGTCCAGCTAGTAGGATAGAAAACTTTTTTTTACTATTGATATCATTCAAACATTGATCTGAAGATGAGGTTCCAATAATAGGTTTCAAAAATTTCTTTTTATCTAGAACAGGATCGGCTTTGTCTATAGAATTTATATTGATGCCTGTTCAATTAGAATTTTGATGATTAAAATGCTCCATAACAACCTTCTGATTCTTGACATCTAAACTTTGATAGGGAGTACTTGAGTTCGCAGGTAATCCCTTAGGATTTACCTAAGTTTGCAAGCAACCCTTTCCCACAATGTTGATTTCCTGAGAAATAACAGAATTGCTGATTTCTCCTTCTTCTAATTGAAGAGTAGTAGAATTTGTTTTTTCTCGGATCTTCTGAGACACTTCTTTAGTAATAACACCTTGAGATTTATCTACATTAACCACTGAAGCATCAGGTCTCTTTAGAACATTGGAATAATTAGGATTAATCCATTTATTGCTTTGTTTAGTGAATCTCTTTTTCCTGTTATTAACCAAGATCCAAGGACCATAAGTAGAATCTTTGGATGTTAATTTCTCCCATACCTTATTTAAATCTTCTGCAACTTCATGGGCCACCTCCACCTCCTTATGAATTTCTTTTGAATTTACACAATCCTTCTCCACTTGCCCTTTCTTTCCACAAGTAAAGCAGAAATTTGAAACCTTTTCATACTATACCTTTTGAAAGAACCTTCCACACAAGCTGTCCACCCATGCTCCTAAAGGAAGTGGTTGATCATATTGGATTCTCTCACATATTCTAGCAAATTCTCTTCTTCCCCAATTGAACATATTTCCATCTAACATTAAAGGTTTTCCAACTCTTGAAGCAATACAAGCAACATTTCTCTCATCCCAGCATTGAAGAGGTAAATGTGGCAATCTAATCCATATAGGAGAAGAAAGACCCTTTGTCGAAGAAGAGTTGAATTCCAGAGACCACTTCTCCATACCAATTATGTGTTCATTAACGAACCAAGGTCCTCCCGAGTGAACAGCTTCAACCATTTCCTTTGTTGAAAAAGAACATAAAAACCATCCACTTCCTAGAGTTGTAAAATGGAATTGACCAAACTGCTTCCATTGTTTTCTTAATTCCCATGCCACCAATTGAGGAGGGATATCCTTCCCGAATACTTTGAGAACCAAAGATTTGGATAGTTTATTAGAGTTTAATTGCTCTAATTCCATATTAAGCTTTACATCTTTTCCATCATCAGACAAAACCACATCATCTTCTTTGAAATCCTATTTGATATAAGGCTTCCTACTCCAAGGATTCATAGATATAGAATCCGTCGATTTAGGAAAATCGACAGTCACGTTAACTTCATTAATCAAATGATAATTTACTTCAATTGGAAGTAAATATCTACATAGATAGCAAAGTGAATTCTTTTTTCCTTCCTCGTTAACTTGAATTAGCAAGGTGGCAAGAGATACACTTAAAGTTGTAGAATATAATATCAATAGCTTCACTGGATTAGGAGCAACTAAAAGTGCAGGACATAATAAATACTTATTTTTCTATCAAATGCTTTCTCACAATTTTCATCTTACTTATAACTAGCAACCTTCTAGCATAAACCTATAAATGGATGACATCTTCTTAAAAGATTTGGTTTAAATCTTCAAAGGTACACCAGTTGACCTTGGAAATATCTTAACTAAGTAGGACTCTTGGGTAGCGATATTTCTATTATTGTTTTAACTTTATTTGGATCTATCTCAATTCCTTGATGTCAGACAACAAAACCTTATATCTTTCCTGAAGCGAAGCCAATATCACATCTCAAAGGATTCACTTTAAATTTATGCCAAATTAATCTTTCGAAAGTGATTCTTAGATAATATAATTGGCCATCTATTTTGAGACATTTAACGACTAAATCATCGGCATAACATTCCAATTGATTAGGGATTATTATATAAATAAATCATTTTCATTATTCACTGGTAAGTTAGCCAGGCCTTCTTTAATATGAATGACATAATTTTTAAATAATAGACTTTTATTGTTGTTCTAAAAGTTGTATAGTTTTCATCCTTAGCAGCTATTTTAATTTGATTTTATCATGATAAGACATCCATAAATCAATATATTATATGGGAGGATGCAATATCAACCATAAGTTCTTGTATATGAAGTGGAAATCTTTGTTTAGGACAAGTTATGTTCAGATCTTTGAAATCAATGCAGAACCAAAATTTTCCATTCTTATTCTTAATCGGAATGACACTAGCTAACCAAGTTTAATATTTCTCCTCTCTGATAAAGCCTGCATCTATTAGCATGATTTCTTTAAAAATCACTTGTTGTTCATTACCAAGTCAGATTCGTCAAGGTGCTTTTTTAATGGGATTCATTCTTGACTAAATTTCAAGCATATGGACTACTATTTCTGGAGATAATGTAAGCATTTTATAATTACTATAGGCAGAACAATCTTTAAATTTTCTTTATAATTCTATAATTTTCTTTTCCTTGTCCTTATTCAATAATGAGCTTATTAAAATTTGATGAGGTCTTTCTTCATTTCCCAAATTTCATTCTTTTAGATCATTAATCATATATTTGAAAGTTCATTAGGGATGTTAAGCCCTATGAACTTAGTCCCAAGCTAACCAAGAGGAGAGTGAATTTGTATTTTAAAAACTCTTTTCACAAAGAAAGAAAATTGCATAAACCAAACCACACCACAGAACTAAATGTGGAATTTAAAAGTGCGGAAGAAAGAAAAAGAACACAGAAATTTATAGTGGTTCAGTCGACTCGACCTACGTCCACTCCTTAGAGGCACCCTCCAAGTATTGCACTACAAAACGTGACTCTCCTTTAGCCCCCACAGCTAGGCGGAGAAGCCCTCACAAGAACCTCTTTTTTGCCACCCCGGCAAGGCAGAGAACCTACCTCCTTTTGCTTTCTCCTGAAGCTAGAAGAGAACCAAAACCAAAAGCAAAACTCCTTACCTCTACCGACCCTTCCATGGACGAGAAACTCTAGATGAAGAACAAGCATAGCAATCCTTGAAGCAACCCTTGTGAATCACCTCACAAGCTCCCCCTCACAAGATCCTCTCTCTCTCTCTCTCTCTCTCTCTCTCTCTCTCTCTCTCTCTCTCTCTCTCTCTCTCTCTCTCTCTCTCTCTCTCTCTCTCTCTCTTTCTCTCCTCAAGGTCTTCTCAGGTCAAGGGAGCAGCCAAAGGTCTTGAAAAATGTTGAACAAGAGCTCTTAAATAGAAGAGCTTCAAAGGAGCTCATTAATTTCAAGTTGCCGACTATATCGTCCAGGCTGATATGGACATCGGCCTGGCCGATCAGTACAAATTAATGAAGATCGGCCAGAGCATCGCCTTGGATGCAAAGTAGGACGATTAAAAATTGGCTTGATCGTCCAGGCCGATCTCACGATCGTCCTGGCTGATCAGTTCAAATCAGAGGAAAATTGTCCTGACAATAGCCCTGGATACGAGCTGGCCGATACTTATCGTGCTGAAGTAACTTAATGTTTTTGACTGGATCGTCCTGGCCGATCCTGCGATCGTCCAGGATGATATGATCGTATCAATCATCCTTAATTACTCCCTTGATTTCCTGAACAATTATGGCATAATTTGTGAATATCGTCCAGGCCGATCCTAGGATCGTCCTGGCCAATAATTTAAAAATACAGTATACCTTAATTATCTATTGCGGCAACTTCTTTCTGTTTTGAGCTTATCGTCCTGGCCGATACACATATCGTCCAGGCCGATATGTAAATGACGGCTGCCTTAATTAAGAATCCTTATTTAGACTTTCTGTTTTGAGCTGATCGTCCAGGCCGATCCAAAAATTGTCCTGGCCGATATGAGTAAAAACAGAAATTCTAAGTCTCTCAAGTGTGTGTGTGTGAAGGGTTACTTAGCATCAGTCTCTTTAACCATTACAAGTAGACTCAAGAAGTGAAAAATAAAAATACAGATTGACTCAACCCTAAACCTACGCAATCCTGAACTGGCTTCTTCTTGATCGTCCGATCTTTGATTCCTGAAAAGTTAGAAGCAACAAGCAGTCCAAGAGAAATAATGTTTGTCAATCATCAAAACATAAGCCATGAAAAATAGATTTGCAATAATATTTAATACCCTCTTCAAGTTTTGGAGGTGCATTGCTAACATAAGAGTCATATAGATCATTAGATGTTTCTAAAAAGAGTTTGTTAAAAGCCTATTGTTATGAATTATTAAAACTAAAATTTTTTTAATATGATTAAGCAGTATTCATCATTAAATGAATATAGAGTGGAAAAGCCAAAACCTAATATTGATGTATATTTAGGGTATTTTGTAATCCATAGGTGTTGGAATTACGGAGCTTTAACTCTAGTCAAATTTGATGGCAATAAATCATACTTATAGAACATACTTATAAAATTTGAGTACTAATCAAATGGGAGTTCTACTGCCGTGGACCAATCAAGATCAGGGTCAGAGGCGATTAAGTGCAGCTTATCCCCGGTGGTGGATAGCTGTAAAAGATCAACACAATCCTGATATGTGATTTCGATAGGGCGTCGATTCACATAGGAGGTCAGGGATGTGAAGGTAGGGTTGATGCGAAGGTTTGCGAAAAACTCTCGAAGAAACTCAGAATTGAAAGGTAAAGCAAGAGACAGAATGAAGCAAAGAGAGGTGTGAGCAAAAAAATCCATTACCGGGTAAGAGATGTGGACAGGATTGATGATTCTAGAGACAGTAATTCCACACTCTTTGTAACGATGATAGGCGGCTTCATCTTCTGCTTCTCTGAGACGAGGGTCAATCCTTGCCCTCGAAGAACTCCCAGAAGTTTGTCGGACGCGTTTCCCACCAGCCATAGAGAGAACTAAGCAAAAATCACAAGACGAGAAACGATGAATAGTGAAAAAAACATAGCTGGAATGGCCTAAATTTAAAGAAACGACCATCTCATCCTGGCCGATCGCAGAATCGTCCAGGCCAATATGGTTCAATAATTACGTACAGGCCGATTTGTCAAAAAGGCGGTCCAATCATCCGGGCCGATCAGGTATCGGCCAGGATGATTAGACACAGGCGATCGGCCCGAGGAGTCAGTCCGGTAGACCGTTGAAAAGGCAGATCATCCAGGCCGATTAGGTGTATCGTCCAGGACGATGCACAATAATTGATCGTACCGGCCGAAGTTAAAACGTTTAAAATGCTTGCCACGTGTATTGTCCAGGACGAACAGTGGATCGGCCCGGCCGATTTTCCAATAATGGATCGTCTGGGGCCGAATTTAAAGATCAAAATGTACTGACACGTGGATCATCCAGGATGATCCAGTGTATCGGCCAAGACGATGCACATAAAATGCATCGGCCAAACAAGTATACTATCGGCCAGAACTATCACCATGAGTTCGATCAGATCGTCCAGGACGATATAGGATCGTCCAGGATGATGAGTAATATTAAGCACAGAAAAGTTCAGCAGATGAATTTTGAAGAGAATTTCTCATATCGTCCAAGACGATAAAAGTATCGGCCAGGACGATGTTACTAGAAATTTAAATCAATGAAGGAATGGTGATGATCAAGACCCTCAAACATAAAACAAAAGAAAAGCAGTTAAAACACAAAAAAATAAAACAACACAATGAAAACCAAACAACGAATATTTTTGGATTTTAATTTTTCTAATTTTTTTTTTGTTTTATGGAGGCATCATATGAGAATTCTTTTCAAAAGTTAAACTTTTAAGGTTCCAAGAGATCAAGAAGTTTAACAAATCCCAATCAGAAGAAGGTAGAATATCTAATTCTGTTAACCCTAGATCGGACATCCTTCAGGGTACAAACTTCTTTTGGAAAATAGAAATCTAACTCAGAATAACTAAATAGGATAAAAAGATCCATTCAAAACTTGTTTATAACTAAAATATCTTATAAATAATAAACCAAAGTAATTTTTCTCAATCATGAAAATTGAAATCAAGTCTTTGAAAGTATTACATAATCAATGAGTTTTCTAAGTTTTAAGAGTTTTACCAAAGAGAGGATAGCTTGTATTTAGTGGGCTAATTTTATGCCTCTTGTCACTTTGATTGGCTCTTTGAGCATCTTTCGATTTTTGATACACTTTTGTGTATATAGCTTTCTTTTTAATTTAGCTTCATTGGCCTCTTTCCTTTTTAACTCTTGCAAGCTAAAAACTCTTTAATATACCCTTAAAAAAGACCTAGTTATGAGTATATCCTCCAAATATTAGAGAATAGGAGCTCTCTCTCTAACATAGGGAAGAACAATCAATAACACAAAATCAAAATCATGTGATAAATGCAATGGCGAGATTTCAAAAGCTTGAAAGATATCTAAAAATTTTGGTAATTATGCATAAGATAAATTAAAGTAGTAAGATAAGAAAAAGATCTTAAATAAAAAGTCATTGGTTAAACTGAGTTTAGACTTTTGTTTAGAGAAGAAAATCATACCACTAAATAAAGTCAGAAGCAGAGAAAACATCAACAGTTTACTCCCTTTAACCAATTTAGAAAAAGCTAAACACTATCTCTAAAGACTCCAAAATTTAAAGGCTTTAAAAAAAATTCATCATATGAAAGACCAAAATTTAAAGAGCAACGCGAAGACAGAACACATAAAAACAAAAAAATAAAAACAACGCAAACTAGACTACGACCAAGTAAGCATAAAAACTAGCACAAAGAAACACAAAAAAATAAACATTTCAAGCACGTGATAAAGCAACGAGTTTAAGCAATTTTGAGCTGCGAGCCTCCTTATGTCTAGTTATTCTATGCTCTCATGAGGTCTTTGGTGAGAGCACTCCTGCAACACTCAACATCAGTCAGATTTAGGAACCCAAACAGGTTTGGGATCCTTCTTAGGAAAAGTAGAATGTAATGCAGATATGGTATGCTGTGAATCATGCATCTTAGGTCTCCACACCCAATGTGTACTATGGTGAACGGTGCAAGTGTGTGAGATGTGTCCTAGCATGCCACATGAGAAACATCTAACTCCAGGAAAAGGGTTTCTTAAATGATTTGAGTTATGATGCCTCTTCCTAGATTCCGGCTTAAAATCAAAAGTGGAAGTCATCCGATTTTTCTTATATGTATCAAAATTATTTTGAATCCTCAAGTTAGTTCCTTTTAATGCATCGTTCTCAATCTTCAAATTTTTCTCACTCTCTTTAGATTTCTTAAGATCATCCTTAAGTGAGGTGTGTGAAGCTTTTAATACATTATATTCATCAACTAATTCCAAATGCTTTTTGTTCAATTCATCAAATTCATCAAGAAGAGCCATGTGATTTGAATCAATCGTTGCATGATCTTTGAGAAAAACTTCATGCTCTTTTTGTAGATTTGAATGTTCTAATTTTAGACTAGCATAAGTTTTCTTAAGTTTTTTGTATGATGCATGGATTTTTTCACAAATTTTAAACAATTCATCATAGGTTGGTTTACATACCTCTTCCTCATCACTTTGATTTTCTCCCATGAAACACAAGTTTGTAGTCTCTACCTCTGGTTCAGTCTCAGAGGAATCAGTACCAGATTCTGCCCAGAAACCTCTTTGGATTTTCTTCTTGTCCTTCCTAGACTTAGCTTTCTCCTCACCTTTTTTCTTTTCTTTTCTTGAATGATCTTGAAGTGTAGGACAATCGGCTCTCACATGTCTAGGCTTTCTGCATTCAAAACAAACAACATCAGAAGATCCTCTAACATGTTTGTGATCCTTACCTTTTCTCCAACTTTGATGATGCTTTTGTTTCTTCCTTAGAAAGCTTTTGAATTGCTTTGTGATGAAGGCAATTTCATCGCTTTCAGACCCGGAAGATTCAGAATTCGATTTGTGAGCCTTCAATGCAATTGTTTTCTCCTTTTTCTTTTCACCTGCATCAACATTTCTTTGATTCACCCCTTGCTCGTAAGCAATGAGTGAGCCAAGTAAGTTATCAATAAAATAGGTGTTCAAATCTTTAGATTCAGTGATTGCAGTGATTTTTGCATCATAAGATGAAGGCAAGCTTCTCAAAATCTTGTTAACTTTTTTATAGTTCGAAAGTTCCTTTCCTAGTGCATGCAATGAAGTAACTATCTGAGTAAACCTAGTGTACATGTCAGAAATCGATTCATGAGGTTTCATACAAAAAAGTTTGTAGTTATGCAAGAGAAAGTTCAAACGGGATTGTTTAACTTCAATAGTACCTTCATAAGTGATGAACAGTTTATCCCAAATTTTTTTACCAGTTTTGCAAGTTGAAACACGCATCTAATCTTCAGATTTCAAAGCACAGAAAAAATAGTTCAAATATTTTGCATTTAATTGAGCTAAATCTTGTTCATCAAAAGTCCATTTAGTAAAAGCAACTTCAGTTTTAACACCATTAATTTCACGAGAAGGTGGAGAATAACCTTCTTGAATAAGCATCCACATGCGATAATCAGTATATTGTAAAAACGTTGACATGCGATTTTTCCAAAAATCAAAAGGTAGGTTATCGAATAGGGGAGGTCGGGTAATGGAATACCCTTTCGTAGTGTTACAATTCCCAAGGTTAGCCATGGATCAAATTCAAAAAGTTTTTAAACTTAAATTTTTGAATCCCGCTCTAATACCACTTGAAAGTTCGTTCGGGATGTTAAGCCCTATGAACTTAGTCCCAAGCTAACTAAGAGGGGGGGGGGGGGGTGAATTGGTATTTTAAAAACTCTTTTCACAAAGAAAGGAAATTGCATAAACCAAATCACACCACATAACTTAATGCGGATTTTAAAAGTGCGGAAGCAAGAAAAAGAACACATAAATTTATAGTGGTTCGGTCGACTCGACCTACGTCCACTTCTTGGAGGCACCCTCCAAGTATTGCACTACAAAACGTGACTCTCCTTTAGCCCCCACAGATAGGCGGAGAAGCCCTCACAAGAACCTCTTTTTTGCCACCCCGGCAAGGCAGAGAACCTACCTCCTTTTGCTTCCTCGTGAAGCTGGCAGAGAACCAAAACCAAAAGCAAAACTCCTTACCTCTACCGACCCTTCCACGGACGAGAAACTCTAGACAAAGAACAAGAAGAGCGATCCTTGAAGCAACCCTTGTGAATCACCTCACAAGCTCCCCCTCACAAGATCCTCTCTCTCTCCCTCTCTCTCTTTCTCTCCTCAAGGTCTTCTCAGGTCAAGGCAGCAGCCAAAGGTCTTGAAAAGCGTTGAACAAGAGCTCTTAAATAGAAGAGCTTCAAAGGAGCTCATTAATTACAAGTTGCCGACTATATCGTCCAGGCCGATATGGACATCGGCCTGGCCGATCAGTACAAATCAATGAAGATCGGCCAAAGCATCACCCTGGATGCAAAGTAGGACGATTAAAAATTGGCTTGATCATCCAGGCCAACCTCACGATCGTCCTGGCTGATCAGCTCAAATCAGAGGAAAATCGTCCTGACAATAGCCCTGGATACGAGCTGGCCGATACCTATCGTCCTAAAGTAACTTAAGGTTTTTAACTGGATCGTCCTGGCCGATCCTGCGATCGTCCAGGACGATATGATCGTATCAATCATCCTTAATTACTCCCTTGATTTCCTGAACAATTATGGCATAATTTGTGAATATCATCCAGGCCGATCCTATGATCGTCCTGGCCGATAATTTAAAAATACAATATACCTTAATTGTCTATTGCGGCAACTTCTTTCTGTTTTGAGCTTATCGTCCTGGTCGATACACATATCGTCCAGGCCGATATGTTAATGACGGCTGCCTTAATTAAGAATCCTTATTTAGACTTTCTATTTTGAGCTGATCGTCTAGGCCGATCCAAAAATCATCCTGGCCGATATGAGTAAAAACATAAATTCTAAGTCTCTCAAGTGTATGTGTGAAGGGTTACTTAGCATCAGTCTCTTTGACCATTACGAATAGACTCAAGAAGTGAAAAACAAAAATACAGACTGACTCAACCCTAAACCTACGCAATCCTGAACTGGCTTCTTCTTGATCGTCCGATCTTTGATTCTTGAAAAGTTAGAAGCAACAAGCAGTCCAAGAGAAATAGTGTTTGTCAATCATCAAAACATAAGCCATGAAAAATAGATTTGCAACAATATTTAATGCCCTCTTCATGTTTTGGAGGTGCATTGCTAACATAAGAGTCATACAGATCATTAGATGTTTCTAAAAAGAGTTTGTTAAAAGCCTATTATTATGAATTATTAAAACTAAAATTTTTTTAATATGATTAAGCAGTTTTCATCATTAAATGAATATAGAGTGGAAAAGCCAAAACCTAATATTGATGTATATTTAGGGTATTTTGTATTCCATAGGTGTTGGAATCACGGAGCTTTAACTCTAGTCAAATTTGATGGCAATAAACCGTAGTTATAGAACATACTTATAAAATTTGAGTACTAATCAAATGGGAGTTCTACTGTCTTATCCACAAATTAATTATTTAATTTTACATTAGTTTTAGTAGTTTTTATGGTAGAAGGTACAAAAGTATTGGCTTTGGTATTTAGGTTTAAAGGAAGAGAGGCTTTCCCCTCTAACCTTTTTACATCATTTTGAGAGTGTGAAGTAAGGGAAATATTTTTCACATGCTTCTTTATTCCCTCCATGCTAAATAAATTTGAATTAGCTTCCCTAGTTACTTGGACCCTTTCCTCATTACTATCAGCTTCAATAAAAATCTCAAACACTGGATGGTTTATATTTTTCCAATATTCTATAGCCTTTGGCTTTTTAACTTTCACATATAATTCCTCCTTCAAATTGGATTTAAATATTTTATGTATTATAGGTCCCTATATTTGTACACTTTGCTCTTTATTTTCTTTTACCGCTCTATTTTTCCATCCGCAACCCCTTCATCTACTTTATTGAGCCATTCTTCCACCCCCTTTGTAAGGGAGGAGTAGGTGACCAATGAACATCGTTATCAAGGTCAGGATGCTTTACATTTTCCATTTCCATTTCTTTTTCTATTTCTTTTTTTCTTTTTACTTCTTCTTCAGCTAGTTCAAAATTTTTAGAGAAGATGGTCTACTTTATAGGTAGATAGTCTGAAGCATCTATGTATATATTAACTTCATGAATAAAAAATGGTTTCAAATCACCTTTAATATAATGCTCTATTCCTACAAAAGAATATTTGATACACTGATGATGTGTAGAAGGCACCATTCTATAGCCAAGGTATTTCCAATATATCATTGAAAGAAGTTTTAAAATCTATTATATAAAAATTTGCCTTCAGTTTTTAGGTTTCAAATTTATAAAGCAAAGTTATTGATTCCAAAGCTCCTTCACCTTTTTTTTTAAGCCATCATAACATCATGTTATCATAACTGAGTTTTTTATTTTCCACCCTTAGGAATTTGAGTTTTCTAAGAGTCACGATGTTGGTTGATGCACCTACATCAACTAGGTCATGAGATAAATTGAAATTATCTATATTCAAATATTTATATATAATAGAAAATTATGATTAATAGTTCTTAATAGATAAGCATCATCTGAGAATGAAATCCTTGAAACTTCTTTGAAATAATAAGCCTCCCCAGAATCTTTAGAAAGGACCAAGCAATCATAGATACACATTTTTCAGGAAATTTTCTTAGACATTCTAACATATTATTATCTACCTTTGTAATATTATAATTAGCTACATCAAAATCTAGTTGAGGTTTTTGGGTAATCAGCCACTTTCCTTTGTTTTCTATGGATGTTGATGGTGGTAACACCTTACCACAGTGAATATTTACTTGAACTATCTCTTATGTGGAAGAGATAGTTGATTCTTTTAATTTTATACATTTATTTATCTTTAATGTTTCATCTTATGAATTATCATAATCAAACATCTCAATTTCTGTACAAATAGGATCACCTTGAATATCAAAGACAGGGGAGTCACTATTATAATTTACTTTCGAAAATTGCAAATTGCATTAACAAAAAAAAAAAAACTATTACAAACTATTTAACAAATAAAAACCCTCACATTCCTTCCTTAGCAAAGTAAATAAAGAAGAAGGAATGTTATTAGAAATAAATTTACCCAATGGAAATTACTACATAAAGTATATGTGGAACGTAAATCAGCAACTTTTTTACAAGATCTAGGAATATAATGAAAAACTACATTATAAAAATAATGTAAAAATAAAAAGATATTTATTCTAAAATCCATCTTGTTGCCATTATGATGAATTTATGAAATCACGTGTCATGTTGATTATGTTAATATTATCTCCTTCAATAACAAGACCTTTGTACTAAAACATCCAATTTTGTCCAAATTCTCTAATAACTAAAACAAGCTCCAATTTTAATTGTGAAATATCCCAATGCTTCAATTGTTTACTAAATATCATAAGGAATCTACCTTTATGACCTATGATTACTCCTTCAATTCTTGCAAGATTTGATTTCATTAAAGAAACGTCTAGAGAAAATATTTGGGAAAGTAGGAACCATCATAATTAAGGATACATGTTTTTTTTTTAACAATGCAGAGTCAATAACATTAAAAAAAGAGAAATAATTACAAATTAATAAAGGGATCACATTCCTCCTTTAATAAGTTAAGAACATAAGGAGGAATAGATCCCAAACTAATGTCATCCCAAAGGAAATTATTATAATGAGCAATGTTAGCACAAAAATGAGTTAACTTATTACAATCTCTATTCACGCAACTAAAGATAACATGTTTAAAATATTTGAGGAAGTCCATTTATTCAAACCCATTGATCACCAATGTCTTGCTTGGATCTTTATTCTGATAGCTAATAAATTTAACAACATTTGCATTATCACTTTCAATGATATTCCCTTCATATTGCAACATACAATCTTGCAGAACCACCTTCAAATATTTAATTGCCAAAGCTTCAACTAAGACACATCTTAATTCAATCCTTTAAATCCAAAAGCTAATATAAACCTTCATTTAGAATTCCTAAAAACTCCTCCCACTGATGCCTCGTATGACATAAGAAGACAAGCATCCACATTGACTTTGACCCAATTGGGTGGATGAGGGAGCCAACACTTTATCAACAACCTGTTAGGCTTATTAGCACCCCAGTAGTTAGATTTAATAGTACCATTATTAATAAAAGATGTAAGAGAAAAATGTTAGTTTCCATAAAGAAGCAGCTTTCTTCAATACCTTCATACACTCTTTTGTTGAGATAGTTGCTACTTAGTTTTGCATGTTTGATATTCTTGCAACTTTTATGTTTTGGATGATTCCAAATATTATTGATTTGATTATTATTTCTCCTAATATATTTTGGAAGAATTGTTTTTCTCTTGTGTGTACTAACATTTAAGAGAAATCATACTCTAGATTGTTGAAGACTTCAAATCAAGATCAGTATAGAGTTTATTATAATTGAAGTATGTATTTTCCATTTTATTAAGTTTGAGAGAGTGTGATTGAAATTGAGTAATTTAGCATACACACACACACACACACACACACACACACACACTGAGGGAGAGTTTAAAATTATTATTTTTAAATTGATCGTAATGTATGCTATCACTTAGTAATAGACAATGTGGTCAGTTATTTTTCTCGACGAGCAGCCGAACAAACAGAAATGAAAATATATTTTTCTAAGTATGTATCATACAGGATGATCCAGTTTTGTATAAGGATGAACATCTTGGGTCCATTCTTACATGAAATTTATTTTCTAAGTAGAGATCATACGGGACGATCCCAGTTTCGTATAAGGACTAACATCTCTGGTTGGTTCTCGCAAGAAATTTTTTTTTCTAAGTATGGATCATATGGGATGATTCCAATTTCATACAAGGATGATCATCTCGAGTCCATTCTCGCACAAAAATTTTTTCCTAAGTATGGATCATATGGGATGATCCCAGTTTCATACAAGGACAAATGTCTCTGGTCAGTTCTCGCCTATTTCATCCTAACATTTCATACCAATTCATAACAGGTTCGTACATAATAGTATTTGAACTATTCATATGTATAAATATATGATCATACTATACGATCGTGTATGCTCAAAATTGTAAAATTTAGTTTTTTGGATTATTTTTTGTGTCTTTTATATAGAAGGTTCATTAATAACTAACGTAAAAAATCTTTGTCTTTGTGATTTTTCAAGGGCAATCTAAGGAGAGAGTGTGAGAGAGTGTTTGAGAGAGATTTTTTCCTAGTGGAGTGTGAATGGTTCACAAGGTTACTCAACGGTAAGAAACACTGTGTGTGATTTGTGTTTTTCACTCTTCCTCTTGTCTTTCTAGATTGCTTGTGAGAAGGTCTTTAAAGAAGATCCAGTTCTCAGCTGACACTTAGATAGTGTGAACTACGGATAGTTCTCTGCCGACACTTGGAGGGTGTGAAAGGATGAAGGCACTCTGCCTACACTTGGAGGGTGTGAAAGGATGAAGGTTCTTTGCCTACACTTGGAGGGTGTTAAAGGATGACGATTATCTATCGCATTGGGGATTGGTGGAAGAGAGTTTTGTAAAGGCTTCTCCGCCTTGCTGTGGGGGAAAAAGTATATTCACTTTGGTAATAGTGTAATACCTGAAGAGGGAGTCTTCAGGGAGTGGATGTAGGTCATTTTTGAACGAACCACTATAAATCTTTGTGTCATTTAAATTTCTGCTACTTACTTACTACAAGTTTTTTATTTTGTGGTTTAAAAGTTTTTATTTTAAAACTTTAATTAAATTACTTTGTGAATCAATCGGTTTAAAATTTTAAAATCTAAGAAATTTTTAAAATTATCAATTCACTCTGCTTATTGGTTAGCCTTGGGATTTTAAGCTTGGGTTTAAGAACCTATTAAAGATTCAAAAAGTGGTACCAGAGCATTATTTCAAAACCATAAGTTTAGACTACTTTTTGAAAAATGAGCATGGCTACTTTTTGAAATTAGAACACACTTGAAGGGTATTCAATCACTAGACCTCCTTTATTTGATAACATTCCCTTCGATTTATAGAAAAAGTGCATGCCTACATTTTTACAGTCACTAGATTATTATATGTGGATCTTAGTTCAAGATGGGTATACAAAACCAACTAGATTACTTGATGGTAATAGTTTAAACACCCTTTATAGATTGGACTATAGAAGAATGTGACTTATCATAACTTAATGCAAAATATTTAAACAGTATCTTTTGTGCACTTAAGTCAGAAGACTACATGCAATTTTCCACTAAAAAAAGTGGAAAGGACCTGTGTGATAGACTTTGTATTACTTATGAAGGGTCTAACAAAGTAAATCAATCTAGACTAAACATCTTATTACATGACTATAAATTATTTCTTATAAAACCCAATGAATATATTCCTGACATGTACACAAGATTCACTCAGATAGTCACTTCTTTGCATGCATTAGGTAGAGAACTAACGAATGTTGAAATGGTTAATAAACTTCTTTGTTGTTTGCCTACTCCTTATGATATAAAAATAACTGCTATTACAGAGTCTAAATATTTAAATATTTTCTCTATTAGAAATCTTCTTGGTTCACTAATTTCTTACGAGCACGGAGCGAGTCAAAGGAAGATTGATGCAGGTGAACAATGAAAGGAGAAGAATATTGCACTGAGAGTGGAGGGTCAGAGAGTGAACTTTCACAACCTAAGGATGAGAACGATATTTTTTTAATGATTATATAATTTAGAAATTTTCTAAAGAGAAAGCATAAGAGATGCCAATAGTGGAACAACTATAAGTTTAATAAGATTGTTAAGGTTTCTAATAACATGATTTGCTATGAATACAAGAAACCCAGATATATAAAATCAGATTGCCCAAATCTAAAAGTCAGTCCTAGAAAGGAGAAGGTTTAGGAGAAACCAAATATAAAGAAGGACAAGAAGATATTTTAAAGAGCTTTCTGGGCGGACTCAGCTTCGGATTCACCAGAAACAGAAAAAGAGGAGGAAGTCACCAATTTGTGCTTAATGGCCTATAATCTTGATCAACTCGATTAAGAAGAGGTTTGTGACTTAACCTATGCTGAACTTTTAGAAGTTTCTGAAAGAATTCATTATTCATATAGAAAACTTAAGAAAATGCATGCTAGTCTGAATTTAGAATTAAAAAAATTACAAAAAGAACATGAAATCCTTAGAAAAGATCATACATTGATAGATAATAACCATATGAGCTTACTTGATGAATTTGATGATTTGAATAAGAAAGAAAAATTTTAAAATAATCATATGCTCAATTAGAAAGAGATTTATAAAAATTTAAGGATGAATTAGAGAGCAGAGAATATTATTTGAATTTTGATAAACATGTGTTAGAAGATTTAAACACATTTTTGAAGTTGAAAGTAAAAGCTCTCGAGTAAAATAGGAAACCAACAACACTTGAAGGTTTTATTAATCCTATTTTGTATCATAAATTTTTACAATCCAAGAGGAAATAGAGTAATTATAAAAGATTAAGAAATATTTTTCTTAGAATAAAATGCTTTTCTTATGGGTTGATTGGACATATAGCACACACTTGTACCTTACATAGAAAAACTCATTTAGTATGGAAACCTAAGATGCATAAACCTAGACATATCATATATGCATCTAGTTTTATTTTGCAAAAATGAGAACCCAAACTTATTTGGATTCCCAGGTCTAACATTTGATAGTTTTGCTGGAACGGTCACATATAAGGCCTCATGAGAGCATTTGGTACCTAGACAGCGGTTGCTCAAAGCATATGATTGGAGACACTAAGTAATTATATCGCTGGAAGCTAGAAGTGGAGGCAGGGTTACACTTGGAGATAACACCACTAAAAAAGTTGTTGGATAAGGTATGATTGGAAACTTGCAAAAATTTTTCATTAAATATGTGATACTTGTAGAAGGCTTAAAATATAATTTGTTAAGTATTAGCTAACTATGTGATAAAAGATACAGTGTAAATTTTTTTCCTACTAGCTGCATATTAAGCCTAAAGGGTAATGATGTTTTGCATGGATTAAGGGTAAACAATATTTATATGTTAGATTTAAATTTTATTAAAACTCCTAATGCCTTCTATTTGAAAACTATTTCTGATGAATCATGATTATGGCATAGGAGACTTTGTCACTCTAGCATGAAAAATCTTAGGAAAATTACCTAAAAAGAGCTGGTTAGAGGTATACAAAAATTACTTTACTAAGGATCACCTTTGCAATGCATGTCAATTAAGAAAATATGTGAAGTCCTCTATTTAGTCCAATAAGGATCTTAGAACTGGTTAACTTTTAGAGATTTTACATATGGATCATTTTGGACCGGTTGGAACTGTAAGTCTATGAGAGAAGGTATATATGTTGCAGATCTGTTTTCATGGTTTATGATTTTGATGATAGAAAACACTCTTATTTCTCTACGACTGCCTTATCTACTAACATTTCGGGTCCACACGATCAAACCGCAATTTGGAACCAGCACAATATTGGGTAGACTAGGTCTGAGTTAGTTTGTACCCTTTTTCCTTTCTTGAGTCTATTGTATTTGGTGTGGCTTCTGATGCTTTGCAACTTGGAAGATTTTTGACTATTCACTAGAGTTTATTGTTTTTGGTAACATCATTCGGGATGATTTTATATCATCCTGGATGATCGGTTCAAAAGCAAAAACCCTGATTAGGGCATCCTCATTAAAGCAACCGTCATTATGTAAAAACATCATCCATAAAGCAAGGATCTACATGGTATCGGGAGGAGCTGCCGACGAGAGCTCATTATCACTTTCCACTGGCCATTGCAAGAAGTAAGATCTTAGGGAGGAAAGAAGAAGATTTAAAAATAGTTTAGTTCCAACTACACTTTGATCTTTTGGTCTTGTAGTTAATTCCCAAACTTTATGTCTTACAAATTTATTCAACTCTTCTTGCATGGCCAATATCCAAAATTCATCAGAAAGTGCTTGATCAATATTAGTGGGTTCTATAGTTGAAATGAAAGCTGAATGATTGACTTTTTTATTTAATCCACGCCTAGTCCTTACACCCTCACTTGGTTCACCTATAATCAATTCTCTTGGGTGGTTTTTAAAAAATCTCAAATCTCTAGGCAAAGGGTTTTCTATCTCCAAATTTTCTTCCACATTTTCTTCAAAGTTTTATTCCAAATTTAATTTATAAATCTTTTGGGAGTTAATCTCAATTTCATCTTCTACAATATTTGGCTCTTCCATATTTCCAGATTTATCAAATACAACATGTGTGGTCTCCTCAATTACAAAAGTTCTTCTATTGAATACTCTATAAGATTTTCCAACACTTGAGTATCCAACAAAAATTCCTTCATCTGATTTTGGATCAAATTTTTCTAAGGCAGATTTTTCATTGTTATGAATGAACACCTTAAAACCAAAGACATGCAAATGAGACAAATTTAGTGTTCTCCTTTGTTAGCAACTCATAGCATGTTTTATTCAATTTAGATCTCACATTCACCCTATTTAGAACATAACATGCAGTGCTAACCGCCTCAGCCCAAAAATATTTAGGAAGAGAGTATTCTACCAACATTGCTCTGGCGGCTTCTATTAATATTCTATTTTTCATTTAGACTAACCCATTCTATTGAGGGGTTCTAGGTACAGAAAAGTTGTGATCAATTCCTTTCTTCTTATAAAAATCTTCAAATCTCTCATTCTCAAATTCTCCTCCATGATCACTTTGTATAGAAATAATTTCACACCCTAATTTCCTTTGAATCCAAGTCAAAAAATTTCTAAATTCATCAAATGACTCACTCTTATGAAATAGAAATCTAACTCATGTGAATCTTGAATAATCATCTTCAATCATAAATATGTATACCTTCCCACCTAGACTCACAGTTCAAACTGGTCCAAAAAGATCAATATGCAAAATTTCTAATGGTTTACTAGTTCTATGATCTTTATTAGACTGAAAAGAGGACTTCACCTGCTTTTCTAATTAACATGCATCACAAAGGTGGTCCTTAGTAAAATCTAGTTTTGGTATACTTCTCACTAAATTCTTTTGGGTAATCCTCCTAAGATTTTTCATGCTAGAATGACAAAGCCTCTTATGCCAAAGCCATGACTCATCAGATATAGTTTTCAAATCAAAAGCAGTAGGAGATTGAATGAAATTTAAATCTAGCATATAAACATTATTTACCCTTTTTCCATTCAAAATATTTTTACCATTTAGGCTTAATATAGAACTAGTAGAAAAAAAATTTACACAATAACCCTTATCACATAACTGGCTTATACTTGACAAATTATGCTTTAAGTCTTCAACTAATAATACATTATCTATAAAAAAATTCTTTAGATTTCCAATCATACATGATCCAACCACCTTCTTTATGGTATTATCTCAAAGTGTAACCTTGCCTCTATTCATGGCTTCCAGCAATACAAATTGAGCAGTATCTCCAGTCATATGCTTTGAACATTCGTTGTCCAGGTACCATATGCTCTCACGAGGTCTTGTGTGAGAGCGACCCTGCAAGATTATCAAATGTTAGACCTGGGAACCTAAACAAGTTTGGGTTCTACTTTTGGCAATTTATAATCAGATGCATGTATGATATGTTTAGGTTTATGCATCTTAGGTCTCCACACAAAATTAGTTTTCATCTATAAAGAACATGTGTGAGCAATATGTCCAAGCAATCCATAATTATTACATTTGACATTAGGAAAAGGATTCCTAAGTCTTCTACCATTTATCTGTTTATTTAGGGATTGCATAAATTTAGGATACAAATTAGGATTTGTAAAATCTTCAAGTCTATGGGGGTATCATATTATCCTCGAGAGCTTTTATTTTTTACTTATAAAATGAATTCATATCTTCCAAGATTCAATTCATATAATTAATTCAATATGTTTTTCTCTTCGATTCATCTTTAAAGTTTTTAAATTCTTTTTCAAGATCAGCATAGGATGATTTTAAATTTTCATGATTTTTATTCAAGTCATCAAACTCATTGAGTAGTTTCATGTGGTTGTCATCTATTAAGGCATAATCTTTCCTAAGGATTTCATGTTCCTTTTGAAGTTCTTCAAATTTTAAACTTATACTAGCATGCATTTTCTTCATTTTCTTATATGCATCATGCATGTGTTCAGAAACTTCAAATAATTTATCATAAGTTAAGTCACTTACTTCTTCATGATCTGACTGATCAAGACTATCGGCCATCAAGCAAAGATTGGTGACTTCTTCTTCCTTTTTAGTCTCTGATAAATCTGAAGCTGAGTCCGCCCAAAAAGCTCTTTGAAACTTCTTCTTACCCTTCTTTACAATTGATTTCTCCTCTACCTTCTCCATGCTAGGAGTGGCTTTGCGTTTTGGGCAATCAGTTTTAATATGACCAGGTTTCCTGCACTCATAACAAATTACATCATTTGAAACCTTGCCATTTTTATTAAATTTACCTCTATTCCATTGCTGGCCTCTCTTCTATTTCCTCTTTAGAAAGCTTCTAAATTGTCTAGTCATCAATGCAATGTCATCTTCATCCTCAGGTTGTGAGTGTTCACTCTCAGACTCTTCTACTTTTAGTGCTATGTTCTTCTTCTTTCGTGGTTCACCTGCATCAATCTTTCTTTGGCTAACTCCTTGCTCGTAAGCAATAAGTGAACCAAGAAGATTGTCAATTGAATAAATGTTTAGATCTTTAGACTCTATAATTACAGTAATTTTAGCATCATAAGCAGTAGGTAAACATCGAAGAATCTTATTAACCATTTTAGCATTCGTTAGTTCCCTACCAAGTGCATGCAAAGAAATGACTATTTGTGTGAATCTTGTGTAGATGTCAGAAATGGATTCATTAGGTTTTATGCAAAATAGTTCATAATCATGCAACAATATATTAAGTATATATTATTTAACCTCATTAGTCCCCTCATATGTTATACAAAGTCTATCACATATGTCCTTTCGACTTTTGCAAGTGGAAACCCTTATGTAGTCTTCCGATTTTAAAGCACAAAAGAAACTATTCAAGCATTTGGCATTTAGTTGTGCTAAGTTCCGTTCTTCTACTGTCCAGTCTGCAAAAGTTGTTTCAACTCTAACTCCATCAACTAATCTAGTTGGTTTTGTATATCCTTCCTGGACTAAGATCCACATACAATAATCAAGTGACTATAAGAAAATAGACATGTGTGTTTTCCAAAAATCAAAAGGTATATTGTCAAACAGTGGAGGTCTAGTAATAGAGTAACCCTCATGTGTGTTTTAGTTTCCAAATGTAGCCATCTATGTTAATAAAAAAGTAGTCTAAATTTATAATTTTAAAACAAAGCTCTGATACCACTTATTAAAACTCATTCATTATGAATTAGGATGTTAAACCTAAGCTTATGTCCCAAGGCTATCCAAGAGGGGGCTGAATTGGTAATTTAAAAAATTATCCCCCTTTTTAGTATGTTGAACCGAAAATAAACTTTAATAATTTTTAGAAATAGTTTTTCAACCATAATTTTTAGAACATAAAAAGCAGAAAATAAAAAGCTGTAAAAAATAAAAGACATAAGATTTATAGTGGTTTGGTCAAAACTGTTGAGTCTAGTAATTAGGTTGTTAAGCCTAAGTAAATGTCCCACGGCTACCAAGAGGGGGGTGAATTGGTAGTTTTAAAAATTTTAAACCCTCTTAAAATTAAAGTTGAACCGAAATGAAATTTTCTTTTAAAGTTTGTAGAAAAATGTTTTTCAACCACAGAGTTGTTAAAACTGAAATTTAAAATGCGGAAACGTAAAAGCAATAAAGTAAATGACACCAGATTTATAGTGGTTCGGTCTATAACCAGACCTACATCCACTCCTCAGAGGCACTCTCTGAGTATTGCACTAATACCACAAAGTGACTCTCCTTTAGCACCCACAGCAAGGCGGAGAAGCCTGTACAAAACCCTCTTTTCACCACTACCCGGTGCGGCAGAGAACCGTCGTCCTTTTACACAATCCACAGTGCTGGCAGAGAACCGTCGTCCTTTCACACTCTCCTAGTGTGGGCAGAGAACCATCGTCCTTTCACACTCTCCTAGTGTGGGCAGAGAACCCTACGGCTGTTCACACTTTCCAAGTGTAGGCAGAGAACCTCCTTCCTTTTACACTCTCCTAGTGTAGGCAGAGAACCCACGTCTGTTCACACTCTCCAAGTGTCGGCAGTGAACCGGACCTTCTTGAATGATCTTCTCACAAGAATCTAGAAGGAAGAAAGAAAAGAGTGAAGAAATCAAATTTCACAAGTAGAGATTCTTACCTTAGCAATCCAAGTGAAGCCTTCTTGCTCCAATGGTAGGAATCCTCCTTTGAATGCTCTCTTCCACTCTCCCCTTGGCTATTCTCTCAATAGGCACGAAGATCAAATGACAAAAAGATTGGGTGGCAGTCTAATTTGAACTATTTATACAAAAGACAAGAAAAACCGCCCAAAAACTGCAAATTTCCAATTCTGTACGCAGTGGATCGTCCGGTACGATCGTGGATCGTCCTGGACGATTTTACTTAAACGATCTGAAACGACCCAATTTGTATATGTGTACGAAATGACTTCGTACAGCTGATCGTCCTGTACGAACTAGGTTTGTCCAGTACGAACGGTTATTACAAGGTCGGTTCTAGAAACTGCTGAAAACTGTCCTAAGTCGGTTTATCGTTTGGACGAAAATATGTTCGTCTGGACGAAAATTTTCCAGAGAGCCGATCGTCCTGGACGATTATTTATTTCGTCTGGACGAAAATTTTCCAGAGGACCAATCGCCGGGGACGATAATTTGGTTTCGTCTGGACGAAAATTTTCCAGAGAGCTGTTCGTCCGGTACGATATTTATTTTCGTCTGGACGAAATTTTTCCAGAGGACTGGTCGCCTCGTACGATGGTAAAATTTGTCTGGACGAAATGTTTACAGAGAACCCATCGCCCGGGATGATATAAAAATTCGTCCTGGACGAATAGGACTTAGAAAAAATTTTTCAAAGCAAGTTCCTATTCGTTCCAAATGCTCTATAGGAGATAACTGACAGATCGTCCAGTACGATATATATCGTCCTGTACGATCAGTATATAATTTCAAGATCTCCTTAGTTTGTGTGTGTGAGATTTTATTCACTCAATTACAATCACTCCCTTTCAAAATTAATTCAAAGAAAAGACAAACTTCAAATAAACAAACTTTCTCATGTTGAATTTGATTTGAAGTTTTTGTAGTCTGGAGTCTGATTTTCCTGAAATGTTAGTACACACAAGAGCAAGTGCAAATCTTCTGAAATTGTTAGGAGATAACTATTCATTTGAACAATAATGTTTGGAATCATCAAAACTACATAAGTTGCACAAATATAAATCATTCAAATAGCAACTATTCAAACAATCTCCCCCTTTTTGATGATGGCAAAACAATTATTATTAGTATGGTTTCAAGTTAAAACAAATCTCTTATCTCCTAAACTCCCCCTGAATTTATGAGTACATTAAAATAAGGAGGCATTAAAGAACAATATTTTTTGTCTTTCAAAAATTTTAACAGAAAACACAAACCACAAAACATAAATTTTAACAGAAAAACACAAACCACAAAACATAATAACATAATAATTTCTCCCCCTTTTTGACAGCAACAAAAAGTGAAGAAGAAAAAGACAAGAAATGTAAATAATAATATGAAATTCATTGTGAAAATTTAATCTAAATTGTGATTTGACATAGGGTATGCAATTTTAAACTAAAGATATTAGGTCAATCATAGAAATTCATAAAATTTATGAAATGATATAACATTGTAAGTAAGATGAATTTATCAAAGACATGATTCGATTTAGACATTTTGATTATTGAAAATCATTACAAGTGAGATGTAAAAAAAATTCTATATTTCAAAGTTCAATAGAATATAAATGAACATTAGATCAACTTGAATTAAGAGATTAAACGAATTTGGAAAGAAGAGAATTACCTCATGTGGTGCTTTGCACATCTTTTCAAAGTTTTGGAGCACATTTTTGTGCATTTGTCTTTGGTTGGGCTTATTTTGTGCCTCTTTTTCACTTTGCAAATTTTTGCGAATCCCTTTTGATTTTTTGTACATTTGTACAATTTTCAAGAGTAATTTGACCAATTCTTTCCAAAATCTATAATCTAACATTTCAAATATTTCTAGGTGCATAAATATCATTTAAGCATAGAAATACAAAATAAGATAACATCAAAATTGCAATAACAATATTAAATTTTATGTAGTCTAAATGAATAGACATGAATTTAAAAATTCTAAATACAACAAGTTATAAACAAATTATAAATTTAGAAAGTCTAGATTTTCTAATATAGATAATCTCACATTACAATCGAATTTGAAGCACAATGTAGATTAAAAACAATATTAATGAAATTCATAAAGATTAGCCACATTTCAAAACAAATCTAAAACAAACAAACTTTCATTGATTAAAAAAAAATTACATAAAAACATTGAACTTAAAAAAAACATAACAACAATTACAATAACACATATAAGATAAAAAACAAAACAACAAAAAAAAATACAACAGACACACATAAAAAAAAACTTCTACTGTTCTGGAGGAGGAGGAGGAGGAATGCCGCCAAAGAGATTGAAGTAGGAGGCCATCAACATTACATTGGTATTTATTTCATGAACTTCATCTCTAATATTACCAATGTCATGTTGCTGCTGCGTAAGGTGAGCATCAAATTGATCAAACCTTTGATCAATGTGAGTCTCTAGTCTATCAAATCTCTCAATCAGATTCTGGTAATCTAATTGAGAAGCAGAAGCTTGCACTCCTTCTTCTTCTTCTTCTGAAGCACTGCCATGTGCTTTTTCTTTTTCTTTTTCCTCCCTGAAGAGCAGTCTGAAAGATGCATCGTTGTAATAAACTGGCTCTTCATATTCCTCATCATGATGGACTATATTGTACTTCTTCTCCAAAACATAAGTAATCAAGTGCCCTAAAGAAATGTTCTTCTTCCTCTTCTGATCAGGATGTCCTATTTCTGAAAGCCCATAGATATGATCTAGGATGAGTTGGGCTTCATCAATAGGTTGTCTTTTCATGATTAAAAAAGTTAGACAAGAGAGGAGAGGAGTTATGTTTATCCTATCACCAGCTTTAGGAATAATTGAGGATCTAAGGATATGCTGGATGATTCGGGCATCTTGGGTCATACCGGCCACTCTAGCAACATGATTGTCAATTCCATTTTCTCTAATTACCCTATTGATTTCATACCAATGGAAGATGTTTTCTGACATTAGGGTGTGGGCTCTATATCCTTCAGTTCTTAGTTTAAAAATGCACCAAGGTCGTGCTTGGTGATCTCAACTTTTTTCTTAAAAACAAAAGAACTAATGATAGAGTGGTCAGAATTGAAACTCATGTTGGCTAGGAAGTAATGGTAGGTTTGCTTATTGTAGAGGTGGACAAGAGAAAGAATGAAATGAAATTGGGTTGAGGCGAAGAGGTGTAATACCCAAAATTTCAACTCCGTTTGGATAAGAATGCGAGACGGAGTGATTTTTGCAGAAGCAAAACGAGGAAAAGATTCCTCATTTGCTTTGGAAAGGAAGTTGTCTGGGGCATTCCTGTTAGGTTTCTTCACCAAAACTTTTTGTCTTTTGCTAGAGGAGGCCATAGTTGATTTGATGTAGAAAGGGATTGAAAAAGATGTTTGAAAGTGTGATTGTCAAGTTTGAAAGCCTTCATATTTAAAGAAAAACGATACGTTCGTCCTGGACGAAAATATTCGTCCTGGACGAAAAATTATCGTTCGTCTGGACGAAGTAATTTCGTACAGACGATCCAATTCGTCCAAAATGTAACGGCTTTTCGTATTCAACACAACTTACGATGCGTCCCTTCGTACAGGCTTTTTGACTTGACCGATCGTACATACGAAAATATTTCGTACAGACGATCAAAAAGCGTTTCGTTTTAATGACTCTTGAAAACCGTCCCCTACAATGAATCGACACATGTTCGTACAGACGAAAAAAAATTTCGTACAGACGAAGTTCGTATTAAAAACTGTCTTATCCACTCAACCGCTGCATTCAATCGTCCCGACGTTTGAGAAAAAGAAAAAATTCGTACTGGACGATCACAGATCGTACAGACGATCCAATAAAAAACTGCTCTCAAAACGGTTTAAATTCGCGCAAACTGTTTCTTAACACATCGTCCCGTACGAAAATATTTCGTCCTGGACGATTTCCTCCAAAAAAAAATTTTTGATTTTAAATTTTTTAATTTAACAAAAACAACAAAAACAAACAACAACACAGAAAACATAAGACAAAATCATAAATGCAAAAACAATTCATTCAAAAACACACAAAATTCACAAAATCACAAAAACAAAACACAACAAGTATCAATGTTGCAAAGACATTTTGGTTAAGCATTCAAATCAATAACACCAAGCCTTGTTCTTAAAGTACTGAAGGTATCAAAGGCTAAAGGTTTTGTAAAAATGTCTGCAAGTTGATTTTCAGTTGAAACATGAATGAGTTCAATTTCTCCTTTGGATACATGATCCCTTATGAAATGATGCCTTATATCAATGTGTTTGGTTCTAGAATGTTGAATAGGATTTTTGGAAATGCAAATAGCACTAGTATTGTCACAATAAATTGGAATAGTGCCTATAGTTAATCCTAAGTCAATCAACTGTTGTTTTAACCAAAGTACTTGTGCCACACAACTTCCTAATGCAATGTATTCTGCTTCTGCAGTAGATAGTGCCACTGAATTTTGTTTTCTACTAGACCATGAAACTAATGAATTTCCAATGAATTGACATGTTCCAGAAGTGCTTTTCCTATCCACTCTACAGCCTGCAAAGTCAGAATCTGAGTAACCAATAATTTCAAATGAAGAGCTAAACTTAGGATACCAAATTCCTAAGTTTTGAGTTCCTAGTAGATATCTTAAAATCCTTTTCACTGCTGTCAAATGTGATTCTTTTGGATCTGATTGAAATCTAGCACATAAGCAAACACTAAACATAATATCTGGTCGGCTAGCAGTCAAGTAAAGTAAAGATCCAATTATCCCTCTAAATTTCTTTTGATCAACAGATTTTCCCTTAAGGTCTTTATCTAACTGAACTGAAGAACTCATTGGTGTACTAACAGGTTTAGCATTGTCCATTTCATATTTTTTGAGGATGTCCTTAATATATTTGGTTTGACTAAGAAAAGTACCTTCCTCAAGTTGCTTAATGCTAAATCCTAGAAAGTAATTTAAATCTCCCATTAGACTCATTTCAAATTCACTACTCATTGTTTTAGAAAAATCATCACAAAGATGTTTATTTGAAGATCCAAAGATGATGTCATCCACATAAATTTGAACAATAAGTATATCCTTTCCAATTTTCCTTAAAAAGAGAGTTGTATCCACACTTCCTTTTTCAAAAGATCTTTCAAGTAGGAAGGTGCTTAACCTCTCATACCAAGCCCTAGGTGCCTGTTTCAATCCATATAATGCCTTTTTTAATTTGAAAACATGATTTGGAAATTTAGAATTTTCAAAACCTGGAGGTTGTTCTACAAAAACATCTTCTTCAATTACTCCATTTAAAAAGGCACTTTTGACATCCATTTGAAACAATTTAAAACCTTTAAAACAGGCAAAGGCTAGTAAAACCCTAATTGCTTCAAGTCTAGCTACAGGGGCAAAAGTTTCCTCAAAATCAATTCCTTCAATTTGATTATACCCCTTAGCTACTAATCTAGCCTTATTTCTAATGACTACTCCTGAGTCATTCATTTTATTTTTGAACACCCACTTGGTTCCAACAACACTTTGATCTTTTGGCCTTGTAGTTAGTTCCCAAACTTTATTTCTTACAAATTGATTTAACTCTTCTTGCATGGCCAATATCCAAAATTCATCTGAAAGTGCTTGATCAATGTTAGTGGGTTCAACAGTTGAAATAAAGGCTGAATGATTGACTTCCTTGTTTAATCCACGCCTAGTTCTAACACCCTCACTTGGTTCACCTATGATTAATTCCTTTGGGTGGTTTTTAGAAAATCTCAAATCTCTAGGCAAAGGGTCTTCTCTTTCTAAATTTTCTTCCACATTTTCTTCCAAATTTAATCTATCAATCTTTTGGGAGTTTTCTTCAATTTCTTCTTCAACAACTTTTGGCTCTTCCATGTTTCCATTTTCATCAAAAACAACATGTGTGGTTTCTTCAATGACTAAAGTTCTTTTGTTGAATACTCTATAAGATTTTCCAACACTTGAATATCCAACAAAAATTCCTTCATCTGATTTTGGATCAAATTTTCCTAAGGCAGATTTTCCATTATTATGTATGAACACCTTGCAACCAAATACATGCAAATGAGACAAATTTGGTGTTCTACCTTTTAGCAACTCATAGGGTGTTTTATTCAAATTTGATCTCACATTCACCCTATTCAGAACATAGCATGCAGTGCTAACCGCCTCAGCCCAAAAATATCTAGGAAGTGAGTATTCTGCTAACATTGCTCGGGCGGCTTCTATTAATGTTCTGTTCTTTCTTTCAACTACTCCATTTTGTTGAGGAGTTCTAGGTGCAGAAAAATTGTGATCAATCCCCTTTTCTTTACAGAAATCTTCAAATCTTTCATTTTCAAATTCTCCTCCATGATCACTTTGTATAGAAATTATTTCACATCCTAGTTTTCTTTGTATCCAAGTTGAAAAATTTCTGAATTCCTCAAATGATTCACTCTTATGAAAAAGAAATTTAACCCAGGTGAATCTTGAAAAATCATCTACTATAACAAATCCATATACCTTTCCTCCTAGACTAACAGTGCTTACTGGTCCAAAAAGATCCATGTGTAGAATTTCTAAAGGTTTACTGGTCCTAAGATCTTTAATGGACTTAAAAGAGGACTTCACTTGTTTTCCTAATTGACATGCATCACACAGATGGTCCTTAGTAAAGTCTAGTTTAGGTATTCCTCTCACCAAATTCTTTTGGGTAATTTTTCTAAGATTTTTCATACTAGAATGACAAAGTCTCCTATGCCAAAGCCATGATTCATCAGAAACAGTTTTCAAACAAAAAGCAGTAGGAGATTGAATACAATTTAAATCTAGCATGTAGACATTGTTCACCCTTTTTCCATTTAAAACAATTTTCCCATTTAGGCTAATTATGCAGCTAGTAGGTAAAAATTTTACATTATAGCCCTTATCACATAGCTGACTTATGCTAAGCAAATTATGTTTTAAGCCTTCAACTAATAAAACATTATCTATGAAAAAGTTTTTCAAATTTCCAATCATACCTGATCCAACCACTTTCTTTGTGGTATTATCTCCAAGTGTAACCTTGCCTCCACTCCTGGCTTCCAGCGTTATGAATTGAGCAGTATCTCCAGTCATGTGCTTAGAACATCCGCTGTCCAGGTACCATATACTCTCACGAGGTCTTGTGTGAGAGTATACCTGCAAAATTCTCAAATGTTAGACCTGGGAACCCAAACTAGTTTGGGTTCACCTTTATGAAATTTATAATCAGATGCATGTGTGATATGTCTAGGTTTATGCATCTTAGTTCTCCACACCAAATTAGGTTTCATCTTTAAAGTGCAGGTGTGAGATATATGTCCCAAAAATCCACAATTGTTACATTTAACATTAGGAAAAATATTCCTATGTTTTCTCTCATATGATTGTCTTCTAAGGGATTTCATGAATTTAGGATAATATTTAGGATTTGTAAAATCTTCAAGTTTAGGGGGGTTCCTATTATCCTCGAGAGCTCTTATAGTAAGTTTGTAAAATGAATTCATTCCTCCAAGATTCGATTTGTATAATTGACTCTATATGTCTTGTGCTCAGATTCATCCTTAAATTTCTTAAATTCTTTTTCAAGTTCAGCATAGGATGATTTTAAATTCTCAAAATTTTTATTCAAGTCATCATATTCATCAAGTAGTTTCATGTGGTTGCTATCAATTAAAGCATGATCTTTCCTAAGGATTTCGTGTTCCTTATTAAGCTCTTCCAATTCTAAAACTAAACTAGCATGCATCTTTTTAGTTTTCCTATATGCATCATGCATGTGTTCAGAAACTTCAAACAATTCATTATAAGTTAAATCACATACCTCTTCTTGATCTGATTGTTCAGCTTTATCTGCCATCAAGCAAAGGTTGGTGACTTCTTCTTCTTTTTCAGTCTCAGATGAGTCTGAAGCTGAGTCCGCCCAAAAAGCCTTTTGAAACTTCTTCTTGCCCTTCTTTACCATTGGTTTCTCCTCTACCTTCTCCTTGCTAGGAGTGGCTTTGAGTTTTGGACAATCAGTCTTTATATGACCTGGTTTCCTGCATTCATAACAAATCACTTCATTAGAAACCTTGCCATTTCTGTTATACTTACCTCTATTCCATTGCTGGCGTCTCTTCTGCTTCCTCTTTAAAAAGCTTTTGAATTGTCTAGTCATCAGTGCTATATCATCTTCATCCTCAGGTTGTGAGTGTTCACTTTCTGACTCTTCCACATTTAGTGCAATATTCTTGTCCTTTCTTGGTTCACCTGCATCAATCTTTCTTTGACTTACTCCTTGCTCGTAAGCAATGAGTGAACCAAGAAGATTGTCAATAGAATAAATGTTCAGATCTTTTGACTCTGTAATTGCAGTAATTTTAGCATCGTATGCAGTAGGTAAACAACGAAGAATCTTATTAACCATTTCAGCATTAGTTAATTCCCTACCAAGTGCATGCAAAGAGGTGACAATTTGAGTGAATCTTGTGTACATGTCAGATATAGATTCATTAGGTTTCATGCGAAATAATTCGTAGTCATGTAACAAGATATTGAGTCTTGATTGCTTAACCTCATTTGTCCCTTCATAAGTAATACAAAGTCTATCCCATATGTCTTTTCCGCTTTTACAAGTGGAAACTCGCATGTAGTCTTCAGATTTTAAAGCACAAAAGAAACTATTTAAACATTTCGCATTTAATTGTGCTAAGTCACGTTCTTCTATAGTCCAATCTGCATAGGGTGTATCTACCCTAATTCCATCAACTAATCTAGTTGGTTTTGTGTAACCTTCCTGGACTAACATCCACATGCGATAATCAAGTGACTGTAAGAAAGTAGACATGCGTGTTTTCCAAAAATCAAAAGGAATATTGTCAAACAGTGGAGGTCTAGTGATAGAGTAACCCTCAGGTGTGTTTCGGTTTCCAAATGTAGCCATCTACGTTAATCAAAAAGTAGTTCAAACTTATGATTTTGAAACAATGCTCTGATACCACTTGTTGAGTCTAGTAATTAGGTTGTTAAGCCTAAGTAAATGTCCCACGGCTACCAAGAGGGGGGTGAATTGGTAGTTTTAAAAATTTTAAACCCTCTTAAAATTAAAGTTGAACCGAAATAAAATTTTCTTTTAAAGTTTGTAGAAAAATGTTTTTCAACCACAGAGTTGTTAAAACTGAAATTTAAAATGCGGAAACGTAAAAGCAATAAAGTAAATGACACCAGATTTATAGTGGTTCGGTCTATAACCAGACCTACATCCACTCCTCAGAGGCACCCTCTGAGTATTGCACTAATACCACAAAGTGACTCTCCTTTAGCACCCACAGCAAGGCGGAGAAGCCTGTACAAAACACTCTTTTCACCACTACCCGGTGCGGCAGAGAACCGTCGTCCTTTTACACAATCCACAGTGCTGGCAGAGAACCGTCGTCCTTTCACACTCTCCTAGTGTGGGCAGAGAACCGTCGTCCTTTCACACTCTCCTAGTGTGGGCAGAGAACCCTACGGCTGTTCACACTCTCCAAGTGTAGGCAGAGAACCTCCTTCCTTTTACACTCTCCTAGTGTAGGCAGAGAACCCACGTCTGTTCACACTCTCCAAGTGTCGGCAGAGAACCGGACCTTCTTGAATGATCTTCTCACAAGAATCTAGAAGGAAGAAAGAAAAGAGTGAAGAAATCCAATTTCACAAGTAGAGATTCTTACCTTAGCAATCCAAGTGAAGCCTTCTTGCTCCAATGGTAGGAATCCTCCTTTGAATGCTCTCTTCCACTCTCCCCTTGGCTATTCTCTCAATAGGCACGAAGATCAAATGACAAAAAGATTGGGTGGCAGTCTAATTTGGACTATTTATACAAAAGACAAGAAAAACCGCCCAAAAACTGCAAATTTCCAATTCTGTACGCAGTGGATCGTCCGTACGATCCTGGATCGTCCTGGACGATTTTACTTAAACGATCTGAAACGACCCAATTTGTATATGTGTACGAAATGACTTCGTACAGCTGATCGTCCTGTACGAACTAGGTTCGTCCAGTACGAACGGTTATTACAAGGTCGGTTCTAGAAACTGCTGAAAACTGTCCTAAGTCGGTTTATCGTTTGGACGAAAATATGTTCGTCTGGACGAAAATTTTCCAGAGAGCCGATCGTCCTGGACGATTATTTATTTCGTCTGGACGAAAATTTTCCAGAGGACCATCGCCGGGGACGATAATTTGGTTTCGTCTGGACGAAAATTTTCCAGAGAGCTGTTCGTCCGGTACGATATTTATTTTCGTCTGGACGAAATTTTTCCAGAGGACTGGTCGCCTCGTACGATGGTAAAATTCGTCTGGACGAAATGTTTACAGAGAACCCATCGTCCGGGACGATATAAAAATTCGTCCTGGACGAATAGGACTTAGAAAAATTTTCAAAGCAAGTTCCTATTCGTTCCAAGTGCTCTATAGGAGATAACTGACAGATCGTCCAGTACGATAAATATCGTCCTGTACGATCAGTATAGAATTTCAAGATCTCCTTAGTTTGTGTGTGTGAGATTTTATTCACTCAATTACAATCACTCCCTTTCAAAATTAATTCAAAGAAAAGACAAACTTCAAATAAACAAAATATCTCATGTTGAATTTGATTTGAAGTTTTCGTAGTCTGGAGTCTGATTTTCCTGAAATGTTAGTACACACAAGAGCAAGTGCAAATCTTCTAAATTGTTAGGAGATAACTATACATCTGAACAATAATGTTTGAAATCATCAAAACTACATAAGTTGCACAAATATAAATCATTCAAATACCAACTATTCAAACAAATATCTGGTCGGCTAGCAGTTAAGTAAAGTAAAGATCCAATTATCCCTCTAAATTTCTTTTGATCAACAATTTTCCCTTAAGGTCCTTATCCAACTGAACTGAGGAACTCATTGGGTGACTAAGGTTTAGCATTGTCCATGTCATATTTTTTGAGGATGTCCTTATATAATTTAGTTTGACTAAGAAGTACCTTCCTCAAGTTGCTTAATGCTAAATCATATAAATAATTAAATCTCCCATTAGACTCATTTCAAATTCACTATTCATTGTTCTTCCAAATTTAATCTATCAATCTTTTAGGAGTTTTCTTCAATTTCTTCATCAACAACATTTGGCTCTTCCATGTTTCCACTTTCATCAAATACAATATGTGTGGTTTCTTCAATGACTAAAGTTCTTTTGTTGAATACCCTATAAGATTTTTCAACACTGAATATCCAACAAAAATTCCTTCATCTGATTTTGGATCAAATTTTCCTAAGGCAGATTTTCCATTATTATGTATGAACACCTTGCAACCAAATACATGCAAATGAGATAAATTAGGTGTTCTACCTTTTAGCAACTCATTGGGTGTTTTATTCAAATTTGATCTCACATTCACCCTATTCAGAACATAACATGCAGTGCTAACCGTCTCAGCCCAAAAATATCTAGGAAGCGAGTATTCTGCTAACATTGCTCGGGCGGCTTCTATTAATGTTCTGTTCTTTCTTTCAATTACCCCATTTTGTTGAGGAGTTCTAGGTGCAGAAAAATTGTGATCAATCCCCTTTTCTTTACAAAAATTTTCAAATCTTTCATTTTCAAATTCTCCTCTATGATCACTTTGTATATAAATTATTTCACATCCTAGTTTTCTTTGTATCCAAGTTGAAAAATTTCTGAATTCCTCAAATGATTCACTCTTATGAAAAAGAAATTTAACCCAGGTGAATTTGAAAATCATCTACTATAACAAATCCATATACCTTCCCTCCTAGACATATAGTGCCTACAGGTCCAAAAAGATCCATGTGTAGAATTTCTAAAGGTTTACTGGTCCTAAGATCTTTATTGGACTTAAAAGAGGACTTCACTTGTTTTCCTAATTGACATACATCACAAAGATGGTCCTTGGTAAAGTCTAATTTAGGTATACCTCTCACCAAATTCTTTTGGGTAATTCTTCTAAGATTTTTCATACTAGAGTGACAAAGTCTCCTATGCCAAAGCCATGATTCATCAGAAACAATTTTCAAACAAAAAGCAGTAGGAGATTGAATACAATTTAAATCTAGCATGTAGACATTATTTACCCTTTTTTCATTTAAAACAATTCTTCCATTTAGGCTAATTATGCAGCTAGTAGGTAAAAATTTTACATTATAGCCCTTATCACATAGCTGACTTATGCTAAGCAAATTATGTTTTAAGCCTTCAACTAATAACACATTGTCTATGAAAAAGTTTTTCAAATTCTAATCATACCTGATCCAACCACTTTTTTTGTGGTATTATCTCCAAGTGTAACCTTGCCTCTACTCCTGGCTTCCAGCGTTATGAATTGAGTAGTATCTCCAGTCATGTGCTTTGAATATCCGCTGTCCAGGTACCATATACTCTCACGAGGTCTTGTGTGAGAGTATTCCTGCAAAATTCTCAAATGTTAGACCTGGGAACCCAAACAAGTTTAGGTTCACCTTTATGAAATTTATAATCAGATGCATGTATGTTATGTCTAGGTTTATGCATCTTAGTTCTCCACACCAAATTAGTTTTCATCTTTAAAGTGCAGGTGTGAGATATATGTCCCATAAATCCACAATTATTACATTTAACATTAGGAAAAATATTCCTATATTTTCTTTCATATGATTGTCTTCTAAGGGATTTCATGAATTAGGATAATATTAGGATTTGTAAAATCTTCAAGTTAGGGGGGTTCCTATTATCCTCGAGAGCTCTTATTGTGAGTTTGTAAAATGAATTCATATCTCCAAGATTCGATTGTATAATTGATTCTATATGTCTTGCTCTCAGATTCATCCTTAAAATTCTTAAATTCTTTTTCAAGTTCAGCATAGGATGATTTTAAATTCTCAAAATTTTATTCAAGTCATCATATTCATCAAGTAGTTTCATGTGGTTGTTATCAATTAAAGCATGATCTTTCCTAAGAATTTCGTGTTCCTTATTAAGCTCTTCCTATTCTAAAACTAAACTAGCATGCATCTTTTTCATTTTCCAATATGCATCATGCATGTGTTCAGAAACTTCAAACAATTCATCATAGGTTAAATCACATACCTCCTCTTGATCTGATTGTTCAACATTATCGACCATCAAGCAAAGGTTGGTGACTTCTTCTTCTTTTTCAGTCTCAGATGAGTCTGAAGCTGAGTCTGCCCAAAAAGCTATTTGAAACTTCTTCTTGCCCTTCTTTACCATTGGTTTCTCCTCTACCTTCTCCTTGCTAGGAGTGGCTTTGAGTTTTGGACAATTAGTCTTTATATGACCTGGTTTCTTGCATTCATAACAAATCACTTCATTAGAAACCTTGCCATTTTTGTTATACTTACCTCTATTCCATTGCTGGCGTCTCTTCTGCTTCATCTTTAAAAAGCTTCTGAATTGTCTAGTCATCAATGCAATATCATCTTCATCCTCAGGGGTTGTGAGTGTTCACTTTCTGACTCTTTCACATTTAGTGCAATATTCTTGTTCTTTCTAGGTTCACCTGCATCAATCTTTCTTTGACTTACTCCTTGCTCATAAGCAATGAGTGAACCAAGAAGATTGTCAATGGAATAAATATTCAGATCTTTAGACTCTGTAATTACAGTAATTTTAGCATCGTATGCAGTAGGTAAACAACGTAGAATCTTATTGACCATTTCAGCATTAGATAATTCCCTACCAAGTGCATGCAAAGAGGTGACAATTTGAGTGAATCTTGTGTACATGTCTGAAATAGATTCATTAGGTTTCATGCGAAATAATTCATAGTCATGTAACAAGATATTGAGTCTTGATTGCTTAATCTCATTTGTCCCTTCATAAGTTATATAAAGTCTATCCCATATGTCCTTTCTAGACTAGCATCCACATGCGATAATCAAGTTACTGTAAGAAAGTAGACATGCGTGTTTTTCAAAAATCAAAAGAAATATTATCAAATAGTGGAGGTCTAGTGATAGAGTAACCCTCAGGTGTGTTTCGCTTTCCAAACGTAGCCATCTACGTTAATTAAAAAGTAGTTCAAACTTATGATTTTGAAACAGTGCTCTGATACCACTTGTTGAGTCCAGTAATTAGGTTGTTAAGCCTAAGTAAATGTCCCAAGGCTACCAAGAGGGGGGTGAATTGGTAGTTTAAAAATTTTAAGCCCTCTTAGAAGATTAAGTTGAACCGAAATAAAATTTTCTTTTAAAGTTTGTAGAAAAATATTTTTCAACCACAGAGTTGTTAAAACTGAAATTTAAAGTGCGGAAACGTAAAAACAATAAAGTAAATGACACCAGATTTATAGTGGTTCGGTCTATAACCAGACCTACATCCACTCCTCAGAGGCACCCTCTGAGTATTGCACTAAAACCAATAGTGACTCTCCTTTAGCACCCATAGCAAGGCGGAGAAGCCTTTACAACACACTCTTTCACCACTACCCGTTGAGGCAGAGAACCGTGTCTCCTTTTACACAATCCCCAGTGCTGGCAGAGAACCGTCGTCCTTTTACACAATCTCCAGTGGTGGCAGAGAACCTTCGTCCTTTTACACTCTCCTAGTGTGGGCAGAGAACCCTACGGTTGTTCACACTCTCCAAGTGTAGGCAGAGAACCTATCGGCTGTTCACACTCTCCAAGTGTCGGCAGAGAACCGGACCTCCTTGACTGATCTTCTCACAAGAATCTAGAAGGAAGAAGGAAAAGAGAGAAAAATCCAGAATTCACAAGTAGAGAATAGAGACTCTTACCTTTGAAATCCAAGTGAAGCCTTCTCGCTCCAGTGGTAGGAATCCTCCTTTGAATGCTCTCTTCCACTCTCTCCTTGGCTATTCTCTCAAGAGGCACGAAGATCAAATGACAAAAAGATTGGGTGGCAGTCTAATTTGGACCTTTATATAAAAGACAAGAAAAACCGCCCAAAAACTACAAGTTTTCAGTTCTGTATGCAGTGGATCGTCCTGTACGATCATGGATCGTCCTGGACGATTTTACTTAAACGATCTGAAATGACCCTATTTGAATATGTGTACAAAATGTCTTCGTACAGATGATCGTCCTGTATGAACTAGGTTTGTCCAGTACGAACGGTTATTACTAGGTCGGTTCTAAAAACTGCTGAAAACTGTTCTAAGTCGGTTAATCGTTTGGATGAAAATATGTTCGTCTGGATGAAAATTTTCCAGTGACCCAATCGTCCTGGACGATTATTTACTTCTTCTGGACGGAAATATTTCAGAGGACCAATCGCCACGGACGATAATTTATTATCGTCTGGACGAAAATTTTCTAGAGACTCGATCGTCCTGGACGATATTTAATTTCGTCTGGACAAAAATTTTCCAGAGGACCAGTCGCCACGTACGATAATAAAATTTGTCTGGACAAAAATTTTGCAGAGAACCAATCATCTGGTACGATAATTAATTTCGTCCTGGATGAATAGGACTTAGAAAAAAAATTTCGAGCAAGTTCCTATTCGTTCCATGTGCCTTATAGGAGATAACTGTCCGATCGTCCCGTACGATAGGATATCGTCCATTACGATCAGTATAAAATCTTATGATCTCCTTATGTGTGTGTGTATGTTTTTTATTCACTCAATTACAATCACTCCTTTTCAAAATTAATTCAAAGAAAAAATGCAAACTTCAAATTAACAAAGTATCTCATGTTGAATTTGATTTGAAGTTATCATAGTCTGGAGTCTGATTTTCCTGAAATGTTAGTACACACAAGAACAAATACAATCTTCTAAAATTGTTAGGAGATACTACACATTTGAACAATAAGTTTGGAATCATCAAAACTACATAAGTTTGCAAAAATTTAAAGCATTCAAATAGCAACTATTCTAAAAACATGAAGTTGAAAATTTTAATAATATCAAGTGAAAGTTTGTTAGGTGTTAAGACTTATAGAACTGGCTCGAGGCTAACCAAGAGGTGGGGTGAATTGGTATTTAAAAATTCTTTAAGCAAAAAGAACGTTATCACAGACCAAATCACCACAAAAACAGGACGGAAGACAATAAATGTGGAAAGTAGAAAAAAACAGAACAAAAGGGTTTATATGGTTCGGTCACTCGACCTACGTCCACTCCTCCGAAGGTACCCTCGAGTATTTCACTACCAACATGACTCTCCTTTAGCTACCATAGCTTGGCGAAGAAGCCCTTACCAAACACCTCCTTTTTCCACACCTAACAAAGCAGAAAACCCAACTCCTTTTTCTTCTCGTGTAAGCAGGCAGAGAAACACGATCACTTGCTGAAACTTACCTTCTCCAACCCTTCCAAAGACAAGAGACTCTAGGGAAGAAGAAGTGGAACAATGTGAAAGTTCGATGGGGGATTAAGCCCTTATGAACTTATTCCCAAAGCTAATTAAAGAGAGAGATGATTTTGGAAGAATAAGAATCTTTTAAACAAAGACAAAAACCTAAACCAAAATCACCATAAAAGTGCGGAAGAAAAATAAATGCGGAAGCGATAATAAGAAAAGAACACACCGGATTTATAGTGGTTCGGTCAAACCTTGACCTACGTCCACTCCTGGAGGGCACCCTCCAAGGTTGCACTAACACAAAGTGACTCTCCTTTAGCCCCAGCTAGGCGGAAGACCCTTACAAAATCACTTCCACCTCTCCCGGTGCGGCGGAGTTGCCGGGTCCTTTGACACCAAGAGACTTCTTCTTTGGTGAACTTACCTCGAGACAAGCCTTGAATCCGATGGTACTAAGGTGCGAGTTCGCCGAGCAACCGTGTGGAACCCCTCCACACTCCCTTGAGTCCCCCTCACAGGATCTTCTCCTCTCTCAAACTCCACCCTTCCTCTCTCCCTTTCAGCTCTCTCTTCTAGTTTCCCCCACAAGAACGAAGCTACAATGGCTGCCAAAGACACTTACAAAGTGCCTTGCCATAGCTTAAATAGAGGCTCTCAAAACGAGCTCATTATGCAAGTTGCCGTCATTATCGTCCAGGACGATAGCCAAATCGTCTGGCCGATTAGCACAAATATGAGGAAAATCGTCCTGAAAATCGCCCTGAAATGAAGCTCGAGCGATGTCTAATCGTCCCGGACGATCTTGCGATCGGCCTGGACGAATCCCCATTCATTGCTTTCCAAAACTGCCTGAGAAATTTTGGAAAATTGACCTGGATCGGCCAGGCCGATATTTTATAGTCCAGGCGATAACCAGGACATATCCAAATAAGATGTTCCTAAGTAGATATGGCGGCAGATTCTTGCTGAATTGAGCCGATCGTCCTGGGCCGATACAAAACGTCCAGGACGATGTGTTTTGCAAAAAGACGGCTGCTTTAATGAGAATGCCCTAATTAGGATTTCTACTTTTGTCAGATCGTCCAGGACGATATAATATCGTCCCGGACGATGTTACCAAAAATAGAAATCTTTTAGGGCACAACAGAAAATCTTCCAAGTTACAAATCATCAGATACCACACCAAATACAATAGACTCAAGAAAGGAAAAAGATTACAAACTGACACAGACCTAGTCTATCCAATCTTGAGCTGGTTCCAGATTGCAGTCTGATTGTGTGGACCTGAAACGTTAGCACATAAGGCAATCATAGAGAAATAAGGAATGTTTGCTATCATCAAAATCATAGATCCGCAACACAATACTTGGAGCAACCCTTGTGAACCTCCTCACAAGCTCCCCCTCATAAGATCCTCTCTCTCTCTCTACCTCTCTCTCTCTCTCTCTCTCTCTCTCTCTCTCTCTCTCTCTCTCTCTCTCTCCTTTAGGTTTTCTTAGGTCAAGACAATAGTCAAGGATCTTCAAAAATGTTGAACAAGAGCTCTTAAATAGAAGAGCATTAAAGAGCTCATTAATTATAAGTTGCCAACTTTATCATCCAGGGCGATATGCAAATCGTCCTGGTTTATTAGTACAAATCTCATAAGATCGGTGAGAGCATCGCCCTGAATGCAAACTGAACGATTAAAAATTTGCTTGATCATTCCGAATAATCTCATGATCATCCCGACCGATCAGTTCAAATCAGAGGAAAATTGTCCAGAGGATCGCCTTGAATTTGAGCTATCCGATCCAAATCGGCCATAGCATCGCTCTGAATTTGTATTGGCCGATATTTATCATCTAGGAGAAACCAAGGGTTTTTAAATAGATCGTCCAGGATGATCTTTCGATCATCCAAGATGATGTGATCATATCAATCATCCTTAATTACTCCCATGATTTCTGGATCAATTTAGGCATAATTGTATAATATCATCCATGCTGATCAAAGAATCGTCCTGGCCAATTTCCAAAAATACAGAATACTTAAATTGATCATGGCGGCAATATTCTTTATGTATTGAGCAAATCGTCCTGGCCGATTCATGTAACGTCTAGGATGTTCTTTAAGTGAAAGTTCATTAGGGATGTTAAGCCCTATAGAATTGGCCAGAGGCTAACCAAGAGGGGGGGATGAATTGGTATTTAAAAAATTCTTTAAGCAAAAAGAACGTTTGTCACAGACCAAATCACAACAAAAACAAGTGCGGAAGAAAAGAAATACGGAAGCAGTAAAAATAAGAACACAAGATTTATAGTGGTTCGGTCAACTCGACCTACGTTCACTCCCCGAAGGCGCCCTCTAAGTATTGCACAACCAACGTGACTCTCCTTTATCTCCCATAGCTAGGCGGAGAAGCCCTTACAAAAATACCTAATTTTTTCCACACCCGGCAAGGCAGAGAACCCAACTCCTTTTGCTTCCTCCTGAAGCAGGCAGAGAACAACGATTACTTGCTGAAACTTACCTCTCCCAACCCTTTCAAGGATAAGAGACTCTAGGGAAGAAGAAGTGGAACAATGCTTGGAGTAACCCTTGTGAATCCCCTCACAAGCTCCCCCTCACAAGATGTAAAAGTTTGTTAGGGATGTTAAGCCCTATGAACTTAGTCCCAAGCTAACCAAGAGGGGGGGGGGGAATTGGTATTTTAAAAACTCTTTTCACAAAGAAAGAAAATTGCATAAATCAAATCACACCTCAGAACTAAATGCTGAATTTAAAAGTGCGGAAGCAAGAAAAAGAACACAGAAATTTATAGTGGTTCGGTCGATTCGACCTACATCCACTCCTTGGAGGCACCCTCACAAGATCCTCTCTCTCTCCAAAACGTGACTCTCCTTTAGCCCCCACAGCTAGGCGGAGAAGCCCTCACAAGAACCTCCTTTTTGCCATCCCGGCAAGGCAGAGAACCTACCTCCTTTTGCTTCCTCCTGAAGCTAGCAGAGAACCAAAACTAAAAGCAAAACTCCTTACCTCTACCGACCCTTCCACGGACGAGAAACTCTAGACGAAGAACAAGCAGAGCGATCCTTGAAGCAACCCTTGTGAATCACCTCACAAGCTCCCCCTCACAAGATCCTCTCTCTCTCCCTCTCTCTCTTTCTCTCCTCAAGGTCTTCTTAGGTCAAGGCAGTAGCAAAAGGTCTTTAAAAATGTTGAACAAGAGCTCTTAAATAGAAGAGCTTCAAAGAAGCTAATTAATTATAAGTTGCCGACTATATCGTCCAGGCCGATATGGACATCGGCCTGGCCGATAAGTACAAATCAATGAAGATCGGCCAGAGCATTGCCTTGGATGCAAAGCAGGATGATTAAAAATTGGCTTGATCGTCCAGGCCGATCAGTTCAAATTAGAGGAAAATCGTCCTTACAACAGCCCTGGATACGAGCTGGCCGATACATATCGTCCTGAAGTAACTTAAGGTTTTTTAATGGATTGTCCTGGCCGATCCTGTGATCATCCAGGACGATATGATCGTATCAATCATCCTTAATTACTCCCTTGATTTCCTGAACAATTATGGCATAATTTATGAATATCGTCCAGGAAAATCTTTGGATCGTCCTGACCGATAATTTAAAAATACAGTATACCTTAATTGTCTATGGACCCAACTTCTTTCTATTTTGAGCTTATCGTCCTGGCCGATACACATATCGTCCAGGCCGACATGTTAATGACGGCTGTCTTAATTAAGAATCCTTATTTAGACTTTTTATTTTGAGCTGGTCGTCTAGGCCGATCCAAAAATTGTCCTGGCCGATATGAGTAAAAATAGAAATTCTAAGTCTCTCAAGTGTGTGTGTGAAGGGTTACTTAGCATCAGTCTCTTTGACCATTATAAGTAGACTCAAGACGTGAAAAACAAAAGTACAGATTGACTCAACCCTAAACCTACGCAATCCTGAACTGGCTTCTTCTTGATCATCCGATCTTCGATTCCTGAAAAGTTAGAAGCAACAAGCAGTCCAAGAGAAATAGTGTTTGTCAATCATCAAAACATAAGCCATGAAAAATAGATTTGCAATAATCTCCCCCTTTTTGATGATGGCAAACACAAGTAGGAAAAATTAAACAAAAAAATAGGTTCATTAGAAAATCAAAGTTACAACAGTTTTTTCCTACCACACCCTATCCTACTCCCCCTTTTGTCATCACAAAAAGAGGGTCCAGAAAAAACAGAAAAACATCACAAAAGACTAACAAGAAAACTACAAAAAGATAAGAAACAAACAACACAAAGCACATACTAAAAGAACGAGGGATCTTGATCATCAGACGGAGGTGGTGGAGGTGGCTGCTGAAAGTAACTGGAAAGCGTGGTAAACTGAGCATTGAACCAGGAGATATCCTGGTCATGCTGCTGCTGCTGGTGAGTAAGGAAACTGTCAAATCGGGCTAGATCTTCAGCTCGGTGATGCTCGTAACGGGCAATGTCCTCAGAGTGTTGCTGCTCCTGTGCAGCAACATAGGCGTCAAAACGGGTCTCCATCAGATTCTCTCAATCAATCTCTCAATCAACTGATCAACCGGTGAGTGCTGTTGGAGAGGAATAGGGTCAGGAAAGGAAGCGGGAGCGGGAGCCTCCTCCTTTCTAGCCCCCCGAGGTTCCTCAGGATGGAGACGAGTACTGTGAAGGGTGCTGAAGGAATTGTTTGAGTAGAAAGGAGTTGGGAGGTTTGGTGAAATAGGATACTGAAGTTTGTATTTGGTTTCAAGGATATAGGCTATGATGTGTCCTAAGGCTAGATTGGGTTTCCTTTTGTGGCCTGGATCACGGATTGTGGTCAAGTGATCAATGTATCATAAATTATGTCCACAGTATTAAATTCCCTATGAGCCATGATGTAGAAGGTAGTGAGTGAAAGTAGAGGGGTGATGTGGATTCGGTCGCCGGCTTTTGGAATGATGGAGGTGCGAAGGACATGTTGGATTGTCCTAGCATCTTTGACTAAAGAGCTAGTCTCTCCAATTTGGTAAGGTACATTGGTCTGGTGAAGGAAGTGATTTGCCGTGGACCAATCAAGATCAGGGTCAGAGGCGATTAAGTGCAGCTTATCCCCGGTTGTGGATAGCTATAAAAGATCAACACAATCCTGATATATGATTTCGACAGGGCGTCGATTCACATAGGAGGTCAGGGCTGTGAAGGTAGGGTTGATGCGAAGGTTTGCGAAAAACTCTCGAAGAAACTCAGAATTGAAAGGGAAAGCAAGAGACAGAATGAAGCAAAGAGAGATGTAAGCGAAAAGATCCATTACCGGGTAAGAGATGTGGACAGGATTGATGATTCTGGAGACAGTAATTCCACACTCTTTGTAACGATGATAGGCGGCTTCATCTTCTGCTTCTCTGAAACGAGGGTCAATCCTTGCCCTCGAAGAACTCCCAGAAGTTTGTCGGAAGCATTTCCCACCAGCCAGAGAGAGAACTAAGAAAAAATCACAAGAGGAGAAAGGATGAAGAGTGAAAAAACATGGCTGGAACGGCCTGAATTTAAAGAAACGGTCATATCGTCCTGGCCGATCGCAAAATCGTCCAGGACGATGCACAATAATTGATCGTACCGGCCGAAGTTAAAAATGTTTAAAATGCTTGCCACGTGTATCGTCCAGGATGAACAGTGGATCGGCCCGGCCGATTTTCCAATAATGGATCGTCCGGGGCCGAATTTATAGATCAAATTGTGCGGACACGTGGATCATCCAGGACGATCCAGTGTATCGGCCAGGACGATACACATAAAATGCATCGGCCAGACAAGTATACTATCGGCTAGGACTATCACCATAAGTTCGATCAAATCGTCCAGGATGATATAGGATCGTCCGAGACGATGAGTAATATTAAGCACAGAAAAGTTCAGCAGATGAATTTTGAAGAGAATTTCTCATATCGTCCAGGATGATAAAAGTATCGGCCAGGACGATGTGACTAGAAATTTAAATCAAGGAAGAAATGGGGATGATCAAGACCCTCAAACATAAAACAAAAGAAAAGCAGTCAAAACATAGAAAAATAAAACAACACAATGAAAACCAAACAACGAATATTTTTGGATTTTAATTTTTCTAATTTTTTTTTGTTTTATGGAGGCATCATATGAGAATTATTTTCAAAAGTTAAACTTTTAAAGTTCCAAGAGATCAAGAAGTTTAACAAATCCCAATCAGAAGAAGGTAGAATATCTGATTTTGTTAACCCTAGATCGGACATCCTTCAGGGTACAAACTTCTTTTGAAAAATAAAAATCTAACTCAGAATAACTAAATAGGATAAAAAGATCCATTCAAAACTTGTTTACAACTAAAATATCTTATAAATAATAAACTAAAGTAATTTTTCTCAATCATGGAAATTAAAATCAAGTATTTGAAAGTATTACATAATCAATGAGTTTTCTAAGTTTTAAGAGTTTTACCAATGAGAGGATAGCTTGCATTTAGTGGGCTCATTTTATGCCTCTTGTCACTTTGATTGGCTCTTTGAGTATCTTTTGATTTTTAATACACTTTTGTGTATATAGCTTTCTTTTCAATTTGGCTTCATTGGGCTCTTTCCTTTTTAACTCTTGCAAGCTAAAAACTCTTTAATATACCCTTAAAAAAAGACTTAGTTGTGAGTATATCCTCCAAATATTAGAGAATAGGAGCTCTCTCTCTAACATAGGGAAGAACAATCCACAACACAAAATCAAAATCATGTGATAAATGCAATGACGAGATTTCAAAAGCTTGAAAGATATCTAAAAATTTTGGCAATTATGCATAAGTTAAATTAAAGTAGTAAGATAAGAAAAAGATCTTAAATAAAAAGCCATTGGTTAAACTGAGTTTAGAATTTTATTTAGAGAAGAAAATCATACCACTAAATAAAGTCAGAAGTAGGGAAAACATCAACAGTTTACTCCCTTTAACCAATTTAAAAAAGATAAACACTATCTCTAAAAACTCCAAAATTTAAAGGCATAAAAAAAATTCATCATATGAAAGACCAAAATTTAAAGAGTAATGCGAAGACAGAACACATAAAAACAAAAAAATAAAAACAACGCAAACTAGACTACCACCAAGTAAGCATAAAAACTAGCACAAAGAAACACAAAAAAATAAACATTTCAAGCACGTGATAAAGCAGCGAGTTTAAGTAATTTTGAGCTGCGAGCCTCCTTATGTCCAGTTATTCTATGCTCCCATGAGGTCTTTGGTGAGAGCAATCCTGCAACACTCAACATCAGTCAGATTTAGGAACCCAAACAGGTTTGGGATCCTTCTTAGGAAAAGTAGAATGTAATGCAGATATGGTATGCTGTGAATCATGCATCTTAGGTCTCCACACCCAATGTGTACTACAGTAAACGGTGCAAGTGTCTGAGATGTGTCCTAGCATGCCACATGAGAAACATCTAACTCCTGGAAAAGGGTTTCTTAAATGATTTGAGTTATGATGCCTCTTCCTAGGTTCTGGCTTAAAATCAAAAGTGTAACTAATCCAATTTTTCTTATATGTATCAAAATCATTTTGAATCCTCAAGTTAGTTCCTTTTAATGCATCGTTCTCAATCTTTAAATTTTTTTCAATCTCTTTAGATTTCTTAAGATCAACTTTAAGTGAGGTGTGTGAAGCTTTTAATGCATTATGTTCATCAACTAATTTCAAATACTTTTTGTTCAACTCATCAAATTCATCAAGATTAGCCATGTGATTTGAATCAATCGTTGCATGATCTTTGAGAAAAACTTTATGCTCTTTTTGTAGATTTGAATGTTCTAATTTTAGACTAGCATAAGTTTTTTTAAGTTTTTTGTATGATACATGGATTTTTTCATAAATTTCAAACAATTCATCATAGGTTGGTTTACATACCTCTTCCTCATCACTTTGATTTTCTCCCATGAAACACAAGTTTGTAGTCTCTTCCTCTGGTTCAGTCTCAGAGGAATCAGTACCAGATTCTGCCCAGAAACCTCTTTGGATTTTCTTCTTGTCCTTCCTAGACTTAGCTTTCTCCTCACATTTTTCCTTTTCTTTGGTTGAATGATCTTGAAGTGTAGGACAATCAGCTCTCACATGTCCAGGCTTCCTGCATTCAAAACAAACAACATCAGACGATCCTCTAACATGTTTGTGATCCTTACCTTTTCTCCAACTTTGATGATGCGTTTGTTTCTTCCTTAGAAAGCTTTTGAATTGCCTTGTGATGAAGGCAATTTCATCGCTTTTAAACCCGGAAGATTTAGAATCCGATTTATGAGCCTTCAATGCAATTGTTTTCTCCTTTTTTTTTCACCTGCATCAATATTTCTTTGATTCACCCCTTGCTCGTAAGCAATGAGTGAGCCAAGTAAGTTTTCAATATAATAGGTATTCAAATCTTTAGATTTAGTGATTGCAGTGATTTTTTCATCATAAGACGAAGGCAAGCATCTCAAAATCTTGTTAACTTTTTCATTGTTTGAAAGTTCCTTTTCTAGTGCATGCAATGAAGTAACTATCTGAGTAAACCTAGTGTACATGTCAGAAATCGATTCATGAGGTTTCATACGAAAAATTCGTAGTCATGCAAGAGAAAGTTCAAACGGGATTGTTTAACTTCATTAGTACCTTCATAAGTGATGTATAATTTATCCCAAATTTTTTTACCAGTTTTGCAAGTTGAAACACGCATGTAATCTTCAGATTTCAAAGCACAAAAAAAATAGTTCAAACATTTCGCATTTAATTGAGCTAAATCTCGTTCATCAAAAGTTCATTCAGTAAAAGAAACTTTAGTTTTAACATCATTAATTTTGCAAGAAGGTGGAGAATAACCTTCTTGAATAAGCATCCACATGCGATAATTAGTAGATTGTAAAAACGTTGACATGCGAGTTTTCCAAAAATCAAAAGGTAGGTTATCGAACAAAGGAGGTCGGGTAATAGAATACCCTTCCGTAGTGTTACGATTCCCAATGTTAGTCATAGATCAAATTCAAAAAGTTTTCAAACTTTAATTTTCGAATCTAGCTCTGATACCACTTAAAAGTTTATTAGGGATGTTAAGCCCTATGAACTTAGTCCCAAGCTAACCAAGAGGGGGGTTGAATTGGTATTTTAAAAACTCTTTTCACAAAGAAAGAAAATTGCATAAACCAAATCACACCTCAGAACTAAATGCGGAATTTAAAAGTGCGAAAGCAAAAAAAAGAACACAGAAATTTATAGTGGTTCAGTCGACTCGACCTACATCCACTCCTTGGAGGCACCCTCCAAGTATTGCACTACAAAATGTGACTCTCCTTTAGCCCCCACAGCTAGACGGAGAAGCCCTCACAAGAACCTCCTTTTTTCCATCCCGATAAGGCAAAGAACCTACCTCCTTTTGCTTCCTCCTGAAGCTGGCAGAGAACCAAAACCAAAAGCAAAACTCCTTACCTCTACCGACCCTTCCACGGACGAGAAACTCTAGACGAAGAACAAGCAGAGCGATCCTTGAAGCAACCCTTGTGAATCACCTCACAAGCTCCCCCTCACAAGATCCTCTCTCTCTCCCTCTCTCTCTTTCTCTCCTCAAGGTCTTCTCAGGTCAAGGCAACAGCAAAAGGACTTTAAAAAAACGTTGAATAAGAGCTCTTAAATAGAAGAGCTTCAAAGGAGCTCATGAATTGCAAGTTGCCGACTATATCGTCCAGGCCGATATGGACATCGGCCTGGCTGATCAGTACAAATCAATGAAGATTGGCCAGAGCATCGCCCTAGATGCAAAGTAGGACGATTAAAAATTGGCTTGATCGTCCAGGCCGATCTCACGATTGGCCTGGCCAATCAGTTCAAATCAGAGGAAAATCATCCTGATAATAGCCCTGGATACGAGCTGGCCAATACTTATCATCCTGAAGTAACTTTATGGTTTTTAACTGGATCATCCTGGCCGATCCTGCGATCGTCCAGGACGATATGATCGTATCAATCATCCTTAATTACTTCCTTGATTTCCTTAACAATTATGATATAATTTGTGAATATCGTCCAGGCCGATCCTTTGATCGTCCTGGCCGATAATTTAAAAATACAGTATACCTTAATTATCTATGGCGGCAACTTCTTTCTGTTTTGAGCTTATCGTCCTGGCCGATACACGTATCGTCCAGGACGATATGTTAATGACGGGTGCCTTAATTAAGAATCCTTATTTAGACTTTATGTTTTGAGCTGATCGTCCAGGCCGATCCAAAAATCGTCCTGGCCGATATGAGTAAAAATAGAAATTCTAAGTCTCTCAAATGTGTGTGTGAAGGGTTACTTAGCATCAATCTCTTTGACCATTACAAGTAGACTCAAGACGTGAAAAACAAAAGTACAGACTGACTCAACCCTAAATCTACGCAATCCTGAACTGGCTTCTTCTTGATTGTCCGATCTTCGATTCCTGAAAAGTTAGAAGCAACAAGCAGTCCAAGAGAAACAGTGTTTGTCTATCATCAAAACATAAGCCATGAAAAATAGATCTGCAATAAGATGCTCTCTCTCTCTCTCTCTCTCTCTCTCTCTCTCTCTCTCTCTCTCTCTCTCTCTCTCTCTCTCTCTCTCTCTCTCTCTCTCTCTCTCTCTCTCTCTCTCTCTCTCTCTCTCTCTCTCTCTCTCTCTCTTTTCTTTAGATTTTCTCAGGTCAAGACAGCAGCCAAGGATCTTCAAAAATGTTAAATAAGAGCTCTTAAATAGAAGAGCTTCAAAGGAGCTCATTAATTGCAAGTTATCGACTTTATTGTCTAGGACAATATGGAAATCGTCATGGCCGATCAGTACTAATCTCATAAGATCGGCCAAAGCATCGCCCAGAATGCAAACTAGATGATTGAAAATTTGTTTGATTGTCCCAGACGATCTCATAAACGTCCCGGTCGATCAATTTAGATCAGAGGAAAATCCTTTAGAGCATCACCCTGATTTTGAGCTATCCGATCAAAATCGGCCAGAGCATCGCCCTGAATTTGTACTGGCCAGTATTTATCATCCAGGAGCAACCAAGAGTTTTTGAATAGATTGTCTAAGATGATGTGATTGTAATAATTATTCTTAATTACTCCCATAATTGTCGGATCAATTTAGGCATAATTATACAATATCGTCCAGGCCGATCAAAGAATTGTCCTGGCCGATTTCCAAAAATACATAATACTTAAATTGATCATTGCGGCAAAATTCTTTCTTTATAGAGCATATCATCCTGGCCGATACATGTATCGTCCAGGCCGATCAGTTAATTATGGCTACCTTAACTAATAAATCCTGATTAGATCTTCTGTTTTGAAATCGATCATCCAGGACGATATAAATATTGTCCGAGACGATGCGAGTAAAAACACAAGTTCTAAATCTCTCAAGTGTGTGTGTGTAGGGTTACTTAACATCAATCACTTCAAATAATTACATTATACTCAAGAAAGAAAAAAGAAAAATACAGACTGACTCAACCCTAATCTTCCGAATCTTGAGCTGGTTCTGATTTCTGTCCGATCTTTGATTCCTGAAATGTTAGTAGTAACAGCAGTTCAAGAAAAGCAAGAGTGTTTGCCAATCATCAAAACATAGTCCATAAAACTGAATTTACAACATCAAGTTGTAAGCAAAACTTAAACTTAGAATAATTAGATTTTCTAATGAATTTAATTTTTCTTATAATTTAGGTTATAACACGATTAATATTAAAAATATGATGATTTACATAAAGTCTAACAAATATTTCAAAAGTAAATTCAAATCAAAGCACAAGAACTTATATTGATATCATTTTAAATATTACAAATAATCATCAAGATATCAATACAACAACTAAAATAAAGAAGAAATACATAAAACTACTAAAAACAAACAACAACTAACACATAAACAATAACAATACAAACACAAAACAACAAGTGCAATAATAACTCAGTCGGTCCCTGATCTGGAGGAGGAGGAGGAGGAGGAGCACCCCCAAAGAGGTTAAATTATGTACTCATCATAAGTACATTGGTACTAATATCATTCATTTGCTCCCTCATATAACCCATGTCATGTTGATATTGAGCAGCCTGCTGCTGTAAATGAGTCTCAATTTGATCATTGTGTTAATCAAAATGAGTCTCTAACTGATCAAATATTTGAACCAAATCCTGATAATTTGGTTCATTAGCAGGAGCAGGTGCACCTTCTGGCTCTTCTTCTGTATCACTTATGACATGTGCTTTTCCTGATTCCTCCTTGAAGATCGCTCTAAATGATCCATCATTGTAATAGAACGGTTCTTCATATTCTTGATCAGGATGAACCAAGTTATACTTCTTTTGTAGAACATAGGAAACTAAGTGTCCTAAAGCAATATTCCTCTTTCTTTTCTGTTATGCATGGCTAATTTCAGAAAGCCCAAAAAGATAGTCATGAATAAGTTGGGCTTCATCTATAGGTTTATTTCTCATGATTAAGAAGGTTACCATGGAAAGAAGGGGGATAATATTGACTCTATCACCAGCTTTTGGAATGATTAAAGTTCTAAGAACGTGTTGGATGATGCGTGCATTTCAGACAAGCCAGATACCCTAGCCATATACTCAGTTAAACCATTTCCTCTAATCACCCTATTAATTTCATACCATTTATTTGTATCATTGGTGATTAAGGTATGGGCTCTACTCCCCTCAGTCCTTAAATTTAGAAAAGCTCCTAAGTCGTGTTTAGTGATTTTAACTTTCTATTTGAAAACAAAGGAGCGAATCACAGAGTGGTCAGAATTGAAGGACATATTTGCTAGAAAGTAGTGGAAGGTTTCTTTGTTATAGAGGTGGACCAGAGTAAGGATAAAGTGAAACTGAGTCGAAGCAAATAAAGGCATTACCCGAAAGGTAATATCTTCTTGAATTAAAATTCAGGAAGGAGTGATTTTGGCAGAAGCAAATCTAGGAAAAGAATCCTCATTTGCTTTAGAATGAAAATTTTCGGTTGAATTCCTTTATGGTTTCTTGACAAAGACCTTTTGACGCTTGCTTGAACTGGCCATTTGAAAATGATTTAGAGTAGAATGGAGTTGAAAGTGATGTTTAGAGAGTGACAATTGAGTTGAAAAGATCGCCTATAA